>JAIGNY010001280.1:0-375000 GCA_020152595.1 Chiridota heheva | reverse complement strand
TAGCTGCTACTTGTTGCTAAATTTTTGGTGGAATGGGAGCATAGTTTTTTGAGATTTCTGAATTGCTTTAAAGATATTTACCTCAATTGAATGGCAAAAGGCTGTTTTTCAATGGGAAAATGTGCTTCCATACTATAGAATAGTGAAATTAATGGATCCAATCATATTTTCATGCAAATTTACTAATTTCTTGGTTATTAGCTATATTCCCAAGAGTATGCTTTTAAAGTTAGCCCTTATAACATACGTAAAAGCTTGTAGGAACCACCCCCTATAAAATCATCTCCCAAGGGAATACTATTATTTTTTTACTGTTTTTGTTGGTTTTAATGATAGACCATTATGAGCATATCATACTTGTGTATTTTTCATATGTTACACATTGCACAGTCAAATGCTAGCTGTTTTTCTAGGACCCAAATAGTCCAGTGCAATTTTTGGTCATACAAGGTTGGTGAGAATCTAGTGCCGGATGCAGTGATATAAATCTTAAAGAGATAGGAAGAAGTTTGTGCAACTATAGGTAGCACAGAACTAATAAGGTATCACTCCGCCATCGAAAAATGAGAACCCTCAGAGAAAAGGCTAATAAAAATATTTTCGAGAGGTCCCATTTCATGGGACAGGAAGCTGAGAAGTTGAACATTTCAGAAATGGTAGAGAAAGAATAAGACTTGACTATGCATATTCAAACTTGACAAGATTTGTTTCAGTAAAATTTCATGGGGAACTATTTTACCAAGGACCCACACCAAAATTTGAGTGATTTGGTGAGGGTGTATAACACCTCTTACTTCAGCCTAAAAAAAGCTGAAAAAAATAATTAGGTTTGTGAACTTTTTTGTTTGGCAATTATACAATTATGACACAAAATTAAATTTAGACTGAATAATGCTGATGACTCTTTATTTCTTTTTCTCTTTGGCTCATTAGTCATTTCAATATGTATGTGGAATAAATCAAGGAATGCATTAAAAATCACCGGCTTGTGGTGAAAATGTTCCCTTCTAGTGACATAAATCCTGGAGGGTCAGGGGGACATCTCCCCCCCCCCCACACATACACTTTTCAGTATAATTTTTAAAAATCAATACATTTTGGGTAAAATTTGTCTCTTGACCCCCACTTTTTGGTTAAGAAGCCATGTTCCACACTTTCTGAATGAGAATTACAGCCCTGTTTCTTTTATTAATTCATTTTGTATGGGAGGAGGACCGTGCTCCCTTTTATGGGGATGTGAAATAAGAGAAGATAAAGAGGGTGGTAAGCTAGGGGTACTAGATAAGGTACAGAATTGAAAGAGAATACCCTCATATAGAAAGTTATGTGCCAGTATTGGAAATGTTCTTGAAGTGTCATTGGTTGGTTCAAAATAGCTTCGGAAAAATATTTAATCCCTCAGTTATTTGTTTGTTTGTTTGTTCAAGTAGGCTTTACGACTGATGTCCCAACATACCTCCATCAGAAATTTAACAACAGCTGTTTTATTAGCTACTGTTCAGTCTGGTTCTTCAAACTTGTTGTAGTTGAACCTCCTTGTTTTGGAGGTTAATTAGAGTATCATATTTTATGAGGTAAGTAGGACTTGAACAAAAATGTGTTTCATCAGGAAAATGTCATGTCGAAACTTCATCCTCTAAATTTCATGTTTTTGTTAATTCATTAAAAAAAAACCTTATCGTTCTGCCCTTTTATTCAAGTTGATATGGTCTTCCTGGCAATCCCACGTGGGTGATTCAGTCCAGGTATTATGGTCTGATTTCAGTTCAGACTTACGACCACCTCCGTCAGACAACCCTGGATTTTACCATGATTCCTGGGGTCATGATCTGTGTGTCTTACCACTAACTTTCACATAAATTCTTGTTATGTTTGCTTGCTGAGCATAAAATTTACATTTATTCAGGAACAGTCCCATAGCTTTTGTTTCTATGCTGAATATTTATTTATATATTTTTTTTTTCTCGGTGAAGTTGTGTACCATTTTAAGAAGTTTAAATGCAGTTTTCTTTGACAATCAGATTATAACTTGTCTTATATCTTGTTCACCTTTTCCTTGTGATGTTTTGTTGTGATATGCTGCCACCACAAATGAAAGTTAACAACTAACATCTTCCCAAGATGGGCATGCATTATTGGTGTTTAAAGGTAAAGAGGCAGTAAGGGTGTTAACAACTACCCAAGAATGGCATGCATTATAGTGTATTAAATCTGCAATGAACTGGCATCCCGTCCAGGGTTATTCCATCCACTTGCGCCACGGAAACTAGGGATAAGCACCGGCTCTATGAGCCTAATGGCTCAATGGAATTAGCCTAGCTTAGCTAGTGTATTAAAGGGGCACTTGACCCATAAGTGAGGGTGTCTGCTTTTTGGTGAATTTGTTCAAATATTCATTGACCTCTTTTGCCTCCTAATATGATAAAATGTTATTGTTCATGAATCTTAGATAAATGATTAGTTTAAATATTGATGTTAGAGAAGGTTTGTAGCTCACTGCGTGGGTCAAACAGCTTAATATTTTAGAGTCTCTAGAAAATTGCACCATTATTTTTGGGCTAGTTTTCCTTTGGGCGTTTTTTACTCTCCTGAAATAATAAAATATGGAGAAGACTTCTGCGCATTCCGTAGACGCAGAAAGTGCGCAATGATGAGTTGATCACAGCCATAAAGCCAACAGTCTAGCCTTAGGCAATGGTCATCAAGCAATAGCTGTCATATTTCTGCCATGTGATGTAAAGATAGAATAGAAAGGGACCTAATGGTGTACATGCTGAATGCAGGAAATTACAAACAGTACAGGAAAGAATTGAGCAGTTTTAAAGAAATTAACTAAAGACACAAGGAAGTGGAGAAGGGTCGTGCATGATGTCACCAGGTGTCGCATGCGACCCGATGGACAATATAGAACAATAAAAATACATGGGTAAAAACCACACAATTACTTCAATCTCTTGCATATTTTGAAGCTTTTACCCATGCAAAAACTTAAGGTGCAGAAAGTATATGGGGTTTGCCTCTCAGACCCCAAGGTAGTGATCTACTCTATTTTAATTGGGTATTCATTTACATTTGATTGAGTGATTTAAAACTCAAATGTTAGCCATAGAAAAGCAGCTTTTTCATAGACAGACAAATGGATTCTTGCAAATAATATGTCTCAATGAATCAATAATTGATCTCCTCTGGCACAATATGACAAATCTTACCGATCAATCAATTCATTTCGTTACTATAGAGCAGATGGTTTTCATTGTTTGTTTTTTTGGCTCAAAACACTTTAAATTTTCTTCACTTCAGGATTAATTGGTAGACCTGCTGCAAGGTTTTCCTCTTAGTCCCTCACCAGGAACCCTTTTAATGAGCCCTGGACCCTATGCTGTACTATTCACACTGCATACTTAAGATTGAAGCCTACGTTGACACCACAAAATGATATCTTAACCCCTCCCTTTCATGCACTAACCCCTGCCAAAGTAAAATGCTGATTAAGCATTTTTGTTTGATTAGTTGACATTTGGTAAAAAGTTGCCCCTCAGCAGTCATTCAGCCAACCCCCCCCCCCTCAACTTTTTGTTACCTTCCGAGCCTACTGCACACACCGTGTCATAGCTTGGATGACCCCCCCTTCTCCCCCCTTCCTTAACTTTTTGTTACCTTCTGAGCCTACTGCACACACCGTGTCATAGCTTGGATTTATTTTCTCAGATAACAAATCCTTGGTCATAGTCTGTTCTGCTTGTAATTTGTGCATACCACCCCCATCTTCTTCGTCTGACATAACAGGAAGGAGTTGGGTTCGTTGATGACAGTCTTAAGTAATCTTGATCCCCTTTTTCATATCATGACCATGTCAGAATTGTCCCAATAAGGTTTACAGTTGATGATGGAAGGGTATGGGCCATATCCTGTCTCGTTTTTTGACTGTTATCAATGGCATAATTATATTGCACTGCATATAATAGTTAAACCTTGCAATTCCGTTGAACTCTTATCACGCAAGTTGCATTTACCATTGGAGTGATCAGATTGAACAGGTGCAGGTTTGGAAATAAAATCAAAGTCAGCTTTAATTTCCAGTCCCTGGATTTGGTTTGAACTGATCCTTGGATGGTGGATTAAGTATTGGTCTGTAACATTCTCATCAGCAACCTTTGACATTGCAACAAACAACTTCACCATGCAAGGTTTCTTGTAAATGAAAAATATCTAATAATAGGGAAGCATAGTGTTTTCATGAAAGTTCATTTTTGTTACAGAAAAAAGCTCTCATGACCCATACTAAATATTTGGGGATTGTGGGGTAATCATTATGTGGTATTTATACGATTTTGAAATTGGACTATCATTTTCTGCACATTAGTAATCATTTTCATTTTTTTTATTATCATATTGCGTATCAAAATCAATTATCAATGAGTACCAAAAACCATTAAAACTGTATGTAGTAGGGTTTTTGACCTATGGATTTGAACAATTGTCTTTTTTATACATCACTAAATTTGCACGCAATCAAAACATAAAATTTGATCATCAAAAGATGAAAATCAAGTTTAAACTTTGCATTAATAGATAATCTTTGACACCATGTCACTTTACTCATGCAGGGATGTACCCAACCTTTCAGATTGGGGTCCACCATGGGAAAATATATAAAATCTTGTCACAATACTATTGCACTAGTAGGTTAAAGGAAAAGTATCGTCCCATAAACAAATTCAGAAGTGAACGACGTTGTGCTGGTAACGTCACTTCCGGTTTTTCAATTTTCTTTATTTGATTGCGAGAAATCTGTGATGTTTTCGATAATAAATGTAGGCCTCTATGTTCTGTCCAGAGGATGTGTGAAGGTTAAAATCGCAGATTTCTTTTCTCGCGATCAATAGGGAAAAATGAAAATTGGAAGTGACGTTGCAAGCATGGTGGCGTTCACTTCTGAATGTAATTGTGGGACAATAGGCCTACCTTTCCTTTAAAATGAACTGTAAAGCAAAAACAAAATGTCAGGACCTCAAGATATGAACCTCTTATCAACATATGTTTTTGAGCTGTTATTTTACATCTTTGGGGTCATATCGTCCCTCTTTCCACGTACTGATGAATGTTTTGATTAGGTGAAATGAAAATTGGCACAAAATACTGAATTATTATTTCCACATTCGTCAGTATACAGAATTAATAATTTCAATTTTGACATTCTTCACTACACAAAAGACATTCATCACTACGTGAAAAGAGGAACGATATGGCCCCATCGATTCCCATCAATATATATATTATACATATATATATATATATATATATTTATATATATATATATGTATGTATATATATATATATATATATATATATATATATATATATATATATATATACATATATATATATACATACAAAGCAATTTTCTGCTACCCAAATCACGTCAAAAACAGCTTCCTGGGGCTTGGTCCCCTTGAACGCCTATCAGGACGTTGACCCTGAATTTGACACAATATTAAGCAGTTTTCTTGCTACTATATAATAACGAGAAATGTAGGGATTTCACTAGAATTGACACAATTTTAAACAAATTTTCTGCCATCAAAATCACATACAGTAAGCTTCTGGGGGCTTCACCCACAGCGCCCCTACTGTACCTGCAGCTTCCCTCCATAGATTTTACATATTTCAAAGCAATTTTCTGCTATAAAAATTACGAGAAATGTAGGGCTTCTGGAGGCTTTGCTCCTAGCATGCCTAGATTTGACAGAATTCAGTTAAGGAAGGCCTGCGAAATACCATTTTTGGCCCCCAATAATAAATTTCCTACAAATTTATTTTCCCTCCACATCTTTTCTTTGGAAAATCTTCTTTAATCTAGGGAAATTTCCTTTATTTTGGAGAAATTTGCTTGAAATTTCAGAAAATTTCCTTTTTTTGGAGAATTTTTGTGAAATTTTCTTCCATTTTCGTGAAAATTTGTTCAATGTTTGTAAAATTTTGCTTCAATTTTCCTGAAATTTCCTTCATTTTGTGGAAATTTTTTTCAAATTTTAGGAGGTTTTCTTCAATTTTCGGGAAATTTTACCGCAAAAATCTTTGCTCCATTGACCTCTACCAGGGCTTGGCCTCTACATTGATTTTAAGTAATTTCTTAAACGGTGCCATTTAAACAGTGCTACCAATTTAGATTCATGTGCCCAATGTTTTACTCTTAATATGAGCATTTTGGGGAAGGGGGTGCCAAAATTCCCCCCCCCCAGTAAAACATGACCCATCTGCTCAAAATCTTAACCTTTCTGCAAAATTTCTGGGTAATTTTAAATTTTGGAGAGCTGTTGAAGGGGGTTGAATGACCCGTTCGACAACCCCTGGCTATTCCCTTGTTTAGCAAATACTGACTTATGTAAAAGAAGATAAGATAAGTCTTATTAAAATGTAAATGTGGATTTCTTAAATGATTTTTGTCTGGCTTCATCAGTCACAGAGATGTTGGCGGCTTCCCGTGAGCCTTGACCTCAACCAATTGAATGTCGTAAAGTAGGTGTGGTAATCATCTGTAGCCGGTTTCTTCACCTATTGGAGGAAGTATTTTTCTCAATTTCATCTGATATTTTCATTTATCTTTTGTTATTTAATTTGATACTCTATTTCATCAAATTGATTAAAGATGCATAACTTTCAAATCAGAGGCAATTTAATGGCGAGTTTAATTTTGAAAATTGCACATTTGGTTTTCAACAAATTTATTTTTCTTGAATATTAACATATTATCTTCACAGGGTTGTAATTTTCAGCAAACAGGGTCAACACGTCCCCCAGTTTCAGGTTGGATTTCAAGCTTAATTACATGTTTGCATTAAGATGTACATCTTGGTTTAAACTTCCAGCGTTGGGCCCCTAAAATCAGATCTTACATGGAAGGTTCCTTGTTTCCAACACATCACAGGCATAAAACAAATATCAGGAAGTGTTTTTAATTTTTGTATCTTTATATAGAAGTTTTCTTTTGATACTCTTGATGATAGTAAAGAATTTGCTGGAAAAAATTTTGTGTAAGCTGTGGTGATGGTACAAATATTGCCTTGGTTCATGTAAAAACAACCCTTTAAAAAGTTGAATAATTTTTCCTTGTCTACAAAAGCAAAAAGTCAAAACGTTTCTTTCTCTTTTTTTATAAATTACTTTTTTATTCAATTTTGTTTAAAATTTTGTTCAGTGTGCAGCAGCCTTAACACTACTTTAACTACTACTCTGCTAACGAAAGTGGTCGACATGAACTTACAAAGTTGAAAATTAGAGTACTTTTTTGGTTCGATGTTATCAGCATCAGGGACCTATCCGGTCTGCTTGTCGTGCGTGTGTATGTATGGGTAAGGGTGTGCGTGTGTGTGTATGTGTGTGTGGGTGTGCATGTGTAATGGGGATGTTATGCCTAGTTTGTAAACATGATATCTCAAGAACAATACATTGGATTCATGTCATATGTAGTACACAGATAGCCCATGGTCCGAAGATGTGCCTTATAGTTTTTAGTGATGATGCCATGCATATTATAGAGTGGGTGGGGTTAATGTAAACAATTTGAAATGCTCATATTTCAACAACCATTTGTTCGTTTTGTTTTATATGTGGGCTAGTGTCAACATGTTCATGTTGAAAATATTTTGAATCTCATTAATATGCATAGTGGGTGGGCTTAATATGATTTTGCTGAAAATAGCTTGTAAACACAATATCTCAAGAACAATAAACTAAATTCATGTCATATGTGGTACACAGGCAGCCCATGGTCCCTAGATGTGCCCTATTTTTGGTGGTGATGTCATGCATGGTATGTGATGTCATGGTATAACAACATGAATTTTCTTAATATGCATAGTGGGTGGGGCTTAAAGTAATTTTAACAAATAGAACTCTTGTAAACACGAAATCTCCAGAATGACACATTGGATTCATTTTGTATGTGGTACACAGGTAGCCCATGGTTTGAAGATATGCCTTATTGTTTTTGGTGATGATGTCGTGCATATTAATGAGTGGGCAGGCCTTAATATAAACATTTTGAAATGCTCATAGTTTAACATCTGTGTATCCATTTTGTTTCATATGTGGGCTAGTGTCAACATGTTCATGTTGAAAATATTTTGAATCTCATTAATATGCATAGTGGGTGGGCTTAATAAGATTTTGCTGAAAATAGCTTGTAAACACAATATCTCAAGAACAATAAACTAAATTCATGTCATATGTAGTACACAGACAGCCCATGGTCCCTACATGTGCCCTATTTTTGGTGGTGATGTCATGCATGTAGGCGGGGCTTAATGCAAAAATCTTAAATGCTCATATTTTTAGAACCGCATGTCTGCTTTGTTTCATATGTGGTGTAATTATGATGTTAGTGTGTACATTCATGTATGGTATAAAAACATTGAATTTATCAATATCCATAGTGGGCGAGCCTAATATGATTATGCTGAAAAGAGCTTGTTAACACGATATTTAAAGATTGATAAACTGGATTCATGTCATATGTGGAACACAGATAGCCCTGGGCCGTACATGTGTCCTATTGGTTTTGGTGGTGATATCATGCATATTAATGAGTGGGCGAGGCTTAATGTAAAAATCTTGGAATAATATTTCAACAACCGCTAAGTTTGTTTCCTTCATATGTGGTCTGGTAATGTTGTTAGCTAGTGTCTAAATGCTCATGGTGAAAATATTTTGAATCTCATTATTATGCATAGTAGGTGGGACTGAATGTGATTTTGTTAAATAGAGCTCGTAAACACTTATCTCCAGAACTACACATTGTGTTTATATCAAATATGGTACATGGGAGTAGGTGGAGCTTAATGAAAAATCTTTAAATGCTCATATTTTAACAACTGCATATCTGTTTTGATTCATAATTAGTATATTTATGTTTTAATTCATGGTATAAAATTGTTGAATATCATAAATATACATGCACATATTGGGGCGGGGCTAAATATGGTTTTGCTGAAAATTGGAGCTTATAATTAACACAGTAACACAAGGACAATACATTGGATACAGGTCATATGTGGCACACAGATAACCCATTGTCTATTTGTGTGCCCTATTGTTTTGGTGGTGATGTCATACATATTGCTAAGTGGGAAAAAGGGGAGGAGAATTATATAAAATTAAAAATCTTGAGAAAGTGATGAATTAATAGCAACCATGATACTTGCAAGTTATTTGTCAGTTATGGAATAATTGTGTACATGCTTGCTTATGTCATCAACAGGTTCTATCACTAATATGCATGCCTTTAATGTGAAAATGCTCCAAAAAACTTGTAAACACATTACACACATGTCATATGTGGTACATAGATGAGTTATGGTCCGTATATGTGACCGATTGGTTTAGTAGTGATGTCATGCAGGTGAGGCTGTTGAAATTCTTAAAGCAGTAGGTAATGTGCAATTGTATGCATGTTTTGCATCATACTTGTACTGTTGTCAACAGCTTCTATTTTGTTAATGTGCATTGTGGGCATGCTTATGAATATATACTATTTATCATATTTCATTATATGCATTGCTAGTTAGCATAAAACTTGAATGTACATATACAATGAAAGAATGCATCAAAACCACTGAACCTTTTTGTTTTTGGTGCAGTTTTTTAATTCTCATCAATTCACAAAATTTCCTCACTTTGGATAAGGAGCAACTTTCGGCACTGGAAAGATTTAAAAAAAATTGCCCAAAAGTTTTGAAATTCTAATAGAAATGCCACTTTTGCAGATTTTTAGAATAAGGAGAGAGTAGTTTTACATAATTTATGAAGAAATAAATGTCAGAATTGGCATAATTGACTTAGATTGCATGCCAAAGATCTCAAGGGCAACCTACATATTTTCTAAAAGTAGTAGTTGGATGCTAAGATAAGCACACTGTGCTACCAGCAGAGAATGGAGCATCCATGACATGGTGACATTTTGTGACAAAATTTCATTGTCCAAAAATCTGTGACATTCTGTGATATTTTGAAACTTTTGTGACAAAATGTGACAAAATGAACATAAACAGATGTATGAAAATTTGTCTGACATTTTGTGACATGCATGCTGAAAAGTTTCTCTTTAAGCCTACCTGCACCTGAAAACTCAGGTATGACAATTACCAACCCGACTTTCTGTTTAGTGTATTGTGTTACCACTCCAAACAATGATTGTTTATCTGCCATTCCCATGCACACCAATGCCAGTTAGCCCAAGGCTGTTTGTGTGTATAAGATTACACAAAGTAGAGCTGAATAAATAATCAAGGCTTTTGTGTTTGAAATCACTCATCCGTGTTCAGTGTCTTAGTGGGAGAAGTTTGTTTTCAAACTGGTGATAAAAATAGCTGTGTATGATAATGTCTGAGGTAATAATATGCAGTAACTATAAATGATTGATGGATCATTTCTCCTAAGGAAAGATATTGCTCCATGTATTTTACCCCTTCACTCATACTCCTTGGTAATTTGATGTTGCATTTTAGTGGTGGATTCCATTTTTGTATGAAACAGACATAACCAAATGATCCTTTCTATGAGTATCACCTGTCAACTGGTCATGATGTGTGACTCTATGCCAATCAAATGTGACAAAGGCAAAACTGATGTGACATTCTGTGCAAAAGGTGCCAAAAATCATGTGACATTTGAGACATTTAGGTGACAAATTTGAAATTTTGTAATATGACATTTTGTGACAAGCCATCAATCATCACTCCATTCTCTGTACCAGGCAATTCAAATTACTGCAATTCATCATTTTAATAAAGTCATTAAAATATATATATTTTTCTATCAACAATTGACCAAATGTCAGACCTTCCATCATCAACGAAGTTTCTCAACTAGGTCCAAAGAGTAAAGTGGAATTTGGAAATAAATGATGGATGATAAAAAGGGTATTTTTGTGTAGAATTTATTTACATGTGGAAGAACTTCTTGGGAGATCATTGGGAATGTGGTCTCTTGATACTTGCGCAAAATTGTTCATCTTGCATTCATTGTCATAAGAAATGTCGCAAGAGAAATTGTCGCTCTTTCAAATAGAAAGTTTGGAATTCATAATCAATTTCAGGTACTTTTTTAAAGGTCACCGATCTGCAGTGACCTAAGCTCTCCACAGGAAAGCTCTGTTAATGGAGCGTTTTCACTCCCATTATTGTATATGCTCTAGAAATCAGTTTTATGATTAAATTGTTATGAATGATTACTGATGCCTAAAGGCAAACTAGTTGGGTTTTTTTTTTTTAAACATGAAAATAGCAAAATATCCCTAAGTTTGTCCTAAGAAATTTTCTTGACACATAACCAGTTTATCAAATAATACTGTGGCATTACTTCAATGATAGCTGTTGATTGGCTTGTTAATGATTGTGCTAATATTTTGACCAATCAGAAATTGAATATCTATCTCCACTTTTACACGATAACTGGCGTTTAAAGCTATTAAGCTTGTGTTTCATATATGTGCCGACTGTTCTCACATATGGTATTATTAATCCATCCCACTGTTCTATTTATTCAGCTCATTATCATCCCTGCAGTGATACAATTGAAACTACTGATCACGCCCACCTATGGGTATCCAGCCAAGAGATGACATTTTATTAATGAAGCTCTGTGATATGATAAACAGGTATGGGCTGGAGCAAGTAAAGTGTCTTGCTCAAGGACACAATGCAGTACTCACAACGACGATGAGAGTCAAGCCTTTCGCTTGCGAGCACTGAACCTTCTTTATTGTAAATTATTATCATTATTAGTTATTATTTGCAGTGATAAAAGTGAGAGTACTGATCATGCCTACCTATGGTTATACAGCCAAGAAATGACATTTTATCAATAAAGCTCTATGACATGTTAAACAGGTATACCATTCATAAAGAGAGTAGTTGGTATCTCTGGTTGACATTCTTTACAGGAAACAAAGAAAATTAATTAAGCATTTAGATATCAGTTGCCAGGACGACAGACATTACTAGTTTTAAGTTTTATTTGAAAGTTTTTTGTTAATATTTTCAAAATGTGAAAATGTGTGAGATGTTGAAAGAGTTAATTTTCGATTTGTTGTTTATCAGTGCTTCCATACCTTAGGGAAAAGAGAAAGGGGGTGAGTTAAATAGTACACTGAACTTGATGTTACTTGTGTCACCTTTCAGGCACGTAGCCAAGATTTTCCATGATTCATTTTCCATTGTTCTCTCAGTAAATTTTCCCAATTTTACATGAATTATATGGAGGATAAGATTTGTCTACTGGCCTGCCTTTCAATTTTTGTAGCTTTTCTGTGAAAATTAAAGGGAACTTAGTTGTAGCCTACTTTTTAGCATTGGTAGAGTTGTGAATTATGCATGTATGAATTAAAATATCATACAGATCAAATTGTCCGGGGTTCCCATCAGGGCCATAATTCTGCTTCACAAAGTAGGGGGACAGTGTGTTTCAAAGCTTCAGGTATCTTTTTTAATTCTGCCGAAATGTGGGGATGAAAGTCCCCCTGTCCCTCTTCGTAAGATGATATGAAAAAGAAACTTGGCAGATTTAGACTCTTTGTATAAAATGGGGTCATCCAGATTAATTAATTTAAAACAAAGTTCAACTAAAAGTTCTAACACAGAATGACATAACTGAACTGATGAAGAGCCAAATTAATTAAATAGCCTTTCAAGAACCAAAATCAATTGCTGTCTGAATTAAGTCACTTTACCAAAAGTCACCTTTTTCAATTTCCTTAAAAAACATTAATTAGGTCACTAAAATGTGTAATTCCTAAAACATACATTCGTGGTTGCCTTTAGCCATTTTACTTTTATCCCTAGTAGGATCTATCAAATATCAGTGGATTAACCCACTTCTCTATAAAGGATTATGGTGCCATATATAGTTATAAATTGACAGAATTGGCCCAGACTATTTCCTCAGGGGTGTCACTGTTCTATTTCATTTCCCACTTCAGTACTTGATCTACATTGGTTTCCTGGAGTCGGGGATTGTTTTGGAGTTACATACCATACATATTTTAAGTGTTGATATTCCAAAAATACTCAGTATATGAGAGTATGAAATTCTTCAAACTCAGTGAATTTTATTTTCAATGAATTTTATTTTCTATGCAACTTCTTTTTTCAAGTATTTTCTATTACACTCTTCACCTTCATGCCTCTAAATCCCATTTATTTACAGCCATTGTATTGTTATTCTAGTAATATTTTTTTTCAAACTTAGATGTACAAGGAACGGGGGTGATAGGGCCTGGGGAGCTTTGGCTCCCATTTTGTGCTGGGTCCAAAAATATGATGATGATATATGAACTAGATATTTTGTACCTGTACAATTCCACAAAGCATATATCTTACAGAGAATTTGCCTCCTGGACCCCCACAAAACAAACATTTGTGATAGCAGCTTTGGCATACTTATAGTTACCATCTAAATTTTCGCCTCCCCCCCCCTCTCAACCTCCCCTCCAACCACACACACACTTTCAAAACTGCTCACATGCCGCTGTGTACAACCAGATGATATATGAGAAATGAATACATCCTCTCCCTGAAGCCATACTTAGTGAAATGTAGGGTCATCTTACCAACCCTTCCCCTGAAAAATGCAAAGGTTTGATGCAAATCTTCATCTTACCAACCCTCCCCCCCCCTGAAAAATGCAGAGAGTTTGATGCCGTAAAATGTAGGGTCATCTTACCAACTCTCCCACCCCTGAAAAATGCAGAGAGTTTGATGCCGTAAAATGTAGGGTCATCTTACCAACCCTCCCCCCCCTGAAAAATGCAAAGAGTTTGATGCCGTAAAATGTAGGGTCATCTTACCAACCAACCCCCTCTACCTGAAAAATGCAAAGAGTTTGATGCCGTTCTTTTCACCCTGCCATGAAGTTCTCCAGCCAATCAGTTTCTATCATAATCCATAAAATCTTTTTCATTTCGTAGATCTTTCTGTGCAAAATTTTCACACCACAGCAGCTTGATATGAACTGTTGTAGGCTATGTGGCTCACTGTGCAATGTACGGAGGAAAAGATGGAAGTCCTCTTGTCTATCATCAGCCTCTTCCACATGAGATCATATTTAATTGTCCCAGGAAGGCCATGTCTAGCATCACCCTATGGTGAAGAAGCACAATTTCTACCGGTTTGGCGTCCCTCATTTATGAATACTTTCCTCACTGGTACAAGCTACGTAAGCACTCTTTTGTAAATGGTTTATGCAGCTTTCATTGTGTTGATGACATTTCCTGTTTTCTTAAGTATTGTGTTTCCTGTTTGATCAAAACTTCCTAACCTTTGCAACTTACGTTATCTATCATTCACAAAAGGTGTACTACAAATTACCAGTCTTTTGCAAAGTTTGAAATTTCAGTTTCAGAGTTTAAATTCATGACTGCTGCCACCAGTTGTAGCATTTACTTCATTATTCTGAAAAAAAAACTGAAAATCATATTAAATGTGTTATTTTTTGTGATTTTTTAATAAGTGATATTGAAAAGGGATACAAAATTGTATGCCTGAAAAGATATCTGGTGTATTATTGTAAGGTTTATGTTTACGTCCTTTGGTCCTGTCAGATCATACAATTGTTGCCAGAAGCCATCTAAATAGAGACGATAGAAATACATAATCTGCAGGTAAAATGGTGCATTTTCAACCAGATTACCCTTTCCAGATATGCAGTGGCTTAATGGTTAAGGAGCCATGCTTATATGCAAATAATACCGAGTTTGATGCCCGTCGTGAGCGCTGCATTGTATCCTTGAGCAAGACACTTCTCTCTACTTGCTTCAGTCCACTGAGCTGTAAAATAAGTTCCAGCACTGTTGGGGAGTTAATCTTTCCAGGGGGAGTCATATGCTCTCAACCAATTGCACCACAGAAACCGCACTGGCTCTATATGAGCCTAATGGCTCGGATAGAGGAGGGGGGGGGGGTACTTGAAACATTGTCACTTTGATACAAATGGGTAGGATTTGTCCACCGAAAGTGTGTGTGAGTGGAGAAGGGGGAGGGGAGGGGGAGGTCAAAGTCACTGAATAAAATTTGCCTTCAGAAGTCAAAATCATACAATCATACTAAGATACAAAAAATTACCATACTAAGAGATGTAGATATGAAAAAAAGTGTGTGAAAATTTGAAAATTGGACATGTGTATGAAAAATATAATATATCATGAATTTCATGAAACAATCAATATCAGTTTCAACAATAACTTATTTGTGCATAAGAATGATAGCGCAGACAAAAAAGGATTTAAGTTAGAGATTTTAACGACGAAATCCTTTTTCCTGAATGACTGGTTTTTGATGTTTGAAGGGAAGTGCTATGTTTTTGCCTACATACTGTAGTATGTGATAATCATTATGTTCCATGAAAGGAAATGACACTCAGGGAGGTTGTGGGAACATGATTCTGTAATGTTTCTTTTACCTGTTGCTAATGTAAAAGGTCTGAAAAACTATCCGAAGTGACCTACCTGTGTTATATGGAAATAATGGAAAAAGTATGTGTTCTGCCTTAAATGGAAATGATGGGAAAAGTATGTGTTATCTACATACCATTTGACTTAACCTGAGATGGTGTAATGTGCAAGATTTGTATTTTTCCTGCTATAGTTATCATACATGTAACTTGATCAGGAAGTTTATTAGGCCATAGTTGATATGTGTAAAAATCACCTATGTTAAAGTATTTAACACTGAGCATCACAATGACTTTTTTCTTTACAAAATATGTGCAAATTTAAAGGAGACATAAAGTCAGATATTCTAGCTTGATATATGATAGAGATTTTAAACATAAACCAACTACCAAAAACCCCATCATCCAATGTTATTCCATTCTCAAGTTATCCAAGTTTAAAGTTGTAACATTGTGAATTTGTGTTGAAATTATGCCCAATGATGACATAATTTGTCCGCTGTGCTAGCATACAATGTATTTGTTTAGAATTCTCTTTCAAATTTTCTTTCCAAAATGCATTGACATGAACTTCTTAGGGCTTTTATCATTAATATCATCCATTGCAAAGGAAAAAGTATTTCTTAGAAGTTAGAATATTTGGAATAGATTATACAAAAATACATTAACATTTTAATTTGCACTGGGTGTATGATAGCATTTTTTAGAGGGTGTATGAACAATATGGCTGCTCCCATGTAAGTTTATATTGACAGAATTAATGTTTAATGTATTAGAATATACACGCTAAATTATTTTGTACGATGTGAAATTTCTTCAGATGATTTACAGTTATTATTTCTATTATATTAAAAGTTGAAAAGCCAGTCTGAGACTATGTCTCCTTTAATCAAAATGGTAATGGCACACAGGGTAATGTTATTAAGCCATTTACATAATTCATTCACCCTAAATAAAATGAAATATATGTTTAATGCAAACAGCTGTTATGTGAAAATATTTCTTAGTCATAAATGTCGTAATTCTTAGAGAATGTTTTCTCCTGTTACACTCAGGATACTTCCATAAAAAGCTGATGCTGTGTAATAAAGTTCATGTATGGCAGACATTAAAGTGACTTTTCACAAAAATGAAGGAAATTTTCCCCTAATAAAGGAGATTTCCCATAAATGACGGATTTTCTATTAAATTCATGAAAATTTCGCAGAAATTAGTTTTGTGTGTGTGTGTGTGTAGGGGGGGGGGAGGGGGGGTGCTATTATATAAGTGGAGGGGGCGCTGTGATATATTGTAGAGGCTAAGTCCTGCCTCTTTCGGGCCCCCTTAGACACGCCACTTCTTTCTTTACTACTATCCATACAGCAAAATTAAATGCCATGACAGCCCTTTTTTAAAAGGTGTTCTTGTTCAATTTGATAACCTTTCATGCATGAAGTCATGTATGAGGTCATGTGTACAGAGACTTAGTAGTGTGGCATAATGGGACATTATTGCCTGAAATATGCAATTAATGGGGCAATTTGTATCCCACAGTGTTATTTCTTTCTTTCTTGCATTATATTTCTTTGTTAATGGGGACAGTCAACATCATTTAATCCTTTAAAGGAATAATCCCATGGATTTTCATTTTCCATATATGAAAGGAAAAGTTATAGAAACAAAGTGGTGAAAAAACTATGTTAATATCTTATTCTGTTTAAAAGTTGTCACAATTTAAAATAGTAGAACAAAACACCTCAACAGTATACAGTACAGTGCTGTATGTCGTTCAACTTGGTGATATCTAGCACAGTTCTTATGTATTTCTTATCAATTTAATCACACTTTTTTTACATTATTGACTAGCATTTTCAGTTCATTATAGAGATTGAGATTGGAGATTGTTCATTATAGAGGGTGGAATATATAATTTACAAGAAAACTTGTTTTTTTCTTGGTGTACATCACATTTACAATGAGAAAAAAATCCATTTTTTTTGAAGAAATACAAAACAATTTTTGTTTAAATTGTCTCTATGACATCACAGATGTTGCCAATCAGTCACTTTTGTTCAAATTCAAAAATACTTTAAAGTTTGGTAACTTTTAAATGGAATAAGATATTAACATATCTTTTCACCACTTTGATTTTAAAACAATTCTCAATCTTATATAAAAAAATCACCTCTTATTTCATCTTGTTTAGTTGGACATTGTGCTGCACTATTCTTTACTGTTAATGGACGTGTCGAGGAAACAGCAGCTAAATTGCTTTAAAATGTATTCAAATGTCATCCAAATTCATTAAACATTTAACAGCATTTTTAAATATCAGGCACAATTTGCATATTTTATGCAAATTTTGTAATGTATTACAGGGCGAACTTGATATTTTTTTTATAAATCCTTTGTTTTTTAAATGTCTTTTAAAATTTTTGAAGCCGTTTTGCAAATTCTGACCAAAACATTTTGAGTCTTTGTCATGCCCCCAATACATTCTATCCAAAAGCTTCCTATCATTTTCAGTGACAGATTTGGGAAAGAAATTGAAAGAATAACATCAAGATTTTGAGCTGTCCACCCAGTTATACGTCATAAATTTTGTATGAATACAAACTTTGATCAGCCATAACTCAAAAACTAAAAGTGTTTTTTTTTTTTAAATCTGATTTTGATAATTTTTCAATTAATATAGAAATTGCTACCTGTGTATAGACCTTTAAACCTAATGGATCTTCACCAGTGCCAGTAAATCACAATACAAACCAGAATGCTGACATCCTTTGTATCAAACAAACCTGACTTTTCTTCAGTCACAGCGGGATAAGTGGCTCTTCCTGTGCTTCTAGCTAGAAAGCAAGTAGGGCACTTCAGGTTGAGGTTGTTGCCATGGATACCCATCTTTTCCATCTTCATGAATTTAAACTTAATCACATCATCCAATCAAATGGGTTACCATTTTTACAGATTTGATTTAGGGTAACACTTTAATCGTATTCAATTGAGTTGAGTCTGACCTTTTTTGTTCATATCGTTCAATAATAATGGGCACCGTCTGACCAGGGAGTGGTTGTAAGGTTGGTAGTATAATAGTAGTTTGTGAATGGGAAAATAAAATCATGAAATTGCTTTTCTTTTAAATTTTGAAACAATTTTGAGGATTTTTGTCACAGGAAGATTTGCATGTAGGCAGATTTGTGGATGTAGGGTTAAAGATTATTTTAGGGAGCCTGAAATTAGAGGGCGGGTAATGCAGTAGTCTGGTCATTAGGGCATCGGTCTTGTACTTAAGAGGTACTGGGATGAAATCTCAGCCAGGGCACTGTATTATGTCCTTGAGCAAGGCACTCCATCCCATTTGCTCCAGTTCACTAGGGAGAATCCTTGGAAACTCTAAAGATTCTGTGTTTTTGATGCAAAATTGCTAAAAATGGTAGAAATGTTTGAATGAAGTCTACATGCAGGAGACAGATATTTCTTAATTCCGTTTTTTTAAGTAGGGGCATAGCAAATAATTGTGGGAACATGACCCTCCCCAGACATCACTGTATGTGTCACTGAATAAGTTATTTATAGACAGTTTCATTTATGAGATTAAACATGGCTGCTCCAATTGCCTAAACAGCAAACATGAATCAATCTCATGTTTTGTTTTTTTTTTCTAAAACATGAAAAATGTTTTCCCAAAGGTCAGACATCCCTTTTTAATGTTTGTTTTCATGTTTTTCATCTTCACACAGTTTCTTCTAAACCATATATCTGATGAATAAGCAATTGCATTGTGTTCTCTGGGCTTTTGTTTATACCAGTGCCTTATCATATGTCAGTTCAGCACCACCTGTCTGTGTGTTCTCTCTGTGTGTTCTGTCTGTTGTCCTTACACAGATGGATTTCATATATCTGTATGAATGATCACTTTGTGACCACCTTACCTTTGTTTAATATTAAGAAACATAAACACATTCACTTTAGCACTCTCACTGGTTTTGACATTTAAGTTTAGAGAACATTATTATTATTTTTTTATATGGTGTGCAGGTGTACACACATGAGCCGATATAATTATTAAGGTTGTTAAAAGTCAAAGAGATCTCAACAGAAAAACAATTAATTTTAATTTCACAGTTTATAGAAATAATACTTTTCAGTGGTAGCTCAAGCTAAAATTATTTGTATCAATGCACTGTAAACAGTCCAGTCCATGCTCCCAATCGGGAGATCTCCTGATTGGGAGATGGACACATGCACAGTGACCATAATTCAAACTGCTGCTAATAAATTCAGTTAATATTTTTTTGCTTTTCAAATTTTCTAAATCTAAAGTTGTATACTTTGCAAATTATATTGAAATTATATTATTTGAGCTTGTGCTGATGACTAAAATGTTAGAATCTGCTCTTCAGAAACTATTTAAATTAATTTTTAAAGATTACTACAAAATTCCCTGGTTAAAGTCAAATTTGTGCTGGTGAAAATGGGGAAAATAATTTCATCGTTCTTATTGCACTAATAAAATTATAATATTTTGTATGTATTTTACCTACCTTTAGTTTACACATATTTTATTATTATGTATTTTCTTAGAAGTATTTGAATTTGGAAAGATGCATCATGGATTATAATGACAAATATCTCCATTGGGAGTTCTCCTGTTCGGAGTGTGGACCAAACTAGTAAACTAAAATTGTAAATGCGTGAAATTTATCTGTGAAAGAGTGAATTATAATATTAAAAAAAAACACCTCTTAAGCAGTGGCAGTACTACGGGGGCAAGGTGGGAATTTGTCATCTACAAAATCACTTTTCCCTCCCCCCTCATGTTCCCCCCCAGAAAATTTTGTAAGGTTACCTAATTTGTCTGATATATAAGCTTTTGCCATCATGCAAGACAAAGCTACCCCTCTATTGCCCCCTAGAATAAAAATCCTGGTGCTGCCACTGCCTGTAAGACTTTGAGAGGGACCAAATACCAAACAGGTGATAGGAAACCTAATTTTGAAAAAAAAAAAGTATTCCCCATTTTTGTTTTGATAGTTTCAGTATTAGCTACATATTTAGAATGTTGAAGGTCCCTGAACTGTGGTCATTCTTATCCTTAAACTAACTCCCATTGATAGATCAATTTGGAAGTGAAAATTTAGTTATCAGTGTAATTTGCAAGTGCCATTTTTCAAACCAATATTGAATGAAAATTGCCCAAAACTTTTGCATAAATAAGAGGGTATTACTCTGGTAAAATACTCTTTCCCTTTGGAAAATGTTTGCCTTGTACCTGTATGCCCTTGATGAATAGTCTTGATATTTTGTAGTTATGTTCACATATATCACAATTATTCCAAATTTGTGATGGGCATAACACACACTATAGGCCTTAGGAACACTTTTAAAAGTGTGTGTGTGTGTGTGAGGAAGGGGGGGGGGGGTGATACATTGTGATCCATTTAAAAAAAAAACTTATGAAGCCCTGAAACTAAACAGTGTCTGGAAAGGCAATCAGTGGATTTTTAAAACAGATTTCTCTTTGAGGAAATAATACTTTTAGTAGGTTAATGCTCCTTTACCCAAAAATAAAAATAAAGATTAAAACTACTATCCAAGTTTCTCTACATTTAATGATAACATTTGAGATAAACCAATCCCATCATATCTCATACCTGTGAGGATGTTCAACCTCAACAAAATGGTTTCACTTAAAAATAAACATAAATGTTTGATTGTTTCAGAAATCTCTGAAATTAAGACATATGGCAGCCACATTCCTTGGCCTCCCAACTTTGAAAACACTATGGTGCCCTGTCACTTACTACTTATGTGCATTCCTTTTATTCAAACATGCATGCAATGCTTTTATTCACATCTCCTCAGCTTTTATGAAGATCACTGTTGGTGGCTGCAATAATCATGTTGATGATGATGATTGATAGTTACCATGACAATGAACTAATTACCTAGTCTGAATCAAATGAGTATCATAGCATTTCTTAGTATTTTGATCTTCTTTGCCAAGCCAAGTGAAGTCTTTTCCAATTTTTTCTCCTGTCAAATTTATCACATCCTTCAGTGATGCCCACATAAAAATGAAACGGTAAGCATAACCGTAGAGAGACTGTTGGCTAGGAAAATAGAATACTTGAAAACCTAACTTGATCTTTCTTAGAAAGGTGAACTTAATGGCATGATCGGTTTTGCTTTAAAACTGATATTTAATCTATTTTGAATTTTATGTTCTCCAGACATATGACTATGCAATTACCCAAGTGATGTGAAGTTTCAACATTTTATTAGAGTAGGTAAAGGTATGTCAGTCAGCTTTTATATGTGTCTCTGAATATCTCTTTATTGACTAGATGTGGTGAAATTCCATCCATTGACGTATTTTAACTTGTTATTCACTGATTTTAAAAGAAAAGTGCACTTTTGAAAATCAATGAAATATGAGCTCTTTCTCATGAGAACAACTGGCTTTTAACCCTTCTTTTAAATGTAAATATCTGTCTGTCATAAACTTTCCAGAATTTTCTTGTTTCAAAATCTACATTTAATTGACTTTTAGAACCAAGATGATTAAAGTAATTTTAATTCAAGATGCTATAATAGTGTACTTTTTTCTTTTAAGTTAATAATGCATTATAATTAACTGATTGGATGAGCACCCCCGCCCCACCCCTCCCTCCTTTTACAGAATCTTTATATACATATACAAAAGAAGGTCATCAGATATTCTTAAAAATCTTATTCCAGGGGGGCTGGGGTTGGGCAGGGGGGTGGGAAAATGTATACATAAATTAATTTATTCAAGTTGAGATATGCTAATTTTCAACAATATATTTGCTAATACATTAGTCCCCAATAATATGAATGTGCTACTGCCCCAGAATTGTACAATGACAATACATACTAAATATGAGATCAAACAATAACATTTTGTGTACAGATGTTTGCTGAATTATTTATTAAAACATGGGACAGTGTCTTGTAAAAACACTCTACATTCTGTGCCTCTCTCTGTGAATTGCTGCTGTGTATGTCACTTTATGTAATCATAGGTAATATACAAATACAGGCATACAGGTATTTGTTATCCATAGATATCAAGCAAGAAATATCAAGGCAAAATTATTACATTTAGTGCGGAAAGTGGTTAGAAATGAACCAAGATTGCATCCTACATTTTAGCAGGCCCGTAGCCAGGACATTTCACATGGGGTTGGGGGAAGCACTTCAAGAGGGGGCACGCACTTCAAGAGGGGGCACGACTTTAAGAGGGGGCATGCACTTCAAGAGGGGCATGCACTTCAAGAGGGGGCACGACTTCAAGAGGGGGCACTTGGGCAGTTATATATACCCTGTGTTATATTTTTGTTTGATTTTATGCATGGGGTCACATACATTCGTAAGGGGACATAACCCCCACTTTGTGTCCCATGCTGGCTACGGCCTGTGTTTTGGTCTTAAAAGTAAGCCTACTTGTAGGCCTATTTGTTTAATTTCAAAACTGTATTCGCTCTCTGTTTGATATGAAACATTGTTAAACGGTGCCATCTATTTTTGTTGTTGTAATTACCCAAGTTATGCCAAATAGAATGTAATGTATGTAGTATGTAATGTTCATGGTGTTTAAGTGCATATGAAAGTTAAATGCTATTTTCAAATTAAGGTTAGTTGCTGATTAGAAAACCCTTTCTACTCCTCAATGATACAAATGTGTAAAAGCTTATGAGAGCTCATTTTTTGGAGTAATTACAGTCACCATCCATATATTTTCAGTCCCCTGCCCTCACTTATAAAAAAGGCTCTACCATCACTGAATTAGTCTTCATTTTGTAATTTCGTGTCATTCTCATTATGATATTATTGCCTATTTAAAATGTCCTTCTCTTTAACATATGGGAAATTCTATCCTTTTCCATGTTGACAAAAGTTGTGAAGATTTAAGTAGTTAAAGAAGGAAGTGTTCTGGTGATGTGCTCTTTACTTTCATCACTCATATGTTTTTGGTTGTACAGAACTAATTATTTGCCCCACTGAAACCAATAATAAAAGCATCAAGTTTGGGGTCTTTTTTTGTACCAGAAAGGGGAAGTTTTGGGGCTTTTAGCGATGTTTTCTGAAAAGTATCATGTAATATCTTTTGGACGATGCTTATTTCAATAGGGATTCACTTTAAGTTTTGACCCTTTTTTTAAGTTGTAATGAAAAGGTGTTGTACACCGTCACCAAATGACTCAAATTTTGGTATGGGTCCATGGTAAAATAGTTCCTTATGAAACTTTTTCTGAACCAGATCTTATGAAGTATGGACATGCATTGTCAAGACCTATTCCTTCTCTACGATTCCTGAAATTTGAATTCAGTTTCCTGTCTTATTAAGTGGGACCTTTTAAAAATATTTTTATTAGCCTTTTCTGTGGGAGTTCTTATTTTGGGCTGGTAAAGTAATACCTAATTAGTTTTGTGCTACCTGTATGGTATGTTTCACATGTCAATTGTTTGTTACAGAAGTTTGATTGATGCCATGCCAAAGATCTAAATGGGGTTCATAGAAGACCCCAGTATTGACTTATCTTGAACCCAGTTTCGCTATTGACTTGATTTATCTGTCTCGCCATATGTTACTTATCACCCACACTATGTCTTATTTTGATGTTGTCATATTTTGTGTTTTTTCATGCATGTGAAGTATGAAATCTTCATTGCCACAGCTTTTTGCTTACACAATAACAGCTTTTGTGTTGAGAGATAGACATGGGTGTAGTCAGAAAGAGGGGTCGACAGGGTCATACGACCCCCCAAAAAGTAAAATAATAGAAAAAATCCAGAAAATATAAAAAAGGTCCATAAAATATGCTAAAAGATTAAAATATTTCCCTCAGCGACTCCTCCCCCCCATTCTCAAAGGCTGGCTACACCCCTAGATAGAAGATAGTATATATACTGCCATACTTTCAGACAAAAAATTTTCAAGGATCATTAGAAAAGATCCAGATTTTAAGGCAATTACCCTATTTTTTGCTTTTCAGTCGAATTTAGCCTCCAAACAGTTTAAAGAATTTAAAAAAAAAAAAATATACACCATCAACAATTTTTATGTCCTACAACCCCACCAATCTAAAAGTTTGGCTTCACCCCTGGAACCAGATATGTAATGAAATGACTTTTTAAATAGAAAAAAATTATCATAACTCATTAAATCTTGAATCTTGCTTGAAGGTTTTTTTTAAAGACAAAACTTTTAGCACTTGTCTACTTAGTATTTTGGGCCCTGAAAAAACTGCTCATAAAAGATTCGCGCCCTTACATTAGCCGTGTTGGGATTTTCCACATGTTTAAAAATCAAATATCTTAAGGCCACTGAAAATTTACACATCACTGCCCTCATACTCTATATGTACAGTGTACAATTATACACACAGTGTACGTACGGTGTTTATTTCAGGAATGGTTGAAGCATGGATTTATACACTATTTAAGAAATATTTAAGAGGGCCGAAGGGCTTTGTGAGTAGCAATATCGGGGCACAATATAGACATGTCTGATCTCCTAGTCCCCCTCAGCTTGTGCATTGCATGTTGCTGTCACTGAAGAAGCTACTGTTCATACAGCATTTTACTCTTGCACTAGGCTGGATACAGGGCATAAATTTAAGGTGGGACCATGGGGGGTTCACCATAGGCACAAGGGGTTGCACTTGCTCCCTGAATATTTGCATGAGCCGCGGAGCACTATTTCAAGTGAGGAGGCACATTCTTTTTAAATGACTGATCTAAAAGACAGAAACGCAAAATCAGTGAGTTGGTAAATTATCTCTTCAGTTCCTTTCTAACTTAACCCCATCAAAAATAAAAAGAAGAAGAATATAGTTTTTATGTGATACTGCTACATTGTTTATTTGGTTATGAAACATGGAAAAACAAATATTGTGATCATGTCAGCAGCATAGGATGATAGTTGACATTGGGTGGCCAGATTTTATTTTTGTCCCAACCAAAAATATATGAATCTCTTATCACGGTCCAAAAACTATCATTGTAGCTGGGCCGCAAAGGGAGGGCTTGTAAAATGATTGGAAATTTTGGTACAATTTGGCAACATTTCACAAAAATTGAAGAAATTTCACGAATATGAAGAAAATTTTACAAAAACTGAAGGAGATTTGGCGAAAATTGAAGAAACCTTTAAGAACAAAACCTCTCGAAAATTTATAACAAGTAGAAGAAAACTTGAAAATTTCCCAAAAATGAAAGAAATTTCACAAAAATTGAAGGAGATATGTCAAATTTGAAGAAAAGTTCTTGAAAAATGAATATTGAAAATTTTCTAAAAATTGAAGAAAATTCTTGAAAATTTCCCGAAAATGAAGGAAATTTCATGAAAATGAGGGAAATACAAAAAAACTGAAGAAGATTTGCCATAAATTAAACAAAACCTCTCGAAGATGAAGAAAATTTCACAAAAATTGAAGCAAATTTCTTGAAAATAAGGAAAATTGAAGGAAATTGAAGGAAATTTCCCGAACATTGAAGGAAATTTTACGAAAATTGAAGATTTCCGGAAGAAAAGATGCCATTAAATTTAACCTTAATATCAATTCATTAGACCTTCATTTATTGGGTAGCCAAAATTGTAAATGCCCCCCACCCCAATAAAATTATGGGGGGTAGGGCTTGTGGATCCTGGCTTGCCAGTTCCTTTGCCACTGGTGCATGTTGTCTTTATCAGCTAAGAGTTTAAAACAACGTTTTTATTGTAGTAATTTAACCAAATATTTTGCCAACATTCACATTTTCAGTTCTCGTGGCTTTCACACTTCTTTTAGAAATATTCACCCCTGATCTGCTGATCAGATGGGAAATTCAATTTAATTTTTTCTTATCAGTTTTCAATGGACATGATCTGTTATTCATATCTTTTGCAGCAGTAAATGTTACAAAATTGCAGGTCATTCAACTTATGATTTGCAAAAAAAGTGGAGAAAGGTATGTGCCCCCTACCCCCCACTCTGCGGCCCATGTATTTGTTAATCATTGTTTTTGTATTGAATAAAGATGTATAATGACAAAGATGTTTCTACTCCCCCTCCCTCCCACCCCCCTCCCCCTCCAATCATGTTTTGCCACTCTTACTCAAATCTGTTAAAGCCCTCCGTGGGTGGGACAGGTGGGTAAAACATTCAAGTCCCAAGCAAATTCCATATTTATGGAGCCCGAGCAATAACACTGCCATATGGGTTTATGGCGCTCTGAACATTAAATTCCCCATTGGTCACAAAGACCTCTGTTATTTCAATGTTTGCCTATATGTTTTCAAGAGATTGAAACATTTTTGAAGTCTGGGATCACTGCCAAATTCCAAAGTCCATCCTTCCGGTAATGATTACTATGCTGACCACTTAGTCTTTAGGTTTAAATACTTCCTATATTGAGCAATAAAAATTGATTGTTCAGTTTTAAAAGGCATATGAAGTCTTTCAACAAACCCTGGGATTCTCTCCATTATAATGTGGAGCTTCAAAGAACATTATATCCATTATCCCATAAGAGATGGGATATAATTCAACAGAAAAGACTTCAATTCTAGCTATCATAGTGTTTTTTTTTACTATAACCCTATAATAGTTTAGTTTTAATAGTGTGAATCCTTGGAATTAGGAGTTGAAATGGTGCAAAATGAAAAAATACTGTTAATTTTATTGAAGGCAAAAGCATGAAAGATTCGCACATTTACATCAGGGATGTTCTAATTTTCCACATGTTGGAAAATCGAACATCTCAAGGCCACTAAGAATTCACCACATCACTACCCCTACATTCCATACATACAGTATACGGTTAGAGATGCACTGTACATATTTACATCCGGAGTTTATTTCATGAATGGTTTAAGCGTGACACAGCATGTGTGTACACTATATTAAGAAATATTGAGTGAGGGCAAAATATTGGCATAGAGGGACAAAGCATTTGTGGGGTAAAATCATCCTGTAGCACTGTCATTGATTTTAAGGTCTTTTCTTTCAGTGTGTTTTATGTGTTCCAATGGCTTCATCAGGGGTGGAAAATAGTCTGACCCTTAGAGGAGGTGTGGAGAACATTGATTTCAAAAGTCACAGTCCGACCTCTCACTTTTCTTTGCCAGCTGTGCCTGTTCTCTGACATCAGCTTCAAAAAAAATAAAAATAAATGAAAACCAACCTCTCGAGCCATGTCCATTCAGGGCTACATCTTTCTTTTGTTTTCCCGGCCCATAAGCGGGATTTGGAGTAGTAAG
Organism: Chiridota heheva; assembly: GCA_020152595.1. Taxonomy (NCBI): domain Eukaryota; kingdom Metazoa; phylum Echinodermata; class Holothuroidea; order Apodida; family Chiridotidae; genus Chiridota; species Chiridota heheva. The sequence goes on along the minus strand of JAIGNY010001280.1, from coordinate 347,309 downwards.
GGTGCCTCCCCCCACACACACATGCCTCCTCCCCCCTCCCCACACACATTTTTCCAAATTGATATATCATGTATGGTGTATCGTAGCATGATTTGCCCTCCCACACTTTCGGTAGGTAAATCTTGGCCCAACCCTTTGATTGCACTTTATTCCAAAAGGGAATACATGCTTGTTGAACAACCTGAATCTCCAAACAATTTTGAGTTGGGTTTAATACATAAACCTTTTTGGAATTGTTGTGGGAAGCTAGTCCCTGATAACCAGGTCATACATAACTAAGTGCACATGGTCAATAAGACTTGGTATCCACAAGTTTAAAACGATTACTTAAACAAATTAAAGGTTGATGATTGGTAAATATCCTGTAAACGGAAAATATCCTGCAAACACAGATGTCATTAAGATAAAAGAGTGATAGTTTAGATGATATTATGAGGTCTAAATAAACAATTTCAAGAATGTATTGTGCCAACAATCTCTAAGGAAAATACAGTATTTGATGTATTAAGTACCCTACTCTAATAAGTGCCCACCAAACATTTTTTGACTGATAACATAATTTATTTAAGGACTCAAAAAATAATTTTTGTTACATTATTTGCTTATTTTGCATCTGATGCTGACATTGTTTCATACAATGCAGTTCGAATAGCAATCTATACACGGCCTGAGGCATAAGGCGCTTATTAGGAAGAAAGTTTAGGCCTAAAAAGTGGAGCAATTTTATTTTCGTAAGCATCTGGAGCCCCTATTACATCGAATATGGTAACAGTAGTTTCCTGAGCGGCCAATTCTTAATAAACCATTCCATTCTGAAGTGAAATTTGTTTTGCACTTATATGAATTTTTTATTTTTTTGCAAAATAATGATTGATAAATTAGTTAAATGAATTTAATACTTGGGTTGAAATAAGGATTAAGACATGTTTTAAAATCGTTATGATTTTTTTGATTGAGTGGAAGTTTGGTAGAACATTGAAGTGTGATCTTTTATTTCTGTGACTCACAAGCTGACAACACAATCTAATTAGAAATAAGAAACTGTCAATTTTATAAGAATTTTCATTTAACAGTTATAAGAGGCATATGCCCTTTCATTCCATTAAAAAAAGGCTTTATGGAAATATTTTACTGATCCCCCCCCCCCCCTCCCTTAGAAAAAGAATAATGGTAAAACCACATTGATACCATATCTCACAAGGACTTTTGAACTGCAGGAAGGGTACATTAGTTCATTTTTTTCAACTGAGTGTGGTTCCTACAAAAAAGATCAACATTAATTTATACCAACATCATGCTTGAAATAGGCCGAAGGTGCCAAAAGTAATTTTCACAACCTAACAAATCATGACAAATTGCAAAAGGAAAAGTGTTCTTTTGGAGATAAACATTTTTGAGTGGGAAGTTAATAGTAATATGCAAAAAAGATCACCCCCAAGTGGTGGTCCTACTGGACAAGGGGGAAATTTTTCCCCACAAGATCGCTTTGCCCCCACTTTGCCAATTTTTTTTTTAATATGGCGACATGACATATTTTGTCTGATCTATATAGGCCATTGTTCCCCATGAGACAACGTTTCCCCTTTATTTCTCCCGGCAGCAAAATCATGGCACTGCCACTGACCCCTCCCACCATTTTCAGTGACTGAGATTAAGGAAAAATTGTGCAGAATTACATAAAGATTTTGAACTCTTCAACCAGTCATAAATCAAAGATTTATGCAACTTTGATCAGCTATTTTCAAAACTGGTCTCAGATTTTAATACTCATTTAACCAATATAGAGATTCCAGCATGTCTATATAATTTTACTACCCAGACAACTTTTTTTTTTTCTTCAATGTTATTAAAAGAATTAATAAGTTTATTCATGTGGTTCAACTGTATGGAATTGGAAACAAAGGTTGGGGCAGATAAGCAAGACAGGGTTTGGTCGAATAAGCAAAAATGATTGAAATGAATCTTCAAATTTTCTGCAAAATATGTAGATCTAAATAGGTGTGAATGTGGAGCTGAGGGCAGTATCTTATACAATTGTTCTTGTATCTATCTTCAGAAATACTGTATTCAACATTTCTTGTGTTTGCAGCAAAAGTGTATAAATGTCAAATGCCAGAAAGGTGGTATTGTATCAATAGCAATTATTTCTAAAATGTTAAAAGCCAGGTTGAAAGGTTACAGGCAGCTCTTGATATGGTGACATTAAGGACTTATGAAAGATTTGTCATCTCTCATTTTGGTATCATTATTGAAGAATATGATTCAGTCTCCATGTAATATAAACTTTGAAAATATTTGACCATGATGGAGATGTTATACCCACATTTCATATTATCTTTAACTTTTGTCTAAGATTACTGTTATTTATGATCTCATTAGATGAAACTGGTCATTTTTACTAGGATTCCATGGGGTTGTGACATTGTAATGAAAATCCAAATACAGGCATAAATATAACATCCAGGGTAGTGGTGAAATTATGGTTATAGGTACCACTCAAAGGTGATGTGAAGGTATGAATGATGCTTGTAATTTTATAAGGTGAAATTATGTATGGATTCTTGGGACATGTGAAGCCTCAGGATAAAATTATCTCCTTCCTTTATCATGCTTCCCTCTACAACCATATTTAGTCCTCCTCCCCCACACCTCTCTCTCTTTTTTTCTTTTTTTCACCATTGCTCCTCGTCTCTCGATCCCAGCTTTCTGGCTTTTAGTTCTCGTTTTTCTCTCAATCTCCCCCTGTTTTCTTTCCTTACTACCTCTGAAATGATCTAACCTCTCAGGCACAATTTGATCCTTGCTCTTGTGGTACCCTTAAGCTCTCATCAAACAAACAAACAAACAAACGTGAAGATCTATAGATGTGTAGTGGCGACATTAGCTTTACTATCTATTAAATAAACCATGACAATCAATTAAGTTTGACCATTTTACAGCACTTTGACTTGGAGTGTCATAGATATGCAAATTTATGATGTATTACATGGCACCCTTGGTATAACCTTTGTTTTTTTAATCATCTATTACAAAGTTTTCAAAGGGTGCAACAAATTCTTTTGGGTCTTTACCATACCCCTAGTCAAATTCTAAGAGAAATAGACTTTCCCTCCATATCAGTAAGTGAGACTTTAGAGAGAATTTTAAAGAATTACATGAAACTTTTGAGCTGTCTGCTCTGTCATCCATCACAAATTTATCATAAATTGTCAATCTTTTTCTTCTTTTTCAAATACTTTTTTTCTGGCTTTTTCAACTTAACAAAAAATACAACAAACTCATTTTTATAACAATTTACAAAGTAAGAAGAAGAATTATTCCATGCCATTTTAGTTTTATAGTACTGAAAAAGAGAAAACTTGAAATTGCACAAGCTTATGACATATAAAATATTTTTACCGCATGTTGATATAGGCTGGCATACTATCAATAAGATCAATAAACTTGTCGTGAGTGTTGCTATTGGACAATAATTCTTTTTTAACTCCAAAAGAAAACTGAAAAGTATTAAAAAAATGAGAAATGCGTGGTTTAAGGTCTTGAAGTTTGCAACGAAAGATAAAATACTTTGCATGAAAAATATATTAAAAAAAATTGTTGTTGTCTTTTCCTAAAAAGTCAAACAAAACATTAATTTAACAAAAAAAAGGTTTATATAAATCAAAGAAACATTGATGAGCCATAACTTAAAACTAAAAGTGCTATTTTCAAAAACTAATCTGCTCAAATTTGTATACTCTTTTTAGAAATTGCTACATGTATATTAAATAGACCTTTAAGGATCAACTTTACTCAAAAGCAAATTACAGTAAATGTATAAGTCTCAATGTGCCCTTGTCAATTTTAGAGGGGCACATTATGTTTTTGTGTCCTGCATTATTACTGTATTCCCAGTGAGATCAATGCATCACTATTGAAACTGTAAATATTGGTCTTCCCTTCCCTTGTTAATCTTGAAGAGAAATGGCTGCGCTTTTGAATCTTGCCTGTGAAAGACCTATAGATATATCATACCCATTAAGATATCATTCTGAGCCGGAATCCTGTATATGTGCATTGTACGATGATCTTGATTTGCTCACCGCTGATTTCAGATAGTATCATTGCTAGAAATATCAAAGCCTTGCGAGAGGGGGAGGGGGGGGGGCACTTGGTCAAAATGTGAGAGCAGTGATGTAACCAGCATTAAAAACTGAGGGGTCCGAGAAAGTCTTCAACCCCTCCCAAGATGAAATGTTCAAATTTAGCCCACTTTTGAGGGCAATTTTGTTTTTTAAAAGCAAAATTTTTCATTAAAAAACAAAACAAAATCTAAATTTTTGATTTTTTTTAGAAAAAGTGGGTGGTCCATACCACCTCCCCCCTCCCGTGGCTACGACACTGTGTGAAGGCATATTATTCTGGAGTCCCCAGAATATTCTAATACAATATTATTGTATGTGATGATAATGATTCCCTTTGACATAGATATTCAAATGAACTTGAACCATAATTATTCATAATGAAAACTTCATTCGACACTGGTTTTAATAATGAGACCTGTTATTTTGATATTTCCATGAAGTAGCAAAAAAGAAGCCATCAATTTTTAACCGACCTCTCTTTTCACCTAATACCCATGGGCATTGCTGAAATAATTCGTCTAACAAGTCTAACTTATATCAAAAAGGGCTTCAAAAGAAACAAAATGGCGCTACAATAATTGAAAGATCTTATTCTGTCAAGGAGATATTTAAGTTTAAAGTTGGATAATATTTGTATAGAAATAACTGAAATCAGAATACTTGTGATGTCATAGCCTCAGATTCCTCAGTCTTTATGTATTCTATCGTATTTTGTCCTGCGATTTAGTGACTTAAAAACCATGGGATATGTCAAAAAGTAGTACAACTGAAACTAGGAAGGGTATTCATAATATACCACCTGAAGAAAGGTTGAGGAAAAAATAATTTAAATAGTGAAAAAATGAAATAAACTTTCTTTAAAATATGTTAACAATTGTAAGAATGTGAGGATGAAGATGCCAACTTTCCATAGTAGACTTACTACACCAGCCATTTCTACACAGATAAGACAGAGGTTTGAACTTGGATATCTCCTTAACAAAATAACATTTTGAACGCTTTCTCCACAATTTTATTTTCTTATAAAGTCCTCTTTCATATAAGATAGACTTGCTTGACCCTTTAACTAATCCTTTAAAAGGACTGGAGACCGAAAAGTGACAGCATGTTTTTCTTGAGTCTCAACAATAATCGAACACAACTTTCGTGCATGTGATGGTACTGAAAATCTTTTATATAAATGTTCAAATCAATTATAATTATTTCTTATGAATACTTAAGTAAATTTTCAATGACATGAGCATAGAAAATTAGACCTGTGTAATTTCAAACTTCCCTTAACTTAGCAAAAGGATGCCCTCATTTTTGACCTGCAACTCCTTTAAGTTTTGACTGTATTGGGAATCTTGTCACCTTTCCATACTTGAAAAACTGGGTTCGTGTGTTAACTGCATTTATAATATTCATATGATAATACTCATTCATAGTACCTCTACAAAAGATCATATTAGTAGCTATGAGAATAACATTAAGCACAAAAATAGAGCATTTAACCTGGGTTAATCCATCAGCCCACCAACTTCCTCAGGAGCTCCATGTATACTTCCTAAGTTTAATCATTTATTGCTTTATATGAGGGTCGTGACATTTTGTGGTTGATATCAGAAGTAACAGATAGACCGAATCAGGGTTAAAGACCTACAAAATCAGCAGTTTTATTAGATTTTATCATAACAGTAACATTTCCATGCATTGGCAGAATGAGAAATTGATAATTTCTTGGCCTATGTGCCAATTGTTTAGTCTAAAACTGAAATGCTGCCACCATGTGATTTTTTTTTTTTTGAATTTTAATAAAAAATTGCTTGAAACAAAGTTGATTTCACTCATTCAAACCCTTGTTTTCTTTTCTTATATATAAATCAAAGGAATACAAATTACTCAGAGTAAAGGAGGATTAATTAAAGATAAATATTTGCCTAATGGTCAATTACTTTTGTAACAAATTAAATGTAGTGTGAAAGTACTCACAACTGCTGTCATTGTAACAAAGCTTATGCTCAAATTGCAAAGTAATGGAATTACAAAATAGTCTACAAGAGGCAATTTAACTTGTGAGATGGTCTTTTCAAATTTGCTAATTTAGAAATGGTTTTGCATAGACGGCTGTTAGAGGCTTTGGAGAGGCAAAACATGATTGGTGGGCAAAAAATAAATATCCACATATAATCCATGCATATTTGTATTCTTTATCAGAAAACAAAAAATAATGATTAGCAAATATTATTATTATTATTGTTATTATTATTATTATTATTATTATTATTATTATCATTATTATTATTATTATTAAATTATCATTTTTCACGGGGAGGGGGTTGGGGGCGGGTTTGAGCAGGAAATAACATCCCTTGCCTCAATGGTAAACCCTTAGTGGATGTCTGTTTAAATTCTCACAGTGATACGACCTGCTTTGATGGTGCGTTTTTGGGAAACAAATACAACTAACATGTATATAACATCCTGCAGACATGCTTAATAATTAACCAAGTGCATGCTGTGAGATAGGAAAAGTATTTGTTGCAAAATTTGAATCTTTAAAGTTTCTCATTTTTGTCTAAATTTAGTCACTTCAAATATCTATAAGTCAATCTGCTGTCATTGCCTTAGCTTGACTAGTGTCAGAAAACTACTCCACATAGCATAGCATAGCAAGGTTTAATGTCCCGAAAGCATTCAGTGCTGGACATTATATCAAGACGGCCACGGCCTTTGATAACCAGTTGTGAACTCACTGACTGCAGACCCACCAGGATTTAAACCCGGGACGTGTGGGTGAGAGAACAAAGCACTAACCACTACACCACGGAGGTCTGTGTGATGTGACAAACTCATTTTTGTCTTAAAGACAGAATCTGGTCCCATGAAAATTAGTTGACACAAATTTGAGACATACAATGGATGTCACTTTTGCCAAAGTTATTGATGGCTCGTCAGTATTTATCTTAAAGTCTTCACCAATCAGAAAGGTTGACCACATTAACACAATAATTGGCCTTTTAGATAGTGACATAGCCAGTATCCAAGAAATGAAAGAGTTCAGGGTTGTAAGAAGGGTGTGAGCTCTGAGTGAAGCAAGGAGAAAGGGGGGGCAAGTACCACCCAAATCTCAGTTATAAGCAGAAAAGGGGTACTGGTAAATTAACTTTCCATCAGATTTTGAAAAAAGTGTTTCCAAAATTGAATCAGTTTGAATACAAATTTGCCTTTATTTTACCAAAATTGTAGTCAATTTTACTCAATTTTCCTTAACTTTTATCAAGTATTTTAATATCATTTATTAATTTCCCAATTTTACCTTCCAACCAGGAAAAAAGTATGCAACTGGGAGGTGAAATCCTCTTGACAGGGCAAACAGTTTGTCACCTCTTTTCCTGCTTCCTATCAGGGTTCAATTATACATTTTTATGTCAACAATTTTGGGGCCAAGGGGCCCTAATGATGTGAAGGGGAGGGGGTTGGGAGGGTTTGGCAAAATTAGCATCGCATATTATGTTCTCACTACCACCTCACTAGGAATTTTTAGTGAGGGGCCTTAATGATGTGAAGAAGAGGGGGTTGAGAGGGTTTGGCAAAATTAGCATCGTATATTATGCTCTCACTACCACCTCACTAAGAATTTTTAGTGAGGGGCCTTAATGATGTGAAGAAGAGGGGGTTGGGAGGGTTTGGCAAAATTAGCATCGCATATTATGTTCTCACTACCACCTTGCTAGGAATTTTTAGTTTAGTCTTTAAAAATTCAGCTTAGGGCATCTCAGACTGTTACTTTGTGTCTATTGTAAATTCAAAGACTTGCTTTAGGATTATTGTTATGTATTACCTCCTTCCTCTATCCAGATGACCCGTAAGACGCCTTTATCAACCTAAAAGGTGTGGAAATGCAATGTTTTATCAATTTATTGCAATATTGTCAATGTTTCTACGCAGTAATATTAGGGGTAATATTAGTTTTCTGTTTTTGGCTCGTTAATCTTTGAACAGTGGTAGCCGTAACAGAGAGAACAATTTCCTTTGAGCCAGACAGCGGAAACTATTCCGATTGCAAAAGGTCAAGAGTTTCATCAAGTTGTGGTTTTCTGCTTTTCTTGATGTGATTATTGTGGAATTTGTTTCAGGAAAATGTGTAAAACATTCTACTTTACATGCATGGAAATACACTTGCTACAAAACTGTCATTTCGTCAACATATCTTAAACTTTTTTATGCCTTATTTAAAGCTTATTGCAATCATTTAAAGCTGATAGCATAAAATGTACATTTTGCTTTTGCTTGTATGCTTTACTTCTTGAAATATTCATTTTCTTCATTTGTTCATAACTTCATTGTTTCCGTGGTCTAGCCATCTTGTGTTAGAGTCATATTTGATGTTGTTTCTCTTTAGTTTCTCTGTTGTATTATGTAAAATCAAGCAATAGTGATTTGCTAGGCCTCTGTCCTGACTCTGGTCACCCTGTGCAGTAATAAACCTGTTTTTGCTCTCAGCTGAGAAAAACTTACTCCTTTTTGAAAATATTGAAATATAGCCACTATTATCTTTGAATTCAAAGTTGCAATTTGCCACTAGTAATGCTAGCTAATGCAATTTACCACTAGTAATGCTAACTAATGCAATTTACCACTAGTAATGCTAGCTAATGCAATTTATTAATAGTAATGCTAGCTAATGCACTTTACCAAATGCTAGCTAATGCAAATTACCACTAGTAATGCTAGCTAATGCAATTTGTTTCATTATTCATTGAAGTGTTATTTAGATGTTAAGTTAAAGATGGAATTAATCCATCAACTGTTACAAGCAAAACCATTCATAGCTCATTACAAAATGCAAAAAAGCAATTATCTTTTTATGACAAGCTTGCTTAATCCCCTACCTCAATAATTTTTTACAGTTTAAAAATAAATCAAAAGCAACAATTTTCACTGGTGGCACAATGAAGCATGTGGTTGCAGGTTGTTAAACTGAATCATAAGCATTTTGTTCCTAATCCCATTTTATAATGCAAATGAACTTGTTATCTCCAACTAAATGAGAACCTTTAATCTTTTAATAAATTAACCTTTCCAGGTTTCCAAATAGGCCACACCCACTATAGCAATGTGGTAACTATGTGGGGCAGACAAACCTCAAATCCGCAATCATTCATAACCAAAGCATTGACATTTAGATGTTTGCGAGGACTGCCCCAAGCTTTGATTCATTTATGGCACTTCTCTAAATTTGTAGAGTTTTTAGCAAATAGGATAAACAAAATTTAGTTGATTTACAAAGCCCACAGCGCATAAGCACAATTTTTGTTCACCATTTTGCCGTCACTCAGTCTGTGTGTGCAGAAATTTGTTTTGTACAGTAAGTTGCACTGACTACATAAGCGCGCATTGCTAGCTAGCTGTACTGTACCAGTACCGCGTAGGATCTTTGCCCCCACTTAGTTATGCAGATTTTGTTGCTAGGCAAATTCGTGCAGTGATTGGTTAAAACAAGCTGTCAGTCATCAAACTTAGAAAGGTTAATTGAAATCAAAAGTATGTGTTAAAATGGGAGTTATCGTAACAGTGTTAGTTCAGTGGTCATTTCAATGGGGTAACTTAATTTTTTGTTGGGGAGTCAAGGACATCAATAATGGTAAAATTTGGCAACATTTGTGTTAAAATCTTGACCAATCAGAAGGGTTGATATATATTTATCTCAATAATTTAACACAATGATTGGCCTTTAAGGCAGTGGTATAGCCAGTATAATTTTTCACCTTGTAACAGGAAAATTGTGGGGGATTTTGTTCCCCCTCCTGTCCCCAAGAGGTTACCCTTCTATGGCCCTGATTTGTTAAGTCCAGCTGACAATTTGTCCTAGATTCATTAATGAAGTTAGAAAGAATTGGTCAATCTGTTTACAATTTCTAAATCATTTGATACTTTTCGCATCATAGCATCTGATTTTGTTGAGGAGGCAAATAGAAGTTGCCTTAAAACGTTAATTTTACTGACACTAGCTCAAGAATAGCTTTGTCAAAATTTTAAATATATGGCTGCCTGAAAGTATACACATTTCATTTGTGGGGTCTCCTGCACCCCACATCTTATGTCTATTATGGTGGACATTGAACACTTAAATTGTTTTTATTATTTGTTTTGTTTTACTTCAGTTATTTGAACACAATTTTACACATACCCCCTCTTTTAGCTTCAAGACATGTTTTCAGATCCTGTTTTCTCAGTGATGTGATCCAGGTTTTGTTTGTAAGCCTACTCTTTATTCAATTGTGTTTCTATTCACTTTTGAACCTGAAAAAAAACATCAAAGTTCCAAGTCATTTCACTTGCCACCCCTGGGATTGTGTGTCTGACCCCATATATTCCTCTAAGCATCCCCTGGTAGTTGAGAAAGTTACCATGCCAACCTTCTTATACCTTCTTCTGGAAGTTTCTTTATCAAGACCAAGCTGCATTCTATTGTGTAGAAACACCTTTAGGCTATGGATGTATGTTGAACTTCATGTTTGTTATTCTTGTCATTCTTTGAAATAAATACCCTAGGCTGATGAAAACTGTATCATAAAGTTTAAAAGAGGATATTTATGATATGTGTGATTTGAATGTTGCAGTGTGATTGTATTTTAAAGACAGAAATTCAGTGAAAAATCTTGATTTCCAAGTCTGGTTCTGAAATGTTTCAGATTATTTTTGATGGAGCAAGCAGGGTTATGATTTACCAAGTATAAATAACAGTTTAAGACTAAACAATTGAAAGCATATGATACAAACTATGTATCGCAGGATTATATTGATCAACATTCCTGTGGAAGAAAATACCAGAGAAATCAATTTGAACATATTTCAGAATTTCAAGTTGAATTTGGTTGAAAATGAAATAACATGAATAATGTGGCATAGTCATTTTTGCAACAAAAAATGAAGCTATAGTAAATCAAAGAGTGTATACTTTACAACTATTTTAGCAAAGCTTTTATCAGGGCCATAAATAAACTTGCATAGTGGGGCGGGGAGGGGTGAGGGGGGGGGGGAGGGAGCAGGGGATTATTTTGATATATATTACAAATGTAGTAAAACTAAGCCACTGCATTAACGTTTCCCACCACCCTCCCTCTCCTCCTCACAAAATGTGAGAAAGCTATGGCCCTGGCTATCTTTATGGAAATTAAATGATACATGAAAATGAAATGAATAATCATTCATACATTTAACCACAGCTTTCCCTACATTGATAATAGAAAATGATGATTAATATGCTGTAACAGATCTCAGGAAACATGTCAGCTTATATGGTGAAATTTACCTCAAGAAATATACAATGTGACTAATAAAATATACTTCCTGTTTTGTTTCATGACAAGAAGTGGCAAACCACCATTAAATCTAGGGTGGAAGCCAAAGTATATACACATAAACATACACTTCCTCAGTCCATTGAACTATCTTATTAAGCTCTAAACAGAAATTGCATAAGTAACCCAGCTCCTATTGTGTTACTCACACAGAGTAAGATACATTAATCCCAAAACTTAGGTATATTTTGTTCCTTGTTTATGAGCATCAAGCACTTTACATCACTTTTTGTCACTAAACAATTTCAGAATTTACCCCCAGTTAAAAAAGAATTCCTTCATTCATTCAATTTAATTGTATATAGCTTTAATTTTTAGTTGTTGGGTTAGCCACATATGAAACTACTTCACGTTTCATTTCTTCCATTAAAAATTTGAAATGCTGCCACCAGTTCTTAAAGTTTTTTACTTTAATCGACTTATTGTGGTTGTACACTACTAATATTGTGTGTATATAAACACACAGATGGGTATTGAACAAATTGAAACTTTTCACATCAAATGGAATTATGCATCCTTTTACATCAATTCTGTCTTGGTTTTTATTTGATTGAACTTTGATTTTTCAATAATTGTCAGTCCCTCCAGACTCTTGAAAGGAATTTGTTTAATTTTGTATGGTCTATTAACCAGAAACCTTAAAATTATAAAAAAAAAGACTATAAATATTTAAACTTTGATTAGTGATCTACCACCTAGATAATGACTTTTTACCAGTTTCGGGAACACAATAATATTATTTTTTTCTTTTGGAACTTTCCTGATAATATGGTTGCTTTAAATAAATTCATTCCATTCATTCTTTGAATTATTCCTTGCATAAGAATTATAGTCTTCACTGCACTGTAGTATTTGTTTTAGATTATATTAATCATTGGTGTAGCCAGGGGACCATAGGAGTACTCCTGCCCCTTCCCCCTTTTTTCCTCAATAAAAAGTCCAGGGAATATGCTAAAAATCCAGGTTTGGAGGCTATGAATTTTACCTCTGGCTCCCCTCCCCTCTTCCTCCAATCCGAAAGACTGGCTTTACCCATGTTAATCTCTTCTTAAGTAGACAATAACATGACTGCTTTTATCTGATAAAGTTACAGTCATTATATAATGTATTTCAATGTTGATATTCCTTGAGATAGTATTGTGTACAGAAAGGTATACAATTAAATAAAGGTAAGGTGTATGGTGTTCTATTGAATAAAGATTACATTTACTTTAAAGAACTAACAAACAAACAAAATGACCGATGGATTTGTTTCTTTTATAGTTGTGGTCAGGGGTTACTGTTTGGTTCCGATGCGATAGCATTAGGAACCTATGTGGTCATGATGCAGTTTGTGATGGCCAGCTTGTAAACATGATATCTCAAAAACGATACAATGGATTCATGTCATATGTGGTACACAGATAGCCCATGGTCCATAGATGTGTCATATTGTTTTTGATGGTGATGTCATATTAATAAGTAGGCGGGCTTAATGTAAATATCTTGAAATATTTATATTCTAACAACTACATATTTTTTTTTTTTTTTTTTTTGTATTTGGTCTAATTATGATGTTAGCTAATGTGTGCATGTTCATGACATACAAATTTTGAATTTTATTAATATGTATAGTGGGCGGGCCTAATTTTGCTGAAAAGAGTTTGTAAGCACAGTATTTCAAGAACAGCAAAATGATTCATGTCATATTTGGTACATATAGCCCATGGTCTGTAGATGTACCCTATTGTTTTTGATGATGATGTCATGCATAATAATGAGTAGACGGGGCTTAAAGTGAAAATCTTGAAATGTTAATTTTTTAACAACCACTTGTCTGTTTTGTTTCATGTTTGGCATAATTATGATGTTAGTTGGTGTGTACATATTCATGATGTAAAAACATTGTATTTTATTAATATGCATGGTGGGCAGGGCTTAATATGATTTTGCTGAAAAGAGCTTTTAAACACAGTATTTAAAGAACAGTAAACTGGATCAATGTATTATGTGGTACACATAGCCCATGGTCTTTTGATGTGCCCTATTGTTTTTGGTGGTGATAGCATGCATAATAATGAGTAGGTAGGGCTTAATATAAAAAAATCTTGTATTGCTCTTATTTTGACATTCACATGTCTGTTTTGTTTTAATATTTGTTATAATAATGATTTTGGCTATTGTGTATTTTTTCATGGTATAGAAAATGTTGAATTTTATTAATATGCATAGTAGGCAGGGCTTAATATGATTTTGTAAACACAAAGCACAAGTAAACATGATATCTCAAAAACTATGAATTGGATTCACATCATGAGTAGTACCGTATATAAATAATAGCTCATATTAATAAGCGGGCTGGGCTTAAAGTGAAAATTGAGAAAAAGTGTCTGTTTTGCTTCATTGGGCATGATAATTTTGTTGGTTATTGTGTACATGCTTATGTTATCAACATATATCATTAATATACATGGTGGGCATGGCTTAATGTGAAAGTGCTAATTGATGTTAACACCATAAATGATATATCAGATTTATGCTATAGGTGGTACATAGATGGGTCATGGTCTGCACGTATGCTCTAATGTTGTGGTAGTGATGTCATGAATGCTAATAAGTAGGAGGGGCTTACTGACAAATTTTTGAAATAGCATAAATGAGCAATCGTTTTTGCATCATACTTACTTTGATGATGTTGTTAATTATTGTGCAAATGCTACTGTTGTCAACAATTTTTATTGATCTGTATGGTGGCTGTAGCTTATGAATAATACCATGGAATAAATATTTTATGATACGCAATGACATGACATTTAATACAAACTTTGCAAATCAATCAGCTAATGAAAAAGCATCAGAACCACAAAACCTTTTGGTTCTGGTTATGTTCATAAAAAGCAGTAATCAATTTTACAAAGTGTTCCATTGAGTTTTGTCCAAGATGGTAGCTAGTTAATAGCTCACTCAGTAACCATGTATCACAAAACATTTTATTATGGTTGTATAGAAGTTGTAATTATCCCTCTAATTTCTTTTACTTTCAGAAGGAAGATTGAAGAAATATTTGATAGTTGAATCACAAAGCATCTTAAATATTATCATATTTGATCTCATATTTTTTGGGAAGGGCATGGCCCAGACCACCTGATAGCATTGTATCCACGTTTCTATTGTATCTTAGAGATGCAATTCTAAGGCTATGAATTCTCAGTTTACTGGCAGTGGTGATGGACATTACGCCCAATCCTCGCTACAAATTTTCAGTTTTTTCACCCGCAAGAGCCTCCATTTCGGTGGGTATGACTTTTAGACTATGCTGGAAGCAATTAAGAAACTTACCGCAGATAGTTCAGTGATTTTACGCATCAGTAATTACACTCCCAATCATTTATATGCACACAATGGAACCTATAGTGAAGAGCCAGGTATTGTTAATTTGGTTACTGCAGGGCCAAGTCATGCGAGTAATGTGGGGCTGAGGATTCATTTGGGCTTGTAAAAGGATGTTTCCATCAGTGAGTTATAAACACTCGGGTATGTTTGGGTGCAATAGACTGAAAATTTATTGCCAGAGATATTCATCATGGATGTAGGGTTGGGAAGGGAGGTGGGGTTGCAAGCAGAGGCAGAGAAGTGGGGGTGGGGGCATGGCCCCTCCAAATAGATTCACAACAATAATACCTAGATGACAAAACAAAAATCTGATTGCCTTTAAGAATTTGACTGCCCCCTCCCACTCAGTTTTAAAATTGTTGATACCCGTGTACTTTGTACCTGTGTACTTTGTACATGAGATTGTTTTCATTTGTTGTACTTTTGTATATTTTTATGCCACTGGTATTTCAGTTTTCCTTACTTGTGTTCCTTTGTGTATTCCCACAAAATTGTTGTTTTAATATGGAATGTTTATCATTTGGATTAACCCTTCAATGTTGGTTCCCTGTATAGACTAAACTTGATGACAACATGAAAACAGTAACCATCTGCAAACATGCTTGTTAGACACAGAAACTTTTTCAGAGAAAGTCCAATTTGACCAAATTGGAGAGTAAATTGTATAGTTTTATGTATCTTTACAACACTTTGATCGATCACTGGAATCTATGAGGTATTCCAAGTCAATGTTTTCTGAAACTTTTAAAGAAAGTTAAGTAAAACAAAAAAATCCCAAAACAAAATCAGGTAGAAACACTCCTCACCCCAGCATTCAAAATTAGCATCAGCCCGCTAGCCCAGGCTAGTTGAATTTTTGTATGGGCTGACGCAAATTGTATTACTCAAGCCCATCTGGCTTGTCCGAAACTCAGCCATTATTTCAGTTTGTATTTGTCAGATGGAGAGAAAAGTTGGGCAAGTTAAAAGTGAGGCAAGGAACCCTGACATGATAGTGATAAACAAATGCTAATTTTGAACCCTGCCTCACCCTGTAGTCATATATCTCCATCAGCCGGGTAAGTGTCCACCATTTGGTAATTTTTTTTTTTTTTTAAACCTCTTTTACACAATTTGACCAATGCTTTTAAATCCCAATATCCAACCCAAGTTTGTAATTCCAGGAAGGGAAAGGGAGGGGGAGGCAGGAAAAAATGCCCCTAATCTGAGGTGGGGTTTAATTGATTAGTTCAGTGGTCTAGCAAGTCCATCATCTTATATGAAATAATATTTCCAAAGAAACAAAATAGTCAAGAAAGCATTCAGAAATCTTATTCCCTCAAGAAAATGTTTAAGTTTAAAGTTCTTGTCTCATTTGTGTAAAAACACAAAACTACAATTCTCGTTGCAAAAGGTACGTATTATCATTCACAGTACTACTTGCAGAAGCCAGTGGGTACAAACTGATCAGACGCAACTTGGTATTTGAAACGGGAAAGAAGTGGAAGGACTGTTTCTCATTATGCAAATCATCTCTTTCATCTTCTGTCTCCAAAGAGATTGATGTCCTACATTTAACCTCTTCCACCACTGTGATGTAAATTAGGCCCCTACTGATAGGAAGCTCCTCCAGTGGTTAGTGTACAGATACCATAACAGAAAGGTCAAATTCCATATATTCAGTGTTTAATATAGAGAACATGCTGGGAGCAAATACCAAAATATATATCATAGTGGATGATGTGGCTCAATGCTCACATATAGTTTAATGATCAGTTGGAATTTACCAATTATTGTGTTAGCGATGTTTTGCATATGTGAAACAATCTCTGTTGTAATCAAGTCCGTATTGAACACAGGAAAGAATATCAAGCAATGTCTAAAATATTGCAAAAATATGGTTGACATTGTATTTTCGCATACAGCTATTGACAGATGCAGTAGTATATTAAGTAGTATTCATTAGTTAATTAGTTAAATACAAAGTTATAAAAGAACTATTTGTGTTACAGAGGTTATAAAATTAAATTGATGTGTCTTTAGATAATGTGAATTTGAGTTTAAAAAATTGATGCCATCAAGAGCTCTCCTTGCTTAGCAACACAAGAAAGTAATGGCCTACACAGGTTTACCATTTGTTATAGGGAATTTTGACTTGATTAAAGCTCAGCAAATTCAATTCTTATCCACCATTATGTTACCATTCACAAGAAACCCCATCTCTACAAATCTTCCTTCCTTAAAGTTTTTCCATGCACTGGGGCGTAGTGACAGGGGGGTGTGGGGGGTGTCACACCCCCCAACCACAATTTTTATTAGGAAAATTGTGACTTTATCGGAAAATTTTCACCGATCTTCCCTAATGAGATGAACAATCGGAAATAAAAGCATTGCTAAAAAAATAAATAGTTATGTCAGGGAAATTTGAACTTTGTCGGGAAACCTAATTATATATACCTTAAAATCGAAACTTTATCAACTCATGTTCATCGTTAATTCTGAGAAAAAATTAAATTCACATGATTAAACACATCAAGTAACTCCTTGTCTGTACAAGACTGCAGATCTTGTTTTCAACTTGTTGAATTGAATCACAATTAAAGCTATTGTTTTAACCAGTTTTATAATATAAGAGATCAGACAACGCCCTCCTCCTTTATAACCATGGCAACTTGTGGCTGCTACAAGTTGGTATAGGATCTCCCGAGTCCTACTTTTCATCAACTACGTAAATTTTGTTTATTCGAATGGTATGATCATAAGAAATCCCTGGTATAACAATTACGAGAAAGCAAATTTTGTCACGGTCAGGATTGAGAAAAAAACGCAAAAAAGCTGTCCGAACTAAGTTACAATGTGGACTGTGTAACCGACAATTTGATGATGACTATCAGAAAAACCATAATGTGAAATATCATAACAATCTATTTCTAAAAGGAGTGCATATACCATTTGAAACTGTCGATGCCCCAGTTAATCCATTTGTGGCAGCCACAGCTGCATCAGGATTTGGAAAGAGTGCAAAAGTTACGGAAGTCTGTGCCGATGAAGCTCATCATTTACCTGTAGGCCTACCAAGTACCAGCAGGACCCAGACTGGGGATGCTGAGGTAGAAATTCATACTGAAGCAAGAGAGGATCCTCAGTCTGAAACTGATGTTGGGAATGAGGTGTTGCTATCATTTAATTAGGATTTTCATAAACCAATGGCTTCCATCATCAATTGTGAATTGACTGGTACAAGATTAAGATAATAAGAGTGTTTGTAGAGATAACCCATGGCAATATGAAGCAAAATATTTATGGGTCAATAGTGATGAGACAAACATAAAAAAAATGTATTTTGCATTTTTTCTTTTTCTGTAGTTCAAAACAAATGATACCTAAATGAACGCTGGTGTTTTAGTTTTAAAACGAAAAAGGAAAATGTATAAGGGCCTAAATAGTTAAGTTTCAATGCTGTTTGGGGGTAATATTGCCTGTGTTGATTTTAGATAAAATATCAGCCATAATATGCCTAAAATTGTAGAACTTCTGATTGTGATCGCCAAAATTGTTAAGTTACTCACCAGTACAAAAATCTGTTTTAAAATTATGATTTTGAATGTAAAAACTTTCCTTTGCTGACAGTTTTCCTGCATGATTAATTTAACTCATACTTTAATGACAAATCTTTTTAATTTAAAAAATGCACAAAACAATTATCTCAAGTAAAGACTGATCACAAAGCAAACAATATGATCATTTTCCATCAGGCTTTTTCTTCTTCAGGCACCTCTCTGCCAGTGATCTAACGGGACTACGTTTATCCGTGTATGTATACTGTTGTTTAGTGATATGTTATTGTACATGTATCAGTGCCATGAAACAGGGCTTGTGGGGACAAAGTTACGTTGTAAAAATTTGGAATAAGGATTGCCTGTAATTTTCGTGCAGAACAGAATAAAGGTTATTTCATGCTACTGAAATATTTTCAGTAGCCTATATTTCTTATTCAAAAAAACTTTTATTTTGGTTGCCAGGTGAGACATAAATTGTTATTTCTCTGGCAATTAAAATGATCATTTACAATTTTTTGGTTGCCAAGATATAAGTTATTATTGCCATGGTGACCATGGTGACAGGAATTGTGGAGGTTTGCCTGTTATACACCACAAAAGCTCACATGGAAGAAAACTTGA
The DNA here is from genome assembly GCA_020152595.1 of Chiridota heheva. NCBI lineage: Eukaryota > Metazoa > Echinodermata > Holothuroidea > Apodida > Chiridotidae > Chiridota > Chiridota heheva. Next base: position 328,307 of record JAIGNY010001280.1, on the reverse strand, counting down.
TATTCTGCGTGGTTAAAAAGTTGTATACAATAAAGCATCAATGCTTGAAATGTATTAAAAGGATTTTGAAACAATGAGGAAATTTACAACACTTCATTTATAAATTTGGATAAAATGATAGTGGTAGTTTACTCATTTTTGGACCAACATTTATAGAAAATAAAATTAAAAAAGAATACAAAATATCCGACAGGACAAAACTCGCTTCCCCCATGACCACCTATGACTATACTATTTTAAAAGACTGATCATTCCTGGCAGTTATGCATAGTATTGCATGCAGTGACGTAGCTAGAATTTTCATATTGGTAGGGCAAGTAGCAGAAATAAACCAGCAAGACACAAAATATGGCCCCTGCCGACTAATTTTGAACCAATAAAAATTGAATATTGAAAAATATTGGTGGTACGATCGCCCCCCCCCCCCTTCCTCTGCCCACCCTTTGGCTACACCACTGATTGCATGAGTTATACACTCTGTATGCATTACCATAACATCTCATGCATTGTTCTAGCTGTTACTGCTCTGGAAATACAGACACATGTTGTGTGCGAGCATTACTGCATTCATAAAAACCACTGCCTGCCATTTATAAAGTTGAAGGTTGCCATCAGTAGCTCAGCGGCTCCTTATGATTGATCCATCAAGACAATTGGTATATTATTGCTGGGCAATAACACTGGGTCAATGTTAAATTATCGAATGATGTAAAAAACAAGAGGCATAGAAGACCAATTTTAATTTGTAAACAAATTTTTGTGCAGTGATGATGTTTTGTCTTTCTTCCTTCTCATTAAATTTAAGTTTGTTTCTTCAGGAAGAATTGGTGCTTTAATATTATCATTATTATCAATTTGTTTGAAAAATGAATTGACTTGAAAATGAACTTTTTTTTCAACCAATAAAACATGGATACAAACTAATACAAACATGATTATCATGGTTTAGGGGGCACTCGAAGACAGGTATTTATCAATAAATTATCAACATTGAATTGTGGAGGGGGGGGAATTATGCAAATGTTCCATGAATAAAAACATGCTCATTAAAAATGATGGTATAAGAAGCTAAGAACCACTGAAAAAAAGTGTTATTATTTATGATGTATAGATGTTAATTAATAAAGAATTGAAAAGTATGTTGATATGTTATTCCTACCAGGAGAGATTCAAATTTTAAGGTTCACAAAAAATACCAATAAACGAATAGGAAAAGGCTCAGTATGACATCACATTCTCCCACAAAGTTTATGTATTTCATTAAAATCTATCATCCTTTTTTTTATAAGTAAAACCTGCTAGAAAAATAAATAGATGAAAGTTAGGTATTTGCCAAATATACCCTACTTCAATAACTTTTGAAAAATGTTTCTAATCATACAGAAACAACCATTTAACATTCAAAGAAATACATAAACATTTGCAATGGAATTGTCTCTATGACATCAAATACACATTCATACTGTACAAAAACTTTAAAATGCATTTGAAAAATCTTTAAAAATCCGTATCTCCTAAACAAATATGGTATCAAGCTAATTTTTGTACCAAATTGGCTCTAAAAGTATGCTCTTTCAAATAAAATTTTACAAAAAAACCATGGGAATATTCTTTAAATATTATCAATGTCCTAATATAAGCAACAAGAGTTTTTGGCCATCTAAAGTACTTAGAAATATTATGGATGATGGAGGACATTTTCCATTGTTCTCAAAACAATAGAACAAAAATAAGAAATAAATCATAAAGCTCAGTATCTCTAGTATTCTGCAAAATATTGCAGGAAGGGTATTTTCTTTTCTTTTCTTTTTATAAGAGATGAAAATGTGTGACCAACTTATTCTTAACTTGCTCTAATGTTTGTACATTGTATTAGAGGTACAGCAATGCATGTTGTAGATATGAAGTAAAAATTGTTAAAATGTGTGCCATACATAACCATTAGGTGTAGGAGATAATTAATGGTGGAAGGGGACAAATACAGGGTGGTGTGAGTAGTGTTTCATTTTTTTTTTTTTGGGGGAGGGGAGAGGGGGGGACCAACATGTGAAGAGGTAAAGGTCTATTTGAAAATCATTGCTGTGGAAATTATTAGGGGCCATGCTCCCCTCCCCCCACCCTCGAGTAATGTTACATTTTTGGTAAATTTATATATTTCCCCAAAAACATTTGGCTCTCAGGGTTTAGATGGGGGGGGGAGGGGAGGGGGGAGAATATTGGCAATTGCCCAACAAGTGAGAAAGGCGTATTTAAAAAATATTGCTTTGGAAATTATATGGGGCACCCCTTACCCCCACTCCCCCCTTTCTAATCAGAGTGTGAGGTCATATAATTATGCTACATATGTACAAAACTATTAAATGTGTTTACAGCAGAAAGTCTGATTTAGAAGTGTCACATCACACACTTGGCATTTGCTTCCAACTGTTGGGACATGACACTGTATAGAGAAATTGGAAGGAGAGGTTTTAGCTTCCTAGGCTTTTTCTGGGCACAAAATTGAGATTGAAAAAAGGGAGAAAAGACAGTAATAACAACTGCTGGCAAAATTTTGTACCATTTAAATTTTGTCCCTAAGTTGTTGATTTAATTGAAAATTGATTTCTGTGATTGAATTTCAGTGATTTCATGACAAAAATCTCAAAAACATATTTAAAAAATCATGCTATGGAATTTGTTGCCGTTTCTTAGGGAAATGTTAGAAAACATCACAAAAATCATGCATTACACTTTTGACCCAAACCAGAGTGAACAAATGAATGAAATCATACAGTTACCTAATTAAGGCATAAATGAAAAAAATAATTGATTCAGACTTTATTTTCCAAAAATCTTTTGGATTGGCAGGTAGGAAAGATACTGTATTCAACGTAATGAGCACTAGGGCGATTACGAAAATAGAAGTGTACCACTTTCCGCTGCCTAATTTTCTTCCATTGTGGGCATTGGGAATTCTTGTATACATGGCTCCTTTTGATAAGCCATAATTGGTTACAGCTGTTCAGAGCACTAACAGATCCTCATGATTTTTGGGAAAGTGGAACCCACTGTACATTAACCATTTGAGAAGCAAAAGTAAAATTAAAAATAAAGAAGCAAACATATAGATAATATTGAAGAAATGTAAACAGCAATTATTATTTATTGATGTTGGGATATGCTACCAAAGAAATGAAATGTTGGGTGAGCGCTTATTTGAGCATTGGCGCTTAGTATGTCAAATATTGTATTTTAATTAATTTGTTTACAAAATTTATTACTTTTTCATAAATCAAAATTTACTTAACTGAGTAAAAGATAAATGATTACATAACAGGTTATTTTGCTTTGATGACATCTGAATATCAGTTTTTAAGTTTTGGGACAACATTTACCCTTACTCTACCACGCGGCGATAATATCGCTGTTTTCAAACTACCTTTTCCTAAAAATAAAATTGGGACCTTACCAAAATCCTATAGTTGTGCAAATAGTTATATTACAAAGATCTCGGAAAGATCTTTTATAATATTGTATTTTTCACTTTTTTGCGAAAAATCTTGTCTAAACATTCAGAAATTTCACTTTTTGTTTAAAAAGTCCCAAAAAATAAACACTTTTTGAAAAATTGAGAAAAATTGCCTAGAAAATAAATTTAGATTGTTTTTTGATATATAATATGTAGACAAGTCATATTGTCCGAATCTAATAAAATTTGGCTCATATCTGGTTATAATGTTTTAATTATTTGTGGAATATGTACAATTTTGTGATCTGTGGTGATTTCTGGACCATTTTTGTTAAAACATTGTTAAAACAAACATGTGATCCACCCCTATATAATAATGAAAATTTTCAAACTGTTCTATAGCAAAACTACATCACTCGAGTTATTCTTATATTTTTTTACATTTACGTTGAAACGACAGAAAAACGTGTATCCCAAATCTTGTTTCAAATTGAAAATAAGAATTAGGAAGAATCATACGGTTATCGCCAGTGATGGAGATCTTTTAGTACATAAACCCAACCTAGAAGAGGCCCAAAGATTATCAGAACCAGGTAGAATAATTTTTTCAAATTTTTAAAATCATGAGTGCATTTTTTAAACTTCATGCATGCATACTAACACGTTTCTCGTTAGGCCTAATGTTAGGCATAGCAAACTAGTGGTAGTGCGCATCCTTGCAAAATTAAGCAAAAACACTATAATTTAGCTGGGATTATTTACTTGTAAGGATTATAAACAAGTAAATGGGTCTCTAAAATCCCATGTGATTAACATGAATTGTCCTTTTTTATAGTAATATTGATTGAAACTTTACAGACCAACCCCAGGCTAATTTGTAGTGCATTAGTGCTCATATACCTATTTCATGAAATCTCAATTCCATGTTGTGAGGTTGTGGTGCAGTGAAGTAGGATTAAAATTCTAAGGGAAAAGGGTCCCATGTTGGGGGAAAGAGACACATGTTGGGGCAAGAGACCCATGTTGGGTAAAGAGACCCATGGTGGGGACTAAGCAGTCCCATTTAGGGAGAAATCCTTTTCTTTGAAGAAATTTGGATCCTGGAAGAGGGCCATATTTTTAGGGGAATGCAATACCCCTAGTCCCTTCTCCCAAAAAATAAAAAACCAGAACCCTCCCACAATCCCAACCCCTGTATTTCCTTGGAATCAGTTTAAGTTGTATTTCTCTTAAGGATTTTCCTGTATTTGGACAAATTTGTTTACATTTCATATGCGGTACTAACTGTCACTAAAGGATACCAAGTTTGGCAATGTCAACATGATTACTAATGCTCTGAACCATTTTTGAGTACCTTTTCACCAAGAATTCCTATTGGAATCAACAGATGTAAGTTTCTACAAAACATTCAGCATAACTGAATAAATATAAGTATTTTCAAAGCTTCCAATGGCTGAAATTGGGTCATAAACTGAACATTTTAAGCCTGTGCATAATAAATGAGGTAAATAGCTAATCTACATAGCATTTGCATACATTTTTATAGAAATATTTGTGTAAACATTTCCATTTTATATTATATTAGTTTTTTGCATCATAGAAAGGAACAATGCATGTTTATAGGAAAGTATAGTGCCAAATCCTATCAGATATCTCATTGGCAAAATCAAAATAATTAGGTCAAAAAGGTCAAAATTTCAAATTGAGGTATACATTTTTTCCTTGCTCCAAAAAAGTCAAGAGTATTATTAAATGAAAGGTCCTTCTTTCAACAATGCATAAATTCTATCAATATTTTTTTTTTCTACTTAGCTACAAGAGAGCAGAATATCACAAAGATAGCAGTTTTAGGACATCTAATAATCTGAATTAATGACCACATTTGCATATTTGACCAGAAAATTATAAAAACCAAAAATAAGTGAAAAATGAAAATTAATCTGTGAAAAAGCCCCTATCCAAAAAGTTCCCTAAAGTAGCACTTGTAATCCAAGTGCTCTGGTAGAGTAAGGGTTAAAGAGTACCTAGGTAGCTGGCAGTGGCATGGTGAGTCATGTTTCACGAGGGGCAAGGGAATTTTGGTGCCCCCCATCGAAAAAAAGCTCATAAAAGTAAAATGTTGGGCACATAGAAGTAAACTGGTATGAACCGTTTAGGAAATTGCTTAAAATCAGTGTTTTGAATATAGGAACCATCAAAGCCCTCAAAGGGGTCCAAGGGGGAAAAGCCTCCAGAAGCACTGCTTTGGTAAAATTTCCCTAACATGAAAGAAAATTTCCCAAATATTGAAGAAAATTTCCCAAATATTGAAGAAAAATGTAGGAAAATCAAGAAAATTTCCTGAAAATCAAGGAAATCTCCCAAAAATGAACGAAACTTCCCAACAATTGAAGAAAAGTTCCCAAAAATGAAAGCAAATTTTACGAAAATGAAGAAAATTTCTTGAAAATGAATTAAAATGTTGAAAATTTCTAAGAAGACCCAAATATTAAATAAAAGATCATGAAAATTTCCACAAAGTAAAGAAAATTTCCGAAAATTAAAGAAATTTTCTCAAATATTGAAGAAAATATCCCGAAAATGAAAAAATTTCATGAAAATGGAAGCAAATTTCCTGAAAATGAAGGAAACTTCCCATAGCATGAAGGAATTTTCCTCAAAATGAAGGAAATTTCCCAAAGTATGATGAAGAAAACTTTCTAAATATTGAAGAAAATTTCCCGAAAATGAAGGAAATTTTATGAAAATGGAAGCAAATTTTACAGAAACGAAGGAAAATTGAAGGAAATTTCCCAGAAAATGAAAGAGATTCCCAAAATTGTAGATTTCTTGAGGACAATGAACTTGTGACATGTTCATTATTAGGGTTGGGGCCTAAAATTGTGTCAACTCTAGGCATGCTATAGGGGCCAAGGTCTCGAAGCCTTGTGTGAACCCAGGGTTTCGCAGGAAGCCCTACATTTGTCAAGATTTTAATTGCAGAAAAGGGCTTTAAAATGTGTCACATTTATTGGGTGAAGCTGCACATATAGAAGCGCTGGGGCAAAAGCTCAGAAATCCCTGCATTGCTCACAATTTTCAGAACAGAAAAATGCTTAAAATTGTGTCAAATCCAAGATCGACGTCCTTGGTAGCAGAAAATTGCTCAAAATCATGCCAATTCTGAACTAAAGTTAGTTAAAAGGAATATTATTTTTGAATGAAAACTCTAATGCAGAATCCTATTGACTTCAATATATGTCTTTAGTTGGGGTCTAGGAATGGTTTTCATGTTTCTGATGTAAGAATAAAGCTTAGAAAAAAATATTTACAACGTTAAGAATAAAAAATATATAGGAGTATATTTTCATAAATTTTTTTGTGCTTCTTGAGCATTCGGCGCCCTCTTGAAAAGCTTCTACCAGCTGTTTTCAATCAAATTGTTTGACCTTCATAGCAGGAGCAGATATTAAATATTGCCCACAAGCTATCGCCATGCATCGGTTTCTGTTCGAGTGCGAAATCCAGGGGCCCACTCAAGTGCCAATGGTGGAAAAATGACAGAAAATTTAGTCTTTTTGTGGAAATTGCACTTTTGGACTACACAAATGGAATATTGCTTGCTTAATAGTATAGAATCAACACGTAATTTTCCCAGTCCTAAATTACTTTTTTAGGATGATTTTGGCACCTCTTCAGAATGCTTCACTGGACAGATGCTTAGGAAAATATTTTAGATTGGGAGGCCAGATTAATTTTTGTCCAAAGAATGTCCCAACAAACCTATAAAAATGTTAACGAGCTTCCAATTTATAAAAAAACTATTTGTTAATGATCGTAGGAAGGGGAAGATAGGGAGAAGGGGGAAGGTGGGGTGGTGGTAGAAAGAAAATATTTTTCAAAAATGAAAATTTCTCAAAACTTGAAGCAAATTACGAAAACAAGGAAATTTCCTGAAAATTATTCCTTTGTAATAAGAAAAGATGTGAAGGTAATCCTGACTCTTCAAAATCAATTTGTCAGACTTTTTTTTTTATGGGAGGGGGGGGGGAGGCTTGGCTCCCTGGCCATGCCTGGTCCCCCAGTTTCTATGCCACTGCCTGGCAGTGATGTATATTCCAGATCTTCATAAGATTGATGTTAGATTTCATTTAGATCCTAATATTAAAATATAATATACAATGTATATATTTGTAAAAATTAATTTTTATGCTTTTTATTTTGGTACGGACAACACTTGGTAAGTTTCAACTTGAAACATGCATATATTTTTTTTGGCCTAACCAAACTGCCATAATGTTCTAATCATGCTCTTCTATTTTTGTTTGTTTCAATATTCAGATTGAGATCAAGAGTTGTTCAACCCTCTACATATAAACATACCAAATTCCAATTAATTTGATACCCTCTAAATATATCTAAAACTTAAGTACTAATTATTTGAATTTTCACTAAGTTTCCTTTGAAATCTAGACATGCTCCAGCCTCTTACATTTAAAGAGAAAGATTATTTTTAGATTTCATCACTATAAATCCATAGAGAAATAGTATAAATAGCTTGAAAAGTATAAATACATAGAGACTTAATGGGCCTCTTTCATGTACCCAACAGGAAGTATAGTCCGCTTTTTGAAGAACAAAAATACTTTTCTATTTTCATCAAAATTGACAATACAAAAAATTTCCAAGCGTTAGTGAATTTTTAATGCCACAGACCATTTTCTGACTGCATGTATGTACCTGTTTCAAATTCCACAGGGAGTATATTAGCTCAGCCCCCACTTTTTCAGGGAAAAATATAAAATAACTTTTCTGCTTTTATTAAAATTTGACAACTAGTGCAAAAACTTTCCACTTTGTGAGAATGATTGACTGTAGTGAATTCCATGGACACCAAACCAAACACCAAACTGAAAAGAACCAGAAAACAAAAGATTTTGAGGTTCTGACTCAGAATATGGATTATAAGTTTGAACTATTGTATAATAAATGTTACTGCACACTGGGCTCAAAGTAAAAATGACAACCAAATCATTCACAGATCTCACAAAATGGAATTTCACAATTAACTAAATTCAACCATTTTTATCCCACTAACATGTATACACTTGCTAACAACATAATTATTCAAATATGAAACAAAACAGACATGCGCTTGTTAAAATATGAGCATTTTAAGATTTTAACTTTGTGCATTGTCACTAAGTTGCCACCAAAAACAATAGGACACATCTACAGTCCATGGGCAATCTGTGTACCACATATGACCTGAATCCCACGTATTGTTCATGAAACACCTGTGTTTACAAGCTCTCTTCAACAAAATCATGTTAAGCCCCACCCACTATGCATATTAATGAAATTCAAGTTTGGTTCCAAGAACATGTACACACTAACACTAGCTAACAACATCTTTACACCAAATTTGAACAAATAAGTTATTCAGTTGGTAAAATATGAATATTTAAAGATATTTACATCAAGCCCTGCCTACTCATTAATATGCATGACATCACTATGAAAAACAATAAGGTACATAAGCGGACCATGGGCTATCCGTGTACCACATATGAACTGAATCCCATGTATCGTTGACAAGCTCTTTTCAACAAAATTATGTTAAACCCTGCCCACTATGTCTATTATTCAAATTCAACATTTTTGTACCATGAACATGTAACATCATAATTACACCAAATATGAAACAAAACAGACATGTGGTTGTTAAGATATCAGCATTTAAAGATTTTATCATTAAGCCCCACCTACTCATTAATATGCATAACAATGCCACCAAAAGCAATAGGGCACATATGAAGACCATGGGCTATCTGTGTACCACATATAAACTAAATCACATGTATCAATTTTAAGATACTATGTTTTTGAGCTCTTATCAACAAAATCTTGTTAAACCCCACCATCCAGTATGTATATTAATAAAATTTAATATTTTGGGACCATAAACATGTTCACATTAACTAACAACATAATTATACCAAATATGAAACAAAACAGACATGTGGTTGTTAAAATATGAACATTTAAAGATTTTAACATTAAGTCCTGCCTACTCATTAATATGAATGACATCACCACCAAAAAGAATGGGCACATCTACAGACCATGGGCTATCTGTGTACCACATACAACATGAATCTGGTGTGGTATATAGATTATGGTATTATTACCATATCAAATAATTAATTTTACAAATAGAGTAAATGACTTATGAACGACTTTTAAGGTATCTTTGAATGCTTAAGGTATCTTTGATTGCTCCTTTTGGAAAAAAAAAAAGGAGCTGCCATGTAAATAATAATAATAATAAATACCTGTTATGCGCCAGCATCCATTAAAAGTGATGCTAATGGCGCAGCGACACAACAATTAATGCAAAACAATGTGAACAAAAAAGAAAATGCAGTTATTTAGTGGGGAAGAACTGCAGTTGAAATCAGAAACTTTCAGTCTTGCCAGAAAAGAAAATAATCCTTCCTACACCTATGATTGTAACATTAGAAACAAACAGACCTACTAATTCCAAATCTTGGCTGAGTCAGTGCTGAAGTTCCAAAGCTCTGTAAAAATTATTAATTAAAGGAGACATAAAGTCTGATTTAATCCTCGTTTCCTACGATAGAGGATTAAAATCTAAACCACTATGAAACAGCATTTCAAAATCTCATTCCTATCTCAAGTTATCTATGCCATTTTGCTCAATTCTCTATTGAAATCTTCCAAATGATGACATTATTTCTCCTACAGAGACTAAGGAATGTAATGTATTTCTTTATAACTTTATATTGTTTTTATTCCAAAATTATGTGACACAAAGTTTTAACAGCATGTGTTGTACATTTTCATGTGTACTTAAAAATGTCCTTGACATTTACAAAAGGAAAACAATTTTTCATGCCTAGAAAACTTGAGGTAGATTATAAAGAAATACAAAGCATTCCAACATCCTGCTGGGCTGATGACATCATAATCTGCATGTTTTGAAATCAAAATGGTGGCTACTATGGTTCTATTTAGTAGCAGCATTCAAGTTTTTAATACTTACAGAAAATGTGGTACGATTTCTTCAGGAGTTATGAAACTTGGTCAGAAGATTTGTTATTTTGAATTCTGTCATATGAAATAAGGATTATGTCTGACTTTATGTCTCCTTTAAGAGATGCTTCGTTTGAAACATGTAAAACATAAATAGTCTTGTCCAGTAGTGCTGACAGAACATATAGTAGGGGTCGAGGGGTGAATTTGTTGTATGACAATTTAATTTGTTGTATGTCAATTGAATTTGTTGTATGACAATTGAATTTGCTATATGACAATTATATTTGGCATATGACAATTAAATTTGGCAAATTACAGTTGAATTTGGTATGATAGTTGAATTTAGCACATGACAATTATATTTGGCATGTGGCACTTAAATTTGATATGACACTTAAATTTGGCATATGTCAGGTAAATTAGTTTGAATTTGACAATTAACAATTAAATTTGGCATAGTCTATGACAGTTGAATTTGGCATATGACAGTTGAATTTGACATATGACAGTTGAATTTGGCATATGACAGTTGAATTTGGCATAGGACAGTTGAATTTGCCATTTGAATTTGGCATATAACAATTATATTTGGGATATGACAGTTTGATATGACACTTAAATTTGGCATATGACAGTTAACTTTGGTATGAAAGTTGAATTTTACATATAACAATTAAATTTGGCATGACCTACAAGTTTAATTTGGTATGACAATTGAATTTGCATCTGATAATTTATTGTGGCATATGACAGTTAAATTTGGTATGGCGATTTAATTTGGCATATGACAATTTATTTTGGCATATGACAGTTGAATTTGGCATATGACAGTTGAATTTGGTATGACAGTTTAATTTGGTATAACAGTTGAATTTGGCATATGACAATTAAAGTTAGCATATGACAGTTTAATCTGGCATATGACAATTGAATTTGGCATATGACAATTGAATTTAGAATCTGACAATTTTTTGGAACTTCGGCACCCTTCATAGCACCATACTTGTTGTGATGGCTTGTAATTAAATCAATACCCTTGTGAAGATGAAGATGATTGGATCGTTTTGGCTAGTGACTAAAAATTGTAATTTATGACCCCTGTTGATAGTAATTAGGTTTTCATATCTATAAACTAATATTTAAAAGTTCAACTTCTGATATGATTTTTTCATATCCTTAAGTAAAACAATCAATTAAGTAAACAATACAAATTTCAAAGTTTATTGGATACAAAAAATGGAAATGTCCAGATGATATTCAACAATTGCAAGAAAGGGAGTGTGTGATGTATCTTTAGTTTTCTAAAACCTGTGATTTCCAGGTTTGTTACATTTTGTTTATCCCATACATGGTGCATGGCAGTTTTCCAATAATACAAGAAGTGATGATGGTACAGAGTTTTGCAAAATTACTTTTCTCCCCAAAGTATCTTTTGGACTACTATCACCTTATGGTTTAAAATAAAATGAAAAATGATTCTTCAATTTGAAAGCAACGTTCGTGAATAAATAATTAATATTTCCTTTATTCATAATATCTTATCTCGAAATGTCCATATATCTATATCTATTTATCTATCTATCTATATATCTATATATATATATATATATATATATATCTATATATATATATATATATATATATATATATATATATCTATATATTATATATATATATATATATATATATATATATATGTATATATATATATATATATATATATATATATATATATATATATATATATATATATATATATATATATATATATATATATATATATATATATATATATATATAAATAAATATATAAATTTGGTTCTTGCTGTTAATTTGTAATTGGAAACGGTAGAAAATGAGTGAAAACATAGAAAACCTAGGATATTGGCACTCTCTAGAGCACATACCTCCGCCTCATTGCAATTCCAACATGCCTAGAATAATTCTAGAGTTGATTTGATCCGCATACCCAATATAATCTACCTCAGAAATCCTAGCCCCACCAAGATTCATCCCTAAGTTTTGATCTGTAATGAACATTTGCAATCTGGACACTTAAAGATTATGTTCTGACTGGATTTCTTCGAAGGCCATACCATTGTTTTCAGTTTTATTCAAGTGAAGCTTGGATTCACATTTTATCATTTTCTATTCATGGCAGAAACCAATTATTTCATTTTCATCGATTCCAGAGAACACTTGAAGTCTCTTTGAGTCCAAAAAATTGATTGTTTGGATCTTCATTCAGAGCGCAAAAGTCATTGTTCAGCACATTCCATTGGAGAGTTTTAACTTAGTCTTGACAGATCTCATTCTAAAACATCCCCACCCCTCAATTTCTGCCCTTCCCCTGTTCCGATTAGTCCCAAGTTATAATCACTTCTTCATGAAACAGTAACAAAACAACACACTTAATTTATTCAAATCCAATCATCAGTTCTAGAGATATCTTTATGACAGGCAAACTCACCTTAAAAATGTACTCACTCCTCCATTTGTACCTTTCCCCTGTTCCAATATGTCTCAATTTTTAATCACTTCTTCCTTATGCAGTAACAAAACCACACACCAAATTAATTCAAAATTTAATCATCAGTTGTGGAGATATCTTGATGACAGACGAACAAACATAGGCAAAAACATGTCCCCCCATCTTCACCCTTCCCTGTTCTAACACATCCTGAATTTTAATCACCTCTTCCTAAAGCAGTAACAAAAACACACATCAAATTGAATCAAAATCCAGTCACTACTCCTTGAGATATGTTGATGATAGACAAACAAACAGGCAAATACATAACCTCTGTCCAACTTCGTTAGCGATGGTAATTATTTTCTACATATGTAACTTGCCGTTTTGTTTGTCAATTTACTTTCTAAGCAAATTATAAACTGCCATAAAATGACTGATTTTGTTTTCTTTTCAAATTAACATTATTTTTGTTCATTTCATTATCATCCTCTGTAGCTTCTCATATCACAATGTTGCAAAGTTTGATAATCAAATGACTCTACATTTATAAATCATATTGACCTGAACCAGAAAAGGAAGTCATTAAAATTAGCACAAATACAATCAATGAAAGAAATGGGGCAAGCCTGATGTGAAGCGGGATGTTTTAAGAAATGGTTTCATATCTTGACATAGATCAAGAGTGACTAATTCTTAGTAAATATTGAGATGCTGTCATCACTTATGATAGAAGAAGAGAGGATATGTGTACTTTTTTTTTGTATGAGGCAACATAATAGGTTCAGAGCAGTGGTGTGGGGAAGGGTTACCTCCCAGGGGAGCTAGGAAGGGGCAAGAACCCAAAAAATATTGAAATGCTGTCATCACTAATGATAGAAGAAGAGAGGATATGTGTACTTTTATGAGACAATGTCATATCTTCAGAGCAGGGGTGTGGGAAGATTCACCTACCAGGGGGCTAGAACCCCACAAATATTGAGGTGCTGTTTTATCTTGTATGATAGAATAAGAGAACATATATGCACTTTTTATGAGGCAATTGAATAGCTTCAGAGCAGGGGTGTGTGAAGGGTCACCTGTTAGGGGAGAGGGAAAAGAACCCCAAGATATTGAGGTGCTGTCATCACTTACAGGGGCATAGCTAGGGTACTCTGGTTGGGGAGGGCTGTGGGTTAAAAAATTTCAACAAATTGTATGTATGTTAGCTGGCGCCAGTGGCATCAGTGCAAGTGTGTTGCATGAAATTATAGCAGTGTGGGGTTTTAGGCGTCTGCCTAATGGGGTCCAGGGGCAAAGCCCTGGTAGGGGTCCTGAGGGTAAAACCCCTGGAAGCTCTGCGATTTAAGGTATTTGGAGGGGTAAATTTCTATCAAAATTAGCATAGAAAGTTTGTTCTTGAATTACCTTTTTTGGAAAGAACAACCCATCTTTCATACAACGGATCATTGAAGTTCAGCTGCATATCAGCAGCATAGGAAGATATTGACATTTGGAGTTTTTATTATTTGTCTCAACAAACCTAAAGAAATATATGAGTCTCTTATCACGGTCCAAAAATTATTTGTAAAAGGAATAGAGCGGCCTCTAAAATTGTAAAATTGAAAATTTGACAACATTCCTGCAAATTTTCCAAAAATTAAAGAAAAATTTACAAAAATAAAAAGATTTTGCAAAAATTGAAGAAAACTTCCCAAAAATTAACATAATTTTTTTGAAAAAATTGAAGAAACTTCTCCAAAATAAAAAAAATACCAAGAAAATTGATGCAAATTTCATGACTCAATGAAGGAAATTTTACAACATTGAAGGGAAGATTTCTGGAAGAAAAGAAGCTATGCATAGAATCTGACTCTTCAAAATCAATTCTCTAGACCATCATTGGGGGCCAAAATGGTACTTGGCCCCCCAAAAAATGATTTCTTCCCAGTTTCTATGCCACTGCATGTGTGATTTTCTTCAGATCAGGCTATAATTGGTCAAAACTGCCCCATTTTCCAGTTTTCTCAAACTCCCTGCAGTGTGATCTTTTCTAATTTGTCAGGTTTGCCGGATGACTACCCCTCCACCAGCATATCCTGGCATTGTGAGATAATTGGGACTCTCAATGCTGCAATAAAGAAATTTTATCTTGCCGAAGCTGCAATCCCTGTATCCCCCTTAATTCAACGAGTATCCTGATAACGTAAATATGATAAATAATATTTTATTTTATTTAGTAATTCCTGATCAGCCACTTTGACGTCTTTCCAGACTCCAAGTCTGTCCTTACTTCTTTACTAAATCTTAGGTGGGATAACCCCAAGTCCCACCTCCGTAAACTTCTTTCGCCCCCTCCCCCTCCTGCAGGAAAAGTATTCTTTTCTTCTGGATACCCAGCCGTCTTGGCATCCCCGGCAATGACAGCTGATTCAGCTGCTAAGCTTGCCCTCAACCTCTCCCTACCCCCCAAAACCCTTTCTAACATCAAACTGCTAATCGCTTCCCTTGTTCATGACTGCTGGCAAACCTCATGGGACTTCCAAGTTGACAACAAATTCCACGACATCCAGCTCATTATTCTGTCCAAACCCACCTTCATAATCTCTCCCATATCGACAACGTCCACATTTCCCACCTTAGAATAGGTCACACTCACCTCACTCAATCCCACCACCTTACTGGCTTCCCCCACCCCTCTGCAACAACTGCCTTTGCCCCCTCACAGTCCACGACATCCTCCTTGACTGCCTCCTGTACAACCATCCCAGAGCTTCTCTCACCCTTCACAACCCTCCGGATAAAATTATCTTCCTTCATCGTGCCTTCCTCTACAACCATATTTAGTCCTCCTCTCCCACCTCCCTCTACCTACTTTTACCACCCCTGCACTTCCTCTGTTGATCCCAGCTTCTTGGCTATTAGTCCCTGTACTTTTCTCAGACTCATCATATTTTCTTTTCTTCCTACCTCTGGAATGATCTAACCTCTCATGCACAATTTGACCCTTGCTGTCATGGTGCCGTTAAGCCTTCATCAAACAAATAAACATACTATTTATAGGTACCAACAGTTAGGTTTATGTTCTTGTAAACACGTAAATACAAAAGAACAAGTCTTTTGTGTTTACGATAATCTTGTAAACCCACCTGGCTGATCCAGCAAACCAGACAATTAAAAATCTGACAAATGTAGTAAACAAAACATTGTCCAAAAAATTATGACTAAAGGGATTGACGCAGTCACTCACGAATTACAAATTGCATGTGTCAGCATATCTATTAATTTAATTGTGGACAGATGTTAATAATAGTCCTTTTAGATGAAAAACTGTTTTGATTACAATTTTTTGTGTGTTAATATTCTAGTTCATGATATTTTATTGCCTTGATATTACGACTTTAATTCATTTACACAAAAATGTTTTATTTGTTGAAAGTTTTACAAGCAAGTCGCAAGGAAACTGAAATTCCCCCTAATTTTTCGGCAGATATGAAAATTTCCTGATAAATTATCACACACCCCGGAAAATTAGCCTGTAGGGGAAAGGCAGGGGGGAGGGGGAGGGGAATCAATTAAAAATTATTCTACCGCCCAAGATAATGCAAGCAAAAAATTGAAACGTGTATAATAATTTGAAATAGCCCTATAATTTTGTTTAAATCACCCATACATTTACTGAACAAACATTAATTCACATAATATGATAACAGTCTTGAAATTTCAAAAGGCCTTATAGGTATTATCATGCAAGCAGGGACTGATCAGAGGGAGGCGGGGAAGCCATAGCCCCCCTGAGATTTTTCTAATGATACATTTCTAATCATGAGATAATTTTTAGTCACAGTTCATGTAAATTTTCTTCAATTTTCGGTAAATTTCATTCAATTTTTGGAAAATCTCTTTCAATCTTTGCAAAATTTCCTTCATTCTTGTGCAATTTTCTTAATAAGTTTCTTCATTTTAGGGAAATTTTCCTTTGTTTTACAATATATTTTCTTCAATTTTTGGCAAATTTTCTTTTATTGTTTGGGAAATACCTTTCATTATTGGGCATTTTTCCTAATCTGTTAAATCTCAAGTAATTTTCAGAAAATTTCATTTATTTTGGGGCAATTTTTATCAATTTTTGGTCAATTTTAGTCAATTTTCCATCAATTTTCTTAAATGTTTAGAAATTGTTTTTCATTTAGAAGCAATTTTTCTTAAATTTTAGTCAATTTTTTTCAATTTTCAGTAAATTTCATTCAATGTTTGAGAAATTTCCTTCATTTTGGGGCATTTTAATTTGATTTATGGTTGATTTTCTTTAGATTTCTGAAAATTTCATTTCATTATTCAAGAAATCAATTTCAATCTTTGAGAAATTTTCTTTCTTGTGTAATTTCTAGAAAAGTTCCTTCATTTTGGGGCAATTATTTTTCAATTTTCAGTAAGTTTTCTTTAATTTTTGGGTAGTTTTCTTTCAAGTTTGGAATATTTCTTTAAATTTTTGGGAAATTTCTTTCATTCTTGATCAATTTTTATCAAATAGAGGAAATGTTGCCAAATTTACCAACAGTCCTACAATTTCACCAAAATTTTCAGGGCCCAATCGAAAGAAAACCTTTCATGGAATATCTTTCTCTATGCTCCCAGCTTATAAAATCTGCACTACCCTTGTCCCAATATGTTTTTTAATTTTTACAAAGCTGTGCATGAAACATATTATCACATAATCTTTGGTTTGGTTTGGCTTTCCCCCCTCCCCACCCCACCAAAAAAACATTTCATCAATAATTTCAATAACTGAAATTAACCAAAGATAAGAAATATGAACCACCTTTGATTTATACATCACAATTTTAACATACATTTGAAAATTCAAATTTTAATTATCCATCAATCAAAAACTGAATATGTAAAGACTTGTTAGTTGTTCAAGGAAAGATAACCAAAATGATCTGAGACTGAGTTGATTTTTAGAATCTAAAATTTCTTGTTTTTTCATCAAATTGATTTTTTACCTTTTGTGTTTGATTTTAAGCCATTTTAGGACATCAAAACCAAGAAATCTTCAGAGCTTTCAGGGCTTTGCCCCTGGAACTCCTGGTTTTTACCAGAATTTTCTCAACTTTCAGGAGAATTTTATTTTTGTCTGTTCAAGAAAAAATAACCCAAATTAGGACTAAAAAGACCTGTTTTTTTGTCCTTTCTTGTGAAAGATTGTAAAGGAGGGTCGGGCAGAAATATATATATATAATTTTTTCTTCTGTCACAGACCACTGAATATTTCTTGATGACACTTTTTGACCAACACTGGCTCACTTGGGGTTTATAGTATCAAGAACACATCAAACAGATTTAAAACACTTCGCTTCATCTTCAGATTGTTGGTTCTTTTTATTTCATCATTTCACTGATGCTTTTTGTGTGATTTAAAGATTTTCTTTCCCTTGCCTGACACACTCATTACAAACAGGCAGGACAGCTCTGTATTCTATCAGTCAATCACCAGCTCTCGTGGGGCGGTGGGCTTCATTTTTGGTTTTGATGCGATAGCATCAGGAACCTATGTGGTCATGATGGTGTATGTGTGTGTGTGTTTGTGATGCCCAGCTCGTAAACATGATATCTCAAGAACGGTAAACTGGATTCATGTAATGTTTGGTACACATATAACCCATGGTTCATAGATGTGCCCTTTATTTTGGTTGTGATGCCATGCATATTAATGTTTAATGTAAAATTAAGGTTTAATGTAAAATTCTTGAAATGTTCATATTTTAACAACTGCATATCTGTTTTGTTTCATATTTGGTATAACTGGTGTGTAGATTTTCATGATGTAAAAACAATGAATTTTATTAATATGCATAGTGGGCGGGGCTTATAGTTTGATTTTGCTAAAAAGAACTTGTAAAAATAGTATCTCAAGAATGGTAATCTAAATTCATGTCATATTTGGTACACAGATAGCCCATGGTCTGTAGTTGAAGTCTGTTGTTTTTTGGAGGTGATATCATGCCTATTAATAAGTGGGCGGGGCTTACAGTAAAAAGTTTAGAATAGTGATAAATGAGCAAGTGTATATCTGTTTTGCTTCATATTGGCAAGATAATTTTGTTGGTTATTGTGCACATGCTTATGTTATCAGTGGATGTCTGTCATTAGTATGCATGGTGGGCGTGGCTTAATGTGAAAGTGCTAAATGATGTAAACACCATACTGTATTTCATGAACAATATATCAGATTTATGCTATATCAGGTACACAGATGGGTCCTGGTCTGTACATATGTGTTCTAATGTTATGGTAGTGGTATCATGACTATTAATGAGAGGGTGAGCTAACTGACAATTCTTGAAACAGAATGAATGAGCAACTGTTTTTAAGTCATACTTGCTATGATAATGTTGTTAAAGATAATGTTGTTAAATATTGTGCAAATGCTAATGTTGGTCAACATTTTTATTGATCTGTATCATGGCTGTGGCTTATGAATAAATATCATGGAACAAATATTTCATGATATGCAATAAGACGACAATGAATACAAATTTTGTAAATCAATCTGCGTATAAAAAAATGCATCAGAACCACAAAAGCTTTTGGTTCTGGTCTCCACAGTAAGAACAACAGTCAAGAGCAAAAAGTAGTTTCAAGGAGATTTTAGGGTTTTTTACGAAGCGGAGGGATTTTTGAAAATCTAAAAAGAAAACCTTGTTTTAAAAACAATGCCTCTATCTTTCGGCAAGTTATGGGTGGTGGAGGAGGGCAAACAAACAAGCTTTTTTGAGGCCTGATCTGCGGAGACGATTGATTTTAATGGTAAAATTGAAATTTTCTTTTTATCAATTGAACTGCTGAACTTCTGTACGAACTTTGATTTTTGGACATCAAAACAAGAAATCTGCAGAGCTTTTGATGTTAAAAGGCTTAATTCTTAACCAATTTTGATAGCAACTTGAATGTGCTATCATCATGATTATTTTTATTGGTTTTCAAAGCATTTTATCTATTATTGAGTCAAGATTGTTTGTAGGTCTTTGAAGAACAATTGATACAAATTTGGCTGAAAGTATGAAGTTTTGAGTTATCAGCAGGGAACTGAACTTGGGACAGGGGGCAGAAAATCAAATCAGGGCACTTTTTTGACAGTAATTTAGGGGAATTTTCATTTTCAAAAATGAGCCTTTTGTCAGTTTTGAAATAGTGGGGGCACGTGCTCCTGGCCCCCGGTTCCTACACATATGATTTGAGCATCATGGCGGGATTTGGGGGGAACTTGCCCCATCCCACTTTTTTCCAAGGTTTACTTTTTGTGTGATGATTTTGTGTATCTTGGCATGATTTTCCACCACTCACCCTGCCTATGGGTTTGAAATTAGGGAGCCAGGACCTATGTTGACAATTGCCCATTGGGCGAATAGGTTTAAAGGCCTAGGCTTTTAAAAATGATTGGGGACTTGCCCTCCCATCATGCACAACCCTCAGGTCCCCTAATAAATGATCATGCTTGTGTCAAATATATACTAAATGTATGTTACATTTTGTATGGACTGTCTAGGATTTGTGAGTGAGTGGATTTCTATTTGTTTTCAAGCTTTAAGAACCTGAATGACCTAGAATAATTTCATGCAACTTTCAAAAGGGCATCGCCTGTCCCGGTCTGCCCTCAACTTTCAAAAGGGCACCTCCTGCCCCCTTCCCCCCTTACTCTAGGGCAAGGGGCTGATTCCTACACTGCTGGTTATTAGAAATACTTAACAACATTAAATCAGATAAAAGATGTTTGACTTTCATGATTTAATAACCAAAAATTCACATTTCATGAATCTCCTGATTTGTCATGCAATGTTCATTGATTAGTAATGTTTTCCTTGTCTTTCTTTTTTTGGTACAGAAGAGCTGAATATGAAGTGAACAGAAAATGGAGTGACATTTCTGTGAGTATCAAACAAAGGGATGGCTTTGAGTGGTCCGGGAGCCGCACTTATTAACCCATTTCCTCCTTTGTGAAGAATATTTCTGACATTAGAGGGCTTAGGAGGGCTCAGAATTTAAAGAGACCTTCAAACTATAGTGCACACATGGGTGTGGCCAGTGGCATAGCCAGAGGGGAGGCGGCGATCCCCCCCCAATGTTTTAATCCGTCGGTTCAGATTTTAATCCGTTGGTTCAGATTTTAATCCGTTGGTTCAGATTTTAATCCGTTGGTTCAGATTGGTGCCGTCGGTTCAGATTGGTTCCGTCAGATTGAGCTACACCACTACATATCTTGTTGGTTCAATTCAATTTCCTGCCCCCCCCTTCTCCATATGAAAATCCTGGCTGTGCCACTGGGTGTAGCCAAGGGGGGTCGACAGGTTGTATGCCACTGGGTGTAGCCAAGGGGAGTCAACAGGGTCATATGCCACTGGGTGTAGCCAAGGGGGTTGACAGGGTCATATGCCACTGGATGTAGCCAAGGGGGGTCGACGGTCGTACAATCTCCCAAAAAAGTAAAATGGTAATGGTAGAAAGTTTAAAAGGTTCAGAAAATATGCTAAAAGGTCTAAATATTTCCCTCGGTGACCACCCCCACCCCAATCTGAAAGGCTGGCTACTTCCCCTGTGCACATGATCTAGGAGAAAAACATGGTATTTTGTATGTATTGCTAGTGCAGTTGTCCAGACAAGATAAGAGTGAAATGAACTGTGTACATACATGTAACTCGTATATCATAGGTGTTTATCAATAGCAAAGAGACTCACCATGTTAATTTGTTGGTGTACATCACTGATATAACAACCTGTACAACAGGAAAAGGGGCTGGGAAGGGTTACCTCTAAGAAAGGAAGGGATAGGGGTCAAGTTTTCCTTAAAACAAATTTCAGTAGTAATTTAAGTTTCAAAACAGTGGTTTTATCAGGAAATTTCCTTCAATTTTTCTCTCAATAATAAATATATAGGCCTATCAATTTGTCCACGTTTAGTTCCAAAATGGAAAAAAGGGATGCAACCGGGAAGGTGAAATCTTCTCTAAGGGGACAGTTCTCCTCCCCCCCCCCCCATCCTGTAAAGATTGAATTAACAGAAAATGAGTAGAAATATTGTTACAGTGTTGTATTAAATTTTAAAGTGTTTGCAGAATTGTGTTTCCCTCCTTTATCTCTCTCTGCTTCACTTCAGAAAAAGTGAAGAAAAAGGATGAACAATAAGTTTTGAAAATATGTATAATAAACACACATCTCTCTACACTTGGTGCATTTTTTGTTGTTTGGGAGTTCACAAACTTCCTACACCTCTGACCTTACCTCACCCCCATCCCCAATCTCAAAACTTTGTCGGGTCCTAAAATTTGGTACCTAATCCTACTCATAATCAGTGGCCTCACTAGGGGTGGATTGAGGAGGGCGAGTGTACCCCCCAAAAAAGTTAGGATGGGTGCGATTACTTTCAAGAAAAGAAAGAGGGCCTTGCCTGAATGAGATTCTCATATTCCTGCCAAATTTGGCCTGCTTTTCTTTTGCATGGTAAATTATCAACAAAATGTGTAGATGACTCCTTTTCAGACTTATGAGACATTTTTCAGTGCTTTTGCTGATTTTGCTCGATTTTCCTTATAATTCAGTATTGAGGGAAGTTTGTTTAGAGCTGGAAACCCAAATGCTATGAATTGATTTTAATATTATAATCATTTTGTCTCCTTTTTTACCAATTGAACTGTTGAAACTGAATGTATTCCCATATAAATTTAATTAAGATGTGTGCATCATTTTAACCCATACTGGGGCATCAAAGCCACATAATCTTCAGAGCTTCTGGGGATTTGCCACCTGGATCTCTTTAAGGGTTTTGCTCCTGGACTTAACTAGGGCCTTAAAGTGTTCTTTGCCCCAGGACCTCACAGCATTTGGCACACGCTTTACATTTTCCATGTTATTTCAACTGCTGTGCCCCCTCCACTCCCCTCAACAACAAAAAAAGAAATCGCTAGCGAAGCGAACATCGATTTATTTTTGATCAAAAAGAGAATAAGGAAGAACCCCCTCCCCTCTCCATTCCCTCTTCTTTTCCCTATATACACAAAAAAACACAAGCTAAAAGCTAGTATGGATGCTAATATGAATGAATAATGGAATTTACTTGTCTGGATAAAGTAATAATTATTTCAAATATTAAAATAAAGTACATTTTTAATTAGTAGTATGCCCTATTTATCCAATTATTTCCTTATTCAGCGTACTCTGCCCATGAGCATGAATGATACCATCCAACATTCCTGAAACTTTCTTACTGAACCAGCAACTTTTTCACTACTGAACCCTCAAAATCCATTAAACCCACACTTTGCTCCACAGCTTTTCGATTCAATTGCTGACTAAACAAGGCTCCTCAACAACCTGAAAACCATACTGCCTGCCCGATACCACAATATTGCCATGACAACCACCAAAAGGAGCTGGCCTAGAAGGGAAGTGAGACTAATTTTCACCAGCTAAACAAGTCTGTGAAGTATCCCTTTTGAGTACTGCAGAGTTACACACACAGCATATATAGATAGAGGTGATTGGCTAGACAAATTGACCCAGGTCACTGCTATCCCATATTAGCTGTATAAAGTTGAATTAGAAAATGTTCAATAAGTTTGAGAGTATATGCCAGGGACCTAAAGCTGAGCCGGCCTGATCTCCAAACAAACACTCGCTCTTCATTCTCTTTGATTCTTTAGTAAAGGCTGCACAGAGATTGTACAAAAATGTATAGCTTTGTGAGCCTATGCACTCGCCATAGGCGGAAGATATTCCTAGCTTTGACTGTTTTTTTGACATTATATTCATCAACACTGTCACAAGGTAAGATTTCTTTCTTTTTCCCCCTTTTTAAGCCCATTTGAAAACTTTTCTAGATTACTGTCACTGTCAGACATTTTGTTTGCAATGGTAATTTAGCTGGTGTAAGATGCATGTTGATAGTGGTATTCATTCACTGCAAAAATTTAAAAGAATCTTCTGGTATTATAAGAGCAATTTTCATAGTATTTATCTGCAAGATTTGGGTAGGAAGGATGCTACATTTGTGTGAAATGGTGGTAAAGACTGGAGTATGGCTGTGGTAGGGCAGACATTTTGTAAATAAGGATAGAATATGTTAAAGTGTGTACTACCATAGATCACTTAGAGACAAATTGATAAGTGCTTGAATGGTTGAGGAAAGAATTATTATCCCATTGAGATATTTAACACAAACAAAAGTCTTGTTTGATCGTTTACTTGTGGTGTATACCTTAGCTCTGAAGCCAGGGTATCTGAAGTGTTTAATTACAAAAAGCAAAATGGTTGGTATACCTTACCTCTGAAGCCAGGGTATCTGAAGTGTTTAATTACAAAAAGCAAAATGGTTGCTCGATTGCTTCATGATTTATAACTATTTCCAGGCTTTATTAAACAAAATTAAGACAACGAATATAATAAATTATGTGGGTTTTGTGTCATAATAACTGTTACAGCCTCGCCATTTTCCAGAAGGTAACTTAATTTTTACATTAGGTTGTGAGGGGCCCGACCATGGGTGGGGGGGCTGAGGGGGGAAGTGAACTCCCACACCTTGCCACCCACACGTAAGGGCAATTCCCTTTTATATTAGAATGTAGGTATTTGTAAATGAAACAGCTTTGTATGCTCTTAATTTATTTTTGTATTGACAGCCATAATTTATTCAAATACCCCCACTATCTGAAGATTCTGCATTTAGATTTATTCTACAATCGTGCCTGCTTTGCATATTTGTTTAGTTGTGTAATTTGTATACATTTTCATTGAAAAATACCTTTTTATTAAAGCAAATTTTGAGTCTTGGTATTCCAGATGAAATGTTCATTTTTACAGATTACCAATTTTGCAGTTAAATGCTTCCTATTAGATTGAAACATTCAAAGGTCAGAGGTCATGGGTCATTATTTTCTACATAATATGATTACATAATAATGTCATTTAACTTGGTATATACATCTAATCTGTATTGCATTTGCAACCAGCTTACGAAGCTTTTTTTTTTATTAGCAAAAATGTTCAGATCAAGAAAAAGTTGCCATATTTTCATATAAAGTTTTTTTCTTCAAAAATGTACTTATATTTCTTGATTGTTTTTATTTGTAAAAACATTCCTCTAAATTACAATTAATTACTTAATTTTATTTTTGTTAAATTAATTCATATAAACTGTAGTCTTAATTGGAGTCTTCATTTGGCAATACCGTTTGTGAAATTTGTTTTTCTTTCATCTTTTTTGTCAAAATTCTTAAAACATGCATCAGCTGTTTAGTGTGTGTGTGTGTGGTGGGGGTTAAAGGGTAAAGGTCACAAAGGTCATTCATTGATTTTACATTATGTTCCTATTTATAATATTTTTACAATTAAAGAATGTAATTTTCCAGAATTCAATTGATTAGATTATCCTTCTTTTATTTTCAATTATCTAAGCAAGATTTCAACTTTTTTATTTTATATTTATTATGAAATTAACAACAACCCAAGACTAAAAGCTATTTTTCTTCATTACATAAGCAACATATCCATGGTTAAATGAAGATAATATCTTTTGGCTACATTGCCATTTTCAGACAGAAATGTTGTCAACTGAAGGTCAGAGACAATATTGAAAGTTAATCACTTTAACAATAAACCAATGTCCTTTCCTAAAAAAACCATCACGTTCACACAGCCACATTTTCTCAGTGCAACGCGGCATTGACAAATCTTGCTCACATCAGCACAAAATCCCCAGGACTGAGACGGCTAGCCAGGATTTTAATCTGAGGTTAACATGGAAGTCATTGAGCTCCCAAAATCCTGCTGACTTTGCAATGTGTGTGCAAGTTGTCTCAAAGTCTGTGATAGGGACATATACCATACCATACACACTATGGTATGGTTGAAAATAGCCCTGCTCAGTATCAAGTTCAGCAAGGTCACCTCACCAGCGACCTAATTGTCTGCACTTACTTCACATGTGCACTGTTTGTATTTTTTTAATTTTTTTTTATTTGATTCAGGAGTTTTTGATGCATATCTGAAACTATACTTAGCAGTTTTGTTTATTCATTAGTTTTTTTTCTTCTATAATTTTCAAAATTGTTTAAAAGATATGATTATTTATTCTGAATGGTAAAAAATATACATACTTATATTAAGAAACTTTAGTTAGTTTCTTTTGACAAAATGTATTGAATTTTTGCAACAATTGACAAAATGTTTACATTTATTAATTGAAAGTATATTTAAATATAGCCTTATAATTTAAAACAGATATTATCCTTGCTGAAGCTGAATGCATTTACTTTTTCAAAGATTTTAAACTAAAATTTTAAAAGTCAACAAAATAATTCAATCCTAAAAGATTTTCCTGGTAATTATGTTCCCATTTGTTTCCTCTATACTATCATCAATTAAATTTTTGGTTTCCTAAAGTGAGCTAATAGAAAAAAAAGATTCAATGAGTTGTCACTCAACAGTTTTAAAATGTTGTAGAAGGGGGAAAGGTGTTGTCAAATATGTTACACTTTGCTATCTTGGTACAGTTAGATTTAAAAATAGGATACACAATGTGAAAGGGACTGGGGGAGGGGTCTGTGAAACGAGACGAATCACATTGATTTGAATCTTTGATATGGGGCCAAAGGTCATGAGCTGTTTTTGTTATGACATAAACAATTTAAGGTTAAAATTAGGGTTTATTTAAAGGATTAGTTCAGGGGTCAAGCATGTTCATCTTATATGAAAAAAGACTTCAAAAGAAACAAAACTGAAGAAAGCATTGCAAAATCTTATTCTGTTAAGGAGATATTCAAATTTATAGTTTGGTAGAAACGACTGAAATCAGACTAGTTGTGATGTCACAACCTCAGATTCCTATAGTCTTTATGTATTTTAAAGAAAGTTTATTTAATGTTTTCACTATTTGAATTATTTTTCCTCAAACTTTCAGGTGGTATATTATAAATACCCTTCCTAGATTCTGTTTTACTACTTATTTGATATATCCCATGGTTTTTAAGCCACAAAATCACAGGACAAAATATGATAGAATACATCAAGACGGAGGAATCTGAGGCTATGACATCACAACTAGTCTGATTTCAGTCGTTTCTACACAAATGATACCAAACTTTAAACTTAAATATCTCCTTAACGAAATAAGATTTTGGAATGTTTTCTTCACCATTTTGTTTCTTTTGAAATCCTCTTTCATATAAAATAACCACTAAACTAATCCTTTAAATAAGGTTGTAAATGTTGGGAGTAGTGCCCCTTGTCTGCCTCTCATACTTGTAATACCTTACAGGATATGTAAATAGTTTGTAGGCAAATAGTCTGTAGGCAAATCCCGCCTACAGCAAACAGTTATAACTAAAAGTAAAGCAATGACCCCACCCCACCCACCCCCATCTTCTTCCCATCTGTTTTTACAAAGTGTACTTTTTCTTATTGAGCATCTAAAAAGGGAGATTGAGACTTATTAAAGAAAAAAAAATTCAAGAAGCTTTACATACATGAATTTGTAACAAATAGTCAAAAGTAATATGTACATTGTGGCATATAAACATATAAACTTACATAGAAAATGAAAATTTGCATAGAAATTCAAAAACATCCCCAAGGTGGGTTAACCAAGATATATTAAGAATCAAGTTCATAAAAGTAAGGCATCAGTTGATAAAGTAGGGCACCTCAATTATCAAGCTTTAAAACAAAGAGTGCAATGTGTTGCCGGTATACATGGGCAGGATTTGCCTACAGGAAGTGGAGGGGGCAAATTTCCCCTTGCTCCCATCAAATCCCACCTATGCCTGTATGCAACAGTGCCTTAGCTTTGCTGTTGCAGAGGGGCATCCACCCCATCCCTCTGTTGACCTGCCCCGCCCTCCCCTCCCCTTGTGGTCTGCCCTGCCCCTCAGAAAAAATGTTTAATTTTTGTTTGTAATTTTTAAAATCTTAATAAAATTTATCAAACTCATAAATGAAATACCTTACATGGATACACAACACAGAATGATAGCAGAGTAAGCAATTGTCCTGTTTGGCTCATGAATGGTCTTTATCAGTCAGAATAGTTTCATTCTGAGGTATGATTATAGCTACAATCCTAGAGTTTTCCCAGGGACTTGATTAAGCTTTAAGGGGGACCCCTGGACCCGACGCTGAAAGGTGCAGTGCTTCGCGCACACATTAATGTGCCCCTCAACAAATACTGTATAGCACCCTGCCCCTTTCTAAATCAAGCTAGCGGTCTGTGCAATGTATTAGGCTGTATGAATAAAATTGTACAAAAGCTTATTTTGTTTTCAGGTTTGTTGGAAATTCTTATCTTGTTTTTTCATAAAGTTCTTAAGATTAAAAGGATTGCATCTGCTTATAATAATTAGAAAATATTATTTTTACTGAAGTGTGATGACAATATTTGTTGTGGATTCTACTGGCATGCATGGAACATAAGGATTAAATGGAAATAACATTTTCACATTAATCTACTCGGAAAGAACATATTAATGTAGTTGGAAACAGATGAATCTCTTTGGAAATGTATTTGGATTTTACAGAATAGGAATCACCAGCAAAATATCCTTATAGTTATGGAGAATATTAGCTTTATCAGATTGTCAATAAAACTAATGACATTAAAATTTGAAGAAAGTTTAATGAAATAATCTACTATTTATCCAATAATGCTTATTCATTTTTAAATACAATTATTTCCAAAATTGTAACCTTGTGGATAATGATCATGTTCTGTCTTCACTTGACCTCAGCCCCACCTTAATCTTTAACCCCCACTTTATCCTTTAACCTCCATTACCAAATTATAGGACCCACCTCTTCCACCCAGTACGTGATCCAACTTTTAGGAGGAAAATTATAACATTTCAAGTTTTTTCATTTAAAAAAATATATCAATTTTATCTTCATTAAAAACTTATAAAAATGAAATTTCATGTTTCTTGCAAACAAAAAATCAGCATTAATTTGAATTTAACAGTTTTGTTATAGCAATTTGTAGTTGACAATAATTCTTCACTTACAAAAATTATTGAAATTAGTCAAAACATGCAAAAAAAAGCAGTCAGACATTTTGCCTATTCTGTATAAAATGTTACTGTCTGTTGCTAGGGAAGCATGTTTGGTAGAAGTGTGCTTCAATAAAAGTACAATCTTACAGATTTTCACTGAGGGATTATGACAAAAATATCCCTGCAGAAATATGATATATGCCACTTTTGCCCTCCAGCCACATATCTCTCTCTGTTAAAAAAAATAAATAAAAAAAATACATGTATTGCTAAGCTCAGCAAAATACTAGAGCCATGATCTGTGGTTTCATTGATCATTCAGGATTTCCCTTGTGATAGCTAAAGGGAAAAGAGGTCAAAAAAATACCTGACTTCTAGACATGACAGTTGCAACAGGTTGAAGTGTGGAAGCTATTATAGGTTGGGTTTTCAAAATGCAGATTTAGCAGTTTTAACAATACACGAGGATAAAACATGGCACAACTCCCTGTTAGCACAAGGGAATGATGATATCACATAATTTAAGGTAAAGATAGACTGAATGGTACAAAGGAGGGAAATAGTTGAAAAAAATCTACACCCATAATTAAAATTGTTCTGTACATTTGCAGGTTTTGATGTAATCAGTAATAGAAAATGTTAAGAAAAAATGCAGTTTATTCAGTTTTTTTTTTTTTTTTAACCTTGTAAATAGCTATTCAGTACATATTTGAAGTTTTAAATTCTGAGTGGGCGTGGCTGTGACAGTTAATTTCCACCTAGCCTTGAGAACCCATTCAAGGTAGAAAATCCTGAGGCTTTGGCATACATGAGGGATAGCTTTCTTAGTGCATGCTACCAGAATGAAGTAGTAGATTACCTGTTTGCATGAAGAGAACTTAATTTGCGGGTTCTTTGTTTTTTTTAAATGTTTAGTAGTCAGAAAATTGGTTCAAGATCAAAATTAAGCCACTATCAACATGCATGTGATAATTATTGTTAGTTAATTATGAATGATGATGAATTATGTCATGTTTCTATTGAACTTTTAAAAATGAATTGTTTTGATATGTCTCAAAGTTTGATCGTTCTTTTGTCATCTTTACTCTTGCTCTGATCTGCTATGCTTTTTCACTTGCATTTTGCATGAAACCTTTTGCATGCTTCTCTTTAATGTGCATGACAAGTGTATGATTGCATGAAGACTGAGAGTGTTTTGTGTGCATGGGTCATTTTGCATGTAAGATTTAATATTTTGCATGTCCTGTTTTTGTAGATGCAAGTGTGTTTATGTCAAAACTTAGAATCCAGCATGAAATTTAATTTTAGAAATTCCAAAATTGACCATGGTTATTCAGATATGGGGGTCATATTTATAAATTTGCATGAAAATGTGCGGGAACAATATTTTCCTTCTGAAAAATAGACAATAATTTTTACATCTGATCACTCCATTTTTATAAGTCATCTACATTTTATGATTTTCATCGGTTACATACCTAATTAATGTGGAGATGATTATAATTTCCATTTTTGTGTTGAGGATTTTAGTAAGAAAACTTATAAAGGGGTAGAATTTATTTGTGCAGAATGGCAAATTACATTACAATCTGTATTTTAGTTGTGAAAGTTTATCAGGTTTTGTTTTAAGTCATAACAAGTGATGCGCTTAAAACTAATTGATCATTTTGATTTAAAAAAAAAAAAAAAAATTATCCAAGATTTGACTGTTTGTAATAACGTTTTGGAGTGAAAATCTAAATATTTGTGTGTTGTTCCATCATGTCAATTTTTAAATTCTGTATTATTTATTATAAATTAACTCATCAGTCTTTACTCACAGTCATTAATTTAAGTTTGCTGCATGTGTATATGTGTTTTTGTATATGTTGACTAAATTGCAGTGGCGGCACCAGGATTTTGGTCATGGGGGGTGGGGGCAAGCGAGGGCAAATTTGTTTTATGGGGAGGGAAAAAGCCTATGAATCGGACAAAATATGTCACTTTACAAAATTTCTAGGGGGGGGGCAAAAGTAATCTCGTGGGGAGGAGCAAATGCCCCATAAAGCCGCCACTGCGAATTTAGCATTAATGTATTTATTTGCAGTAGTTTCATAATGAACCTCCCATTAATGATCTCCCATGGAGCCATCCGGGGTGCATGTTTTTTGAGAGGTGGAGGGGTGGGGGAAGTGAGAGGGGATTAATCAAAAATCAAACAAAATATTCCATAATATCTGCAAAGGATGTTATGTGAAATTAAAGATTTGTACGAAAATATTATATTAGTGAGGAAAATATTTTTCAGTCCCCTGCCCAGGATGATCACCTTAGAGCAGTCAGTTCTTGATTTTGGTGAATAATGATAAAAACATATTGCCTTGTGTTTTAACTGTTCATTACAGAAAGTTGCCAGAAATTAACAAAAATTCATTGATGTAAAAAGTAATGAGTGATTGTTGTTGTTGTGAGAGGTACTATCAGGTTTATGTATTAGGGAGGGGGGGGGGGGGGGGAGAGGCAGTGGCACCATTTACTCACCAAGATTTTGGTATCAGATTTTGCCCATCTCATCCCAACTCCTCGCTTAGTAATGTGCATGAGTCCCTAATTTGTGCTAAAAGAGTCAAGCATGGTTAGTGTGTCTGGCAAGTGAAGTGAATATTTTGGATGAATTTGCATGAAGTTTATTGGTAGTCCGATTTTGTGTTAGCAGATGCATGAATGTAACATCTCGGAGTTCTTGTCGTCATTTTGAGTGACTTTTATCTAAGCGTGCAGCCTGATCTTTTTCTTGGCATGATTCTTCTAATATAGCATGAACTCTGCTCTTAACATATGCGCTTCATTTAGCATTTCACTTTGCATGGCTTGTGTTCTTGGCATGACTTTCTTCCTTTATCATTTCTTTCTGTTCTTCCTTTATCATTTCTTTCTGTTCTTCCTTTATCATTTCTTTCTGTTCATAATGGTTTTGAATTAATTCTATCCTGTCCTGCATATTTCTTTTTTTGATCCTTATCCTCAGTTTTATGAATGATAATGTTTGATGTTTTTATTCTTTTGAATTTCCTGAAACCGATAGCCACCTCTTTTGTTCACAAGATCACGTAAAAGTGAAAAGCAGCTTTGATGCAAAATGGCTGACTGGATGAGGCAAAAATGCACTGGTAAGACAAGTTGGCATTGTGGTAACAACACACAAAATTGAGTGAGCTTGGTCAATAATATGCAAAAGACTCTTGCTCATTTATGTAAGGGTCAAAGGTTATTAGAGGCAGTCAAGACTTGTGATCATTGTAAGATTTGCATATTCAAATTAATTTAAGGTACTATTACTACTACTTGTTTGTTTCAGCAGGGGGTTGCCATTTTCTAAATGGTGACTCCCTGGTTCCAATTGTTATTCAGATTAAATGATGATGTTCACCTGAAAATAAAGTGAATGAATGATATTTCTGGAGTTTTATTTCCACATGTGCTTTATTTGAAAACATGTCATGATTTTTGTCGTTCTTTCTTCAGCATTTATTGAAAAGAAGATTTTATTGATCAGTTTCTGAGTCGGTTGTTTGTATGTCTGAATTGAATTTCTCTTTAATTCTACAAGAAGTACAAAAAAGTTTTGAGGGGTGATTATCTGGTGAAGATGGTTTATTCTAACTCTTAATAGTCAATACCATTTTTTGTTTAACCCCAATTCTGGACCCGGCCCACATGCTCCTTTTCGTTTATCATCATTTGGCTTATTTTGTAAACAAATGTGTCCCCTACTTTGCCCTACAAGAAACCCTCTTCCTTCCATTCCCACCCAACCTTGATGATATTTGTAGATATTGAATTTCCCAGGTTCCCCTAATTTGTATGTTGAAGCATTTACATAGAAATCCATCTCCATTCCACTTTTAGTCATTTATTTTCCCCTGTTTATTTTAACTTTTTAATGCAGAGCATTAGCATGTGATTTGTGCATCATTCCTGTAAAGATTTGAAAATGTTATCAGATGAAAATTAAGTAAAATATGCACTTTTCCAGATGACAGTTTGGTTGGTTTGTTGACGTTTAACGGCACCGCGACAGTCAGAGTCAAATGTGCCAAGAGGGTTTTAATAAATAATGGTGTAATAGTTGGGATAGTGAGGAGTTGGAAGGTTTGTAAGGGAGATAAATGGGAAAGGCTGAATGCGGGAGAAAATTTAGGTGAAAAAAAAAGGGGTGTGTAAGATAAGGTTTTCCAGGTGAATTTTGAGATTGTTACAAAATTTTGAAGATAGAAACTCCGATATATCTTAGAAAAATCCCAAGGGAAAAAATATATTTTTTCTTTTTAATGCTAGATTCGAGAAGAATAGGAGTCTATTCCTCTTGGTCATATTTTCCAAGTCAATTTACAAAAGAAAAAGAATATGTCTTAATAATTGTTTGCAATTTTATAACTTCAACATATGTGAAAAAAATTGTCCTACAGAACAAATTATTAATTACCACATTTTTCCTAATTTGACAGAAATGTCATGTGTAATTTTTTGAAAAATTAAATGTGTCATACTATTGCAATTGTGATGAATTTTGATTTCAACATAGAATTAGGCATAGACAGGAGATATGGAATACAAGAAGGAAAAGATTACTCATTTTTGGGATATAGCAAGGGTGGTTTGGGACCCCAATTGAGCCAATCTTTGGCCCCGCTTTCAGTGTAACTGAGGAGAAAAGAAATGCATGGCATACATGCATGCGAGGACAGTGTAATGATACCTGGAAATTTGTGCTTGGGCTACTTGGAACTTGAATGAGAGTAGATTAGAGCCTATAGATAGATAGATAGCATTACCGCATAATACCACCTCACAAAACTGAAAATTTCGCCGTTTAAAAATCCTTTTCTGAACATATGGTTGGATAATTGTGTAAAAAACAGGTATCACAGGCTTTGGAGGTGAAAGACTACCTTGTGCGTATCGAGGGAGAATATACCAACATGACCAAATATGGGAGTTGGATCATTGTACAACGTGCTTGTGTAACAATGGTACAACGTCATGTGACACCATCAGTTGTCCGCCATTGACTTGCAAGGACCAGGTGTTTGTGCCTGGTGAATGCTGCCCCCATTGTCCATATGGTGAGTAGTTGATTTTCTTTCTCTTTGGTAATATTTAAGCTCCATAGATTAGTTTTAGATTAGTATGATGTGAAGAGAAGTTGCACATTCAATTTCTTCTAGAGATTTGTTTCATCATCAAATTCAAATTTTGATTTGCAAGAAGAACAAATTGGTTTTTCTTTTCATGCAAAAGATTTGGAAAGGAAATAAAAGATATGGAAGAACTAGATTGTGGAACATCCATCTTCAACCATACCTTAGGTAGAATGAGATGTAGTACCCTAGTTAGAGTAGCTTAGATTGCATGCAGCTGCAATAAGTAATGCAGCACAGCATGTTAGATGTAATTGAATAGAAAAGATTAGGGAACCACAATTTGTTTATCCATTTTTTAGGAGGCATCAGATCTTATGATTCTGCTCTATATAACATAAATGATAACTTCAGGGCAGTAATAATTCGAAGGAACACTTTTGTTTGTACTGAAAGGAAAGATCTATATTGTGCAAACTGCTAACAAATATAAAGTTGTATTGATAATCAAACTACCAAGAAAATGTTATGTTGTATTGATTATCAAACTACTAAAAAAATATCAAACTATAAAGAAAATATAATCTTATATTGATTATCATACTGCCAAGAAAATATGTTATATTGATTATCAAACTACTAAGCAAATATAATGTTTTATTGATTATCAAATTACTAAGAATATATAATGTTATATTGATTATTACAAAAAGGAATGCAAAAAGGCGGGAAGGGATTAAACATTATTTGTAAATCATTTAATTGTAGGTAAAGCCTAAACGTAGTAGCTCACCTCAGTTTAGCCAGATGTTTGTAATGTATATGAACGTGTTCCTTAGAAGCTATCTTTAGAAGATATATCTATGCTACTTATCAAGGATTCTCTGATTTAGATTTCTGTTCAAAGAATAAGTATTCTAATGAACTATTTTGATTCATTATATCGAATTGAAAGAAGCAAGATTCAAATGTGTGACACCATCAGCTCTCCATTTTCTTGTATCAGTCCTATTATTTTTGCCAAAATGAAATTAAAACAGTTTACTTAGCAATATTTGCAATCAGAAATTATATATGAAACTCATCATGGCTTAATTTAAAGCACAAAATTGGAAGAAAATTCTTACTACACACACTTTGTGGAATTTTAAATTCTTATTACACACATTTTGTGAAATTTAAAATTCTTACGACACACATTTTGTGGAATTTGAAATTCTTACGACACACATTTTGTGGAATTTGAAATTCTTACTACACACATTTTGTGTAATTTAAAATTCTTACTACACACATTTTGTGGAATTTTAAATTCTTACTACACACATTTTGTGGAATGTAAATTCTTGCTACACATTTTGTGGAATTTAAAACTCTTACTACACATTTTGTGGAATTTAAAATTCTCACTACACACATTTTGTGGAATTTAAAATTTTAACTACACACATTTTGTGAAACTTAAAATTCTTCAGAACTATCATAATCATCTCTTCAACTATAACTTGAAAACTGAGCAATTGAAATTGAAATTGAACATTTGCTGAAATGTAGGCCCAGTGGAAAAAAAAATATTTTAGGTGTCATATGTCGAAGTTTGAGTTTAAGTGGGATAGGTGTTTCGTATCTAACATTTGTTTTCAACTTGTCATTTTATAACAGTGATAACAGTGTCAAGGGTAGAAACAGCATTACCTCCAGACTTTGGAGTGATAGAAGGACAGAGAAACTATATCATAATTGATACACATGTTTCATATGTGAAAAGCAA
Organism: Chiridota heheva; assembly: GCA_020152595.1. NCBI lineage: Eukaryota > Metazoa > Echinodermata > Holothuroidea > Apodida > Chiridotidae > Chiridota > Chiridota heheva. The sequence goes on along the minus strand of JAIGNY010001280.1, from coordinate 292,450 downwards.
AACAACTAACATCAGAGGAACTGACCTCTGGAAGCTAAGTGTGTGGGCCAGCTCAAGTATGGAGGGGTCAGGGCCCAGACTTTCATATAGCGATCAGGGCCTTACCCAACACCAAGCGGATCAAGTGTTAGATAGAGATGGGCCTTTCAAATTTCAGGATGTACGATTTCGTTTGGATTTGAGGGAGCTTACATGTGATCAAGTGCCGTATGTTTGTGTGGAATTATCAAAAGGAGGGGGTCCAAGCGTGGAGTTCGAATTCAATGGTCAGCCAGACAGGACATCAACATTTAGAGATTGCATCATGCTTGAAATGTGCACAGGTAAGACAATTTATCAGCAATATAAGTTTTATTTGTGTGCATAAGATTAATTATTTAAAAGGGGGACATTTAACTCCTGTAATCCTGCACTTAAAGACAACTTACACTATCATTTATAAAGATTTCAAAATTTAGAAGTATTATATGATAACTGTTGCACAGTATCTCCTGATGGTGTAGAGCGTTACTCCATTAATATCATGCCATACAATATCACACATTAAGTCTAGGAACCATCAATCTACAATCAATTAAACAACCCCATGAAATTCAAACTGGCCAGATGACGGCTTTCCTGTACTTGCGGCTTCCTTGCAGGCTGGAGTGAGACAGGTCTTCTTTCAGTGCTTTGTCATAAACGGGGTCCATGGAAGTGCCAGAACTACTGGCAAATTAAGCAACAGGATATGTTGTGATTGTTGAAGTTTTTGTAGCAAAACTATCGATTTTGAGATAAAGAAATAAAAACCTTTGGGAAGGTTATATTCATTTGATGTTTGAATGAACAAGCAAATAGTTTGTTAGGGTATGGAAAGGTTAAAAGGGGTTGGTAAATACTAAAATGGCAGAAGTTTGAATTTGCTTAAAAGTAAAAAAATATCACAAAGAAAATAGTTTCTAGCTTTGAGATAGGGTACTTTCCCTGCTGCGGTATTTTGAAGCGGCCACATTTAATATCAAGTCTTACTTCAACTGTATCTAATTGTCAGTGAATGCAAAATCAAGGGAGTCAAACTGGAATTGAATATATCATTCTACTTTAAGTTGATATTTATCAGAATATATTGAGCAAGGGTAAGGGGGGGGGGGGGGGAGTAGATTGATGATTAGATGCCAAGATTGCTCATGAATCTGAAATGACTGAGATGTTGCAGTGAGGTCACTGAGGTGGGATTGAACGGGCTGATATGTGTGTACCAAATGTTGATACCCCCATTATATACTGATCCTAGGAGTAGAGCTAAATCATGTAGCACATTGACCCCTCTTTCTCTAGGTGTGATTGTTCGTGGCTTGACATGGAGGTATAGAGCACAGGATGTGATTACAGGCATACCAAACACCCTTGCAATAACAGCACAAGCAAACTATGCCCCTCTCTCAAGAGATGTTGGAGGAAATAATTTATGGAGACTTGGACTCTATGGAAGCAGAAATGAAGATGGTTCAGGGCCCAAGTTTAACTACGTACCTCAAACTCTAAATGCCAGAGAGTCTTCATATAGACTAGAAGGTGCTGCTGATATGGACTTTACTGAGGCTTCTGCAGACTTTGACATAGCTGCTGTTGGCTGTAATGAATATACGTACGTGTGTATGGAATTCGCAAAAGGTCCTGATCCGAGTCCAGACTTTACCTTCAATGTCTATCTTGATGGTTTGACCAATTACACTGTGAAGACGGTCTGCAAGCAAAGTGCCTGCAATGCAAGTACGTATGCATGATCCTCATGTGCTAAGCTTTGATATATTTATGGAACAGAGTCAGTACCATTTGTTCATTATTTCCGAAAGAAAAACCAACATTTATAGAAAATTTGTATTTAATATTAATCACAAAAATTGTAAAGAAATAAAATCAAATTTGGAATTATTTATGTTACTGTCCATTGCATAAAAATTATTTAAACTATCTAGAAACAATTTTGATTCATTTTATGATTAGGTTTTCTCTACCCTCATTAACACAATTTCATCAAATTAATAACAGTCACTTTCTTTGTTTAATGTTCCATACATATGGGATTCACATTTATAACATGCTACTTATTTTTCTTGCAGTAATGAATGTTCACAGTGTCGATGTAAGTCCCGTCAAACTTACAATTACAAACAACAACCGGAAAAATGCGATCTCATTAGATGTAGCTGTTGATGCTTCTAGAGTGGGTGTTGCCGGGAAAAAGCTCTGGACACTCACAGCATTTGGAAGCTCCAACCGTGATGGATCTGGAACTGAATACAGCATGATAAAGCAAGTACTAGGCAAACGACAACGAGATCTCACGTTTGTTCCAAGTGATGATTTAGATTTTGGAAGAGTTAATTTTAATCTGGATACACGTGACATCACCTGCACTGAAGTTCAATATATATGCGTCACTTTTAGCAAAAATGAAAAGGCTTCAACTTTTTTTTACATTGAAGCACTTCCTGATGAGAGGGTATTAACGACTTGTGTCCCAGCAAGATGTGAAGGTAAGATCAGCTTATAATATTCTAAATTACTACAAATCCATTTCAGAAATTGGCTGTGGAAGAGAGGATAGGGAGAGTGTCATATGTTACCAGTCGAATGTGCTGTTAAAAACAAATTCAATAAAAGTAACTTTAGAAGAAATTTGTAAACACCATAGGCCCTATTTCGGACTATTATAGATAAATCAAGATAATTTCTGGAGCCTGTCTTTTTATTGCTCAAGTTTATTACTATTGGTGCTTCAATGACATTTCTTTTTTTATAGTTTTATAGTTCTTGTAAAATAAAATATTCTTCCATTATTGTTTTTACAGCTGTTGTGGCTAATGAGCTAACATGGGAGTACAACACCCCAGATCTCATTCTGGGCACCCGTAGTCCCATGGTCATAGACGCTGCGGTGGAATTTGAGGATATGGATGCCATCGTCTCGGGGACAGGCCTGTGGCAGTTGAATGTATTTGGCAGCGCTGAGAGTGATGGCAGTGGTGACCGTACTGGTATGGACCGCCAGGTACTAGCACCAGCAGATGCCGATTTAACGCTTGTCACAGACTTTCTGCTGGAGTTCAGTAATGTAAATGCCAGGTTTGATTTCAGCACGGTGGGATGCAATGAGTATCAGTATTTGTGTGTGGAGTTTGAGCAAGGATATGAGCCTGAGCCACCATTTGTTTTCAAAACTCAAGAAGGGACCCCTTCGTTGATCTCATGTCAAAGGGCAGATTGCGTTTCAGGTGAGTTATATTAAGCATACAATGCTTGCTGTATCTTCCAAGTTAAAACATAAGACTATTAAATTGCAAATAACAATGTAGATTACTTTATTAAGTACTTTCCTGACATGAAGGAAACCCCATCCTAATAGGGCTTAATTCCAATGAATAATATTGAAATAACTTTTCTTTGGAATGTATAAAGATGGAATGATATGGGAAGATGTGTAGAAACTCTTGGCCAATGGAATATATATATTGTACTCAATAGTTGGGGAATCTCATGCAAGGTTCCATAGTTCTGCCAATCCCTGTACAGCCAACATTTTATCACCAAATGTAATTGGTGTCATGCATAATTTAAAGACAGGTAGTGTATAATGTATGACAAATGTTCTTGTAATTAAATTTTTAGGTGACAAATAAAATCTTTATTGTATTGCAACATTTTCCCTTCAAAATTTGTTCATCTCCTTGCACAACCCCCACCCTACCCCTATATTTAACTTCGTCAGTAGTCATTGTATTCTAATGATCTGTATAAACTGAGAACATTTAACATCCTATTCAAGTACAAGTTTTACTCTTTTATCCTCCCCAAACAGAGCTTTATCTTACTGATCTTGAATTTGAGTTGGTGTCTGGTACTTTGCTCAATGACAGAGAAAATAACCCTCTCGTTTCCAATGTTACGGCCACGTTCATTGGATACGGACTTGAAGGAATAGATCTATGGCAAGCAAATCTTTTTGGAAGTGACATGCCAGATGGGAGTGGACCACGATACAATACTCAAACCCAAGTATTTACAGACGACCAACAGAATCTACCACTGAATCCTGATACTCCGCTTGATTTTGGAAATTTGCGCACCAATTTTGACATGACAGATTTGACCTGTGACCAGGTCAGATTTATTTGCGTTGAATTTCAAAAAAATAATGGTTCATCTGTCCAGTTCAACATACTCGCTGATGCTAACAGAGACTTCATCAAGTGTGCAGCTATTGCGTGTGAAAGTAAGTTTTTTTATAGTACATTTTTATTAGTTTAAATGTTTGTGCAGTGCAAGTATGGTTATTTCCCATGGTTTCTTATGGATTAGGTGTTGAAAATTGAAAATTATTGAATACAGCACTGACTTTCTCTTTAATTTTATGTAAAATTCATTGAAAAAAATGTAACTTCCATTCATTATTACCTAAAATCCATGTATGAGCAAAAAAACGGGTATGTCCTTCCATATTCAGCAATGTCAATGTGTATTTTAAAAATCAGCACTTTCTTGCAAATTATTGTTTGATATCAGAGCTAAGTTTGGAATAATTTACGAGAGATGTGTATCCAGTTGTTATTTGAATCTAATCCCATCTTTGAAATTTCTCTCACAGGTTTGGTTATCAAGAACCTCACGTGGGACTACACCACACCAGAGGGCGTCATAATCAACCAACAAAGTCTTCTCTCCATCAATGCTACCGCTAAAATTGATAGCGAGAGCAGATCTATTGAGGGGGAGGGTTTATGGCAACTTGCGCTGTACGGAAGTAGAAACGGGGACGGTTCTGGCCTCCAGTTTAATTTCATCGAACAACTTCTGTCACCGATTGAAGAAGACCAGTCGGCGGGCCCAAACTTACCTCTGTCTTTCACAGACCTCAGAGAATTCTTTGACATTTCCAATGTTGGTTGTGGCAGATTTCAGTTTTTGTGTCTTGAGTTGCAGAAGGGGAGAATGCCTATGCCTGACTACAGGTTCCAAACACCTGAGAGGGGCGATAGACTCAGGAGCTGTAAGGAACAAACTTGCATGGCTGGTAAGTGAAAAGAGATATTTTCATATAACGAGAAGTACTTTACCAGTATTCTACAGTAATACTTTAAGAACTGAAGACGACATAAGAAAGAATACACATATGTTCAACATATCTGAATTTTTTTTACAGCATTTAAAGAAAACTCCATGTCTTAAAGTGACACTTGATATTTTCTTATAAAGAACAAATTTTAATAGATAAAAGTTACTTGGTATTTCAGATGTCTAAAAAGAATATGTGAAAATATTATCTTTTTTAATATTAGTATTTTTTTTTACTATTGTTATTCTTCATATTCTGGTTTCCATCATGTAAGCTTGGATCAAAATTTCACTGATTGTAGCCAGTGAATCCCCACAGAAAGAGGATGTGGCTTATTCCCTTTGTGTCAGTTGATATCTTTCCGTCTTATCCTGTGGGTGCATGCGTCCGTCATTCTTGTCTGTTAATCTTCCTGTATAACCTGTAAACTGATGAAAACAGAGCCTGGATGTGATGTAAAAGAATTGTATTGGAGATTGCTATGGTAACAGAAATCAATAACAAATTGCACATGATCAAAGAAGAAATAAGTGCAAGAATATTTTTTTTTATTTGTGTGGTGTAAGAAATACAAGTGGGGACCATTCATTGGTAATATTGAATGATAAACTAAAATGACCAAGAGATACAATGAGAAGTTATAAAGTAAAATCTGAAACATTTTGCAGCATTTTTCATACTACAAAATAATGAGAACGCTCACATCTACAATTATATAAATATCTGCATATTAATTGCAAAACACTGAAGTCAAACTGGGTAGATGAAATTTAATCTTTTAAAAGAAGTTGTCTCTTGAATCAAGGCTCTGGATTTTTACTGTAAAGTAAAAATGACGAATAATAATGATGTCAGTCACATATTTTGTGAGATCTTTTCTGTTTCATATGAATTAATCAGAAATATAATGTACAAAGAGAGAATGGAAACTTCTTTCATTTTCATGAATTCTTGTTTTTTTGTACCTAACAATGCTAGGCATGACAAACTTGGATAAGAAATGGAAATAACCTATTATCATGTTCATCTTACTATGTAATAATAAGTTTTTTCATAGATAAACTTAAACTTGAAACTAATCATTTGTTTCACTCTGTTTGATATAGATGTTCACCTGCAAGGGCTGGATACAAGTATGAGTGACCCAACAATCACAGAAGGAGGGATGAATGTTATTTCATTCATAGCAAGGGCGCCATCTACATTCAGCTCCAACGGTATAGTCGGGGATAACCTTTGGCAACTAGCTATATACTTTACATCAGACCCTCTTGGTGATGACAGGTATCTGGAGCAGATACAGGTTCTCAATAATAAGCAAAGAGGAACTGCCTTAGATCCTGGTGGGAACCTTGATTTTGGGCGAGTTGAATTTGATACGGATCTGAGTGGCTTTAAATGTGACCAGACATCCTATGTGTGTGCAGAGTTGACAAAGTTACCGCAAGCCGATGTGGAATTTAATCTTCAAACTGACGAGCCTTTGGTCTCATGTGAACCTCTTGAATGCACAGGTCAGTGGTCGTTTTGTAATTTTACTTTGTAATATATTTATATCCTGATCAGAGCTTTGTCATACTTGTCTTGTATATAAAATCTCAGTACATCTCAGTTTAAAGGTTTAGTGGGATTTAAATTGGCAAATCTCACTGAAGTTCAACACCATGTTTCTTATTTTCTAAGCATCCATCAAAGTTTTGATATGCAGTCAACAGTGCACACTGCACTGTTTTGGATGCAAAAATAGAAATTCTTATGACTTCCCAAAGAGAAGGGTTGTGCTGATCTAAATATAGCCTATCTAACTTCTGTCAGATTTTTTGTCCTTAGATTAGCAACTTTATACCTAAGATTGAGCTATTGTTAATGGGTTTTTTTATTTCGAATGAAAAAATCAGAGGTTAGTGCAATCTTTACAAATAGATCATTATTTTGAGACTTTCTGTTAAGTTTCAACTTAACTCTTTAACTATATTTCCAAACTTATATCAAATAAAAACAAAATTTTCCTCCCAAAATCTTAAAAAGTTGTCTGATCGATGAAATTATCGCTTTAGTTTTTGGAAACCTTCTCATTTTGACATCCATTGTAATAAAAAAAAAATGTGAATATTCATAGATTATGTTTCCTTTTCTTGTAGGAGTGGAATTAGATGATCTTCAGTTTGATGTACAACCACTCTTTCCAACACCAAATGGCTTTACACCTCTAATTCTGGATGTTACTGCAATTCCGACCCTTGATAGTAGGGCAGTCGATGGGGATGACTTGTGGCAAGTTGGAGTGTATACGAGCCGTAGTCCACGTGGGAATGGCAAGAAAAAGGGGTACGAAAGTCAAATCTTGACCCCAAGACAAGCCAGTGAAACTATGGATGGAGGAAATCCTTTGGTACTGGAAAATATTCTGACACCGTTCGATGGGGCTGAAGTCGGATGCTCAGAATTCAACTATATATGCATTGAGTTCGGTAAAGGAGAGGCTCCATTTCCCGATTTCCAGTTTACAACTTCAACTGGTGAAGATCAAGTGACTAAATGTACGAAGGTACCATGCCCACCACGTAAGCACCATTTGTATTTTCCTTGAGATGCAAACATTGTGACTTGACTTTGTATTGTAAAATTTGGACACACATCTTAAACTGTCGCTTTCTCTTGTTCCTTTGTTGTTGATAAATGCCTCATAACATTTTGACTTTCTGAAGAATGCAGTAATAAAAGATAATTTCAATGGTCAAGCAAGTTTGTTTTATATGAAAGAGGACTTTAAAACAAACAAAATGGTGCAGAAAACATTCAAAAATCTTATTCCATTAAGGAGATATTCAAGTTTAAAGCTGTGTCTTATCTTTGTATAAATGACCGGTGTAGTAAGTCTACTAAGGAAGGTTGGCACCTTTATATTATCCTCACATTCTTAACATTCGTTAATGTATTTTAAAGAAAATATATTTAAGTTTTTCCTATTTCAATTATTATCCCTCAAACTCTCTTCAGGTGGTAAATAATAATCATCCTTGCAAGATACTACTCTCTTGACATATCCAATGGTATTTAAGCCACAAAATTGAAGACAAAATTTGATAGAATACAGAAAGACTTTGAGGAATCTGGGGCAGTGACATTACAACTAGTCTGATTTCAGTCATTTCTACACAAATGATACCAAACTTTAAACTTAAATACCTCCTTAACGGAATAAGATTTTTGAATGCTTTCTTCACCATTTTGTTTCTTTTGAAATCCTTTTTCATACAAACTAAACTTGCTTGACCCCTGAACTAATCCTTTTAGTATATACATTTTCTTTATTCGTCCATAACCTGCTCCTCTTGAAATATTTGGGATCAGCTAGACAACTTTGTAAGGAACTGTGAATTGTCAGTCAATTTGATGCTTTAAAGTTTAAAGAGTCTCTTTTAATCTGGGTTTTTGTATCATCATTTCAGGAGCGATTTTCACTGGCATAGATGCTGATTTCCAAATTCCTCCTAAAGCAACAGAAGGAAGTCCCACGAACATCATTGAAATTGATGTCACTGCATTGATAGATGGTGAAGAAACTACAGGTGTGGAAGGAAACAGACTGTGGTCCATGACCGCTTTCTTAAGTCCCAACCGAGATGGTTCCACAGTTCAACAACTTCTAAGTGAGCAAGTCCTGTCCCGAGTTCAACAAAATTTGCCTCTTGAGGAGAACTTGGATTTGGCCTTTGATAGAGTAAGAGTTAATCTGGACATGACCGACCTGTCATGTGATGAGCTCAAGTATCTCTGCATTCAATTTTCTAAGAATGAGCAATCGTCCGTGAATTTTACCTTTCTGGCACGCCCTGATGATTCGGTTCTAACAAAATGTCTTCATCTTGAACCAGATGACAATTGTATTGGTAAGTAAAAGACATTTGAGTAAATTCATTCGACATTTGTCAGTTTATTTCAAAGCCAGGACTAAAAAAATAATATGAATAAATTCTTCTTAATTTTTTTAAATTTCTTCCAATTGAAAGTATCTTTGGTTACAATGGAGAAAAACATTAACCTAAAAATATCCCTTATTTTACACTATTAAGAAAAATATCAAGAGAACTGTAAATATTTTAAAGTAGTGGTCAAAGAAGTTAATACAATTAGCCATCTGTGTAGATATTTACAAGTGTTCTTAAATAAATGGATTCTGTTCATAAGTGTTACATAAAAATGTAAATGTCAAAAACATATTTTAGCGAGATGCAAAACACAATTATCAGCTCCAAGCCTACTGTACAAGACAGAAAAGAAATAATTTGAATTCATGATTTTATTATTATTTTAATTTAAAGGTGTGAAGATTGAAGATATGCAATGGACTCTTGAAGTACCTGATCCTGTACCTGGTGAAATCCCAATTGTCACCATCGATGCAAATATAATACCTACTGATGATAGTGGTACAGTTGAAGGAAATGACCTATGGAAGGTTGGTATCTTCGGCAGCAGGAATCTAGATGGTACAGGACCCAAAGAAGAATACCAAAGCCAGGTTCTGACTCCACGACAAACAGATAAGACCATTAATGCTGGACAACCTCTTGAGTTTGAAGATATATGGATTCCATTTGATACTAGTCTCGTAGGATGCACAGAGTATCGGTATATATGCCTGGAATTCAGTAAAGGAGATCAGCCGAGCACAGACTTCAGATTTCAGACTGTGGATGGAGGATCGAGTGTAACAAAATGTCAAAAAGCACCCTGCCAAGCAAGTAAGTACCAGTAACAAGATGCAAGATATCATAAGAAAAACTCAAACAAGGTGTAGGTAACTATCAGCAAAATGAGACTTCATTGTGCGTATTTAAATTAAAGTTGTTCATTATTTTAAGTTAAGTTGGTTTGCTTTGTCGAAGTTTAATGGAACCGTGACAGTCAGAGTCAAATGTGCTAAAAGGGTGTTGATAAATATTGGTGTAAGAGTAAGGATAGTGAGGAGATAGAAGGTTTGTAAGGGAGATATAAAGGGGGAAAAGCTGAATGTGGGAGAGAAAGTTATGTGAAAAGAAAGGGGTGTGTAAGGTTAGGTGTAGAAGGGGAGGAGTATATGTGGTGGAATAGGTTATTCTTAAGTTAAGTAATAAGATTTTTGTTGTTTTGATTTACTTTATAAACATCCCCCCCCCCCCCCCAAAAAAAAAAAAAAAAAAAGGCTGCTTTTAAATTATGCTCAGGCCGTAGAAGGTTCTAGAAATTACCACAAACAAAGTGTAATCCCCAAAAAGTTGAGCTACACTTTCTAGACTGTTTACCATTAAAAGATTGTGGGAAATTGTCAAACTGATACATACTGCATTTCTTTGAGATTGACAAGTTTTTTTCTTTTTTTCTTTTCAATTGCAGAGGCTATTTTACTGGACTGGAACCATCTCTCCCAAACGTACCATTTTTTGTAGAGGGTACACAACGAAATCCGATATCTGTAGACGTCACAGCCCTAACTGGTGGGGGCTCATCGGGGGTTGAAGGCGAACAGTTATGGACACTAAGCTCATTCCTTAGTCCTAATCCAGATGGCTCTGGACCAGAAATTTTCCTCAGTGAACAGGTGCTCACCCCTCAACAGCAGGGTACGCATCTAGCCCCAGAGGAGGCTTTAGATTTCAATGAGGTCATTGTCAATTTAGACATGACAGACAAGAGCTGTGAGGATGCGGAATATCTGTGTTTACGACTTGCCAAAAATAAAAGAGCTTCAGTTGAATATACATTTGTGGCAGAACCAGATGAAAGCATCCTGACTCGATGTGTGGATCTTAATTCTGAAGAAAATTGCAAAGGTGTGGTAGCCACAGATCTGGACTGGACTGGTACTAAGGAAAATCTGATTCATGGTCAACCCATTACTATGATCATTGATGTCAATGTGCCAACTACCCCATCGAGCAGAGATGTGAGAGGGTCTGATTTGTGGAGACTGGGAGCATTTGCCAGCAGCAATCCGGATGGTTCTGGACCCAAAAGAAATTATCAAACACAAGTCCTGGACCCATACTATCAGTCTCAGCCTTTGCGAGGAGGGTCCCCTCTTGAATTTGATGATGTGCTGGTAACGATACAACCGGGTGATTTGGACTGTGCAGAATTTCGGTATTTGTGTCTTGAATTTTCCAAAGGAGAAGCCTCACAACCTGATTTCAGATTTGGAATGGCAAATGGAAGAAAAAAGATAGTCAAGTGTCAGCCACAAAACTGTGGAGGTTAGTTGATATATTTTTGGTATGATATTTATTTTCCTTCGAAATATTTTCAGTTGGTAAATTAAAATCTTTTGATGATCATATGTTTTATTAATGGGAAGTAGGTGCCATAGATGTAGGAACCAGGAGGTAGGGGTTACAGGGGGCACATGCCCCCAATATTGCAGTGACCTACATGGTGATCCCAACTAAGACCATTGAAGAGCATGTTCCTACACTTATGGTATGTGAAAGAAAATTAATTGATGTTTGATATTTTATCTTCTTTTGTTGCAAATTGGACAAGGAATGAATGATTCTTTCATGGGTATCTAAGTAAAGTGAATATGATAATCTTGTTTCAATAAAATCCTGATCAATTCTGATTTTTCTCGGTTATTGTTATGTTTAATGTCTTTTTGAAATTGAATGACTTCTTTGAATTAAATATCTCTTGTGCTAAACGAATCAAATGATTTGCTTATTTTCTCCATTTTCAGATGTTCTCATTGAAAGTGTAGAAACAACACCCATCTCCATGGATTTGTATGAAGGCAAGGAGGGTAACACAGTAATATTCAATACCGAGGTCATGAGCTCCCCAGATGGGGCAGGGATCAATGGGAACGACCTCTGGCAACTTGCGTTTTATGGCAGCAGAAACCGAGATGGAAGTGGACCACAGTTAAATCGTGAAGAACAGGTGCTGTCACCGTACTACAGCAGTTTACCTCTGTTATCTCCCGGTGATAACATGCAATTTGAATATCTGAGGACTCAGTTTGATATGACAGGGTTAAGTTGCTTAGACGTGCGGTATTTGTGTACAGAATTGAACAAAAATCCCAGTGCAAGCGTGGAGTTCAATTTGAATGGAATTCCAAATGATGATGTTTTAACAGACTGCATTGCTGTTCCTCCTGATTCTTGTCATGGTAAGAATCAATCACTTTTCTCTTTAATTGTTAAAGTATTTAAAGGCCAGATGTCATGTTAAACTAGAGATAGAAAAGATTTACTACAATCCAATGTTTCTGATTGTTGAAAATATTTACACAATCCCAAGCAGCCAATGAATTACCACTGTGGAAGTGACGTTACTAGTGTATATTTCATAAATATTGTTGATGTATCAAGCAATTATCTTGAAAATAGATTCCCTTTTTAATTTTTTTTAAATAAATCAAGTGAAGAGTGGGTTTATTCTTAACTTATCTTTGTTATATCCATTTCAGGTGTTGTTATCTCTGATATGGAATGGACCATGGAGGAAGTAGGTCCAAGAAAGGATGGAGGTGCCGAGCAACTAGGAATAGATATGCAAGTAGAGTCCCCATCAACAAGTGCAAATATGAATGGAAGAAGACTATGGAAGGTCTCTCTCTTCAGGAGCACCTCAGTTGATGGGTACGGTCCCAGGCTTAATGAAAAACCCCAGATATTAAACCAGTATTTTGTATCCAGACCATTGATTGCGGGTACACCTCTGAGATTGGATGGAATTCAGACAGAATTTGATATGGATTTGTTTACTTGTGATTCAGAGTATCGCTATTTGTGCTTGGAATTTGCGAAAAGTCTGAGACCAAGACCAGCCTTCGTTATGTCCATTGAAGGAAGCGGAGACTCCATCATTAAATGCAAAGCCCAGGATTGCAATAAAGGTCAGTTATCCACAATGGTAGAAATCAATCATTATGAAGTCCTTGCCAAGAATAGACACAAGGAAAATTTCCTTTTAAAAATTCCCACCCATTTTCCTGTCTTATTAGATAAGTGTTTAAAATTTTGCAAGTGATGAAAAAATATGTTGTAGTGTAATTAACATTATTTCATTAGATGATTATTTTCCTGTTTTATAATTTTGATTTTAAATTTTTGTTTGAATATAGATGTGATGCTCAGGGATGTTGAAGCAGTCCCATCCGCTCAGAATCTAGAAGTTGTTGAGGGTAGAAGGAATAACAGAATCAGTTTTGATCTTACGGCTTTTCCTGAATCCACTTCAGCTAGTATACGGGGATATGATCTGTGGGATTTAACAGTTTTCACAAGCAAAAGTCCTGTGGGTGATGGAACTAGGTTCAATGAAAAAGTTGAGTTTACTCTTTCATCAAGGCAAAAGGGATTTCCCCTTGATGCACCCGATCCACTACGATTTGGAATGATCTCCATGGAATACGACATGATGGATCAAAAATGCAACGACATCAGTTATTTTTGCGTGGAACTGAAAAAGTCTTCTCGAGCCAACCCTGATTTTGAACTGATTGCTGTACCAGATGGAAGAGTTCTCATCGATTGCTTTAATGTTGAGTGTGCAGGTGTCGTTATTGAGCAAACAAATCTACATTTACCGCAAGACAGGAGTAAGATTGAGCTTGGCTTGAATGAGGTGCCGTTCTCAGTACAGATCACCTCTGATGTGAGAGGAGGTGATGCCAGAGGAGAGGAACTCTGGAAATTAGAAGCCTTTTTGTCACCAGATTATTCTGGTCTCGGACGAAGGAACATTTTAAGATCACAAGTCCTGACTTTGGAACAGTCAGGATACGACTTGATGGCTGGCAGTCGGATGGAGTTCTATAATCTTGCAGCTGTCGTGGACCAAACAGATCTCAGCTGCGATGAACAAAACTTCTTTTGCGTAGAATTAAACAAATTGCGAGAGGATGGTGTGAATTTCCAAAGCTCAACAGCAGACTCATTACGAGATTGCCAAGAAATAATGTGTGTCAGGATTGGTTAGTGGGGCTGTCATACGTAAATTGTGGGTACACTTCTCATGAAGTTTATGAAATGATTATTGGAAAAAAATAAAATGTACTCTTGTTACATCAGAGTTGGCCCACAAAAAATTAAAAAATTGTATTAAGGGAAATGTACCCACAAATGTGTAAGTAATATGCTTTCATCATTGCAATGTGAATGGGACTTTCACAGCAGAGGAATTTTTAAACTGTCAAAATATTTACTGGCTGCGATTCACACTCATACTCTAGAAAAATGGTAGAGAAAATGAACTAATGCTGATGGTAGTCCCATGATCATTGCGCTGATCTAAAAGCATTGGTGAAGTAAGTTTAGTTACTCTAAGAAAGTATAATGTAAGTGTTTGTAATCTAAAAGTACATGATCACAAGTACTGCCATAGTAACCTTTGCTGCTTACAAGCATTGAATTGCAGAGACTGACAAAATTAGGTGTACCATTAAAAAAGCCTCAAGCTGCTGAAATTTCTCTAGGATGGCAATCGGTTTGCAGATTTGTGCCTCTTTCTCCTCGTTCAGTGTAAAGATTTGTATTGATTTCTGTGATTTTTTCCCTTTCTCTCTACTTTTGCTGTTCCTCATGGATTGTGACAATTTACCCTCGGACTTATTCCATTTTGACCTGAAGGTGCTGAAAGGGTGAGTTGAATTCCTTGTTTGTCATTTTTGATAAAAAGACCAATAGCATAAGAGGTATATTGACACATAAACTTAACACGTTTATAAATTGATCAGGAATTTTTGAAACAGCACAAATTACTAAGAGGTAAACGCATTACAAGAAGGTTAAATTATCCTGAATATCTCCATAATGATTTTTAATCAGAATTTTTTTTGCAAAATTCAAGAATTCTTCTTCTCAGAATAGATTGCTTTTTCTGAAGAAATAATAAAACAAAAAGTTTAGTAAAATGTGAGAGAAGTTGGACATTAATTCCAATTGTTGTAGTTGACATGTGTCCATATGCCTTTATTGCTGATTCTAGTGCATTGTTACTGAGCTAAACAATTTCATATGATATTCCTGAATCATTCAATTTTACTCATAATCATATCAGGAAAAAAATTATTAGTTGTGCATGAGATCTATGATTCAAAATATAGGGTATAGTTAAACCACTTTTTTCCTCAGCTTTATGTATTTGCCTGGAACAAAATAAGATGCAAGTTAGTATAAAAGAGAGGGTTTATGTGATTAGCCACCTCACTTATCTAACAGGGAATGATACTCTCTTCCTAATATTTAATATTTTACAATTGAATGTATTTGGGCATAAAAGTAATTTTGCAAAAGGTTTTAAAATGAACAAGAAGATAATCAACATAATTTGCCAATTAGGGTGGTAAGTCAAAAAGGTAACATTACTTATTCTAGCCCAAGCATAACTTTTCCCAAATGTTGTCCCCTGAATGTACCATTAAGGGGGAACCCCCTGCCCACTTTCTATTTGTATGCGATTTAATCACATGTAGCTTCATTTCCCTTTCCCTCTTAAATGTGTCTCTTCACAGTTGTGTATTTCTGCAGTAGTTTTGCATAAATATTTACTTAAAATATAAATGAAAACACTCTAGACTTTTGCAATAAATTGTTGTCATTAATTTTATAAGCATTTAAAACAAGGTTAAATGTTCCTGATTTGTTTGCAAATTGCATTTCTCGCACAGATTGTTGAACCTGGTCCAAAAGGCGACAAAGGAACAAAAGGCGAACCTGGCAGATTTGAAGCACTTGGGTCTGGTGTATGTACTACATCATTTTATCTGACATTCTTTTCTTCTTTTGTTCCTTATTTGCATGTTATAGGGAACTCGAGGAGAAAAAGGACAAAAAGGCTCACCGGGTGTCACACCTGACATATCAAGTGGAGTAAGTTTGGCCACACCCTTTGTTTGATGCAGAACGTGATCGGCTTGTACCTGTTGGTTTGATTAAAAAGCTTTCGTTTATGATTATCTTTTTCAAAAGTAATTGGTATATCATACCATGCTGCCATAGTTTGTTATATGGTTTGTTATATAGTTTGTTATATAGGACATGAGTGCATATTTATTATTAACATGACTGCATTTCTATTATTCCTTTTTTTTACATTTATATCAAGTGCTCAAGAATTATGTTGTAATCGATTGTAAAAAAATTCATAATTAATTTTTATGTCATGGACAGTTTCAATTTTCTCAGTCATTTCATCACATTGAATGTTTTTTTTGTTTACTTTTGCTGACAGGACTTGATCCCTGGCCCACCCGGCCCCCAGGGAGCAAGGGGAATGACTGTAAGTAACAAGTTTTGTTTATGCATATTGTACTGTGTTATACTTGTTTGATCTCTTCTTTGATATGTCACAGTCAAAGGAATTTGTGCTTCATACATATTCATCAATAGCAAAGAATTTCACACAACTAGAGTCAGAGGAATGTAATGAGACATAAAGATTCAAATGGAGAGGCGCCTTTATAATCCAAAATGGTTTTCAGAGAAGAGGGATAAACTGCCTGTAGCATTTCTGTGTATTTAGGTGTAAGTTAGTGTGTGTAATGGTAGATCACAGTTGGACTGTTTTAATAGTTGTTAGCCACCAAATTTTAGAAGAACTATTTCGAGAGAGAGCCTGTGTTGTCTTGTCTAGTATCATGCCATGATGCCAATAATTTCTACAACAAATATTTGGAGCAGGCCCGCAATCAGGAATTTTAAAGGGGGGTTCGTTTTCATATAAAAGGGCCAAAAAATCCTGAAATTCCAGGGGCCTATTATTTTTTTAGATATCAAAAGGGCACTTTCCCAACAAAAAAAAGAGTTCGTACACTCGGACGAACTCCCCCTCCCGCACTTCCCCTTTCCTTCACCAGTGTTCTCCATTTAGTCTTCTCTTGTCATATAATATGAACATAAAATATTCCTTGTTAGTTAGAATAATATAATCCAGAGCAATTTTTTCAGGGAGATAGGGGTCCAATGGGACCAGCAGGAGGAACAGGACCAATTGGACCAAGGGTGAGCAATTTTGTTCTCATTTTATGGACATTGGATGGATTATAAGAAGAGAAGTATCGTTGATGTTGGAAAATCTACTACATTTTATCTGTTACTTGAGGGAAAAGAGAATAGTTATCAGAAATTATGCTAATTTAGTAATCGTTATTAGATATTTCATAATTTTTCAGTTTCTTGAGAGACATAATTCTTTATCCATCACAAAAAAATGTTGTCAGCTAAGGAATCATAATTTTTACATATGGACCCTATCAAGCTTCAAGATTATTTTTACAAAAGAGAGGCAAGAAATATTAAATTCATGAAAAATTGGATGTGCCCAAATTGTAATGAGGCATGGTGTTGTATATTTTTTTTGACATGTCAAAACTTTTAAGATTTGATAGAGTTTCAACTCTTCAGATGTTGAAGAAAACAATTTAATCAAAACTTATGGATTTTATTTTTCCCCTAGGGAGAGCCAGGTTTTGATGGATTGAGTGGTATGCCAGGTCCTCCGGGTCGTGCAGGTCCTCCAGGACCACCCGGAACACTTGTAGCTGAAGCCCAAACTTCCCAGGCATACAAAGGACCAATCATGCCACAGATTGGATATCCTCAGGCAATTATGGGTGGACAACCTGGTCCACGTGGACCTCCAGGACCAATTGGCTTAAGGGGACCTCCAGGTTTAACTGGACCTGCAGGAGAGATTGGAGAACCAGGATCATCAGGATCCCCAGGACCTGCTGGACCACCAGGAAACAATGGACGACCTGGCAATTCAGGATCAGATGGACAAGATGGTGCTACTGGAGCCCCAGGACCCGCTGGACCACAAGGTCTCCGCGGACAATCAGGATTTCCAGGGCCTGCAGGACAGAAAGGACATAGAGGATTTACTGGAAGGTCAGGAACCAAAGGAGAACGAGGAGATGCAGGTGCAGCTGGTAATGATGGTGCTCCAGGCACTGTTGGCCCTCCAGGTCCTACTGGACCTATGGGACCCTCAGGTGAACGTGGCCGTGCTGGTGCTACTGGTGAGACTGGACCACGTGGATCTGATGGTGCCCCAGGATCTCAAGGACCCCCAGGTTCTCCAGGTTCCCCAGGCACTCCAGGTTCTCCAGGAATTGCAGGAGCTAAAGGTGATGGAGGAAGCCCAGGAGCTACAGGACCACCAGGGTTTCAAGGACCTCGTGGTGAGCGTGGAAATGATGGTTCACAGGGACCTCCAGGCTTGCAGGGACCTGCTGGACAAAATGGTGCTAATGGTGCAAAAGGAGCCACTGGTGCTACAGGACCCCAAGGAAATCCTGGTTTCTCTGGAGGCCGTGGAGCCCCAGGCCCTGCTGGAAGCCCTGGTGCTGCTGGATCAAAGGGTGATCAAGGTGCTCCTGGACCTTCTGGTGAGTCTGGTGAAACAGGACCTGTAGGACCAACAGGAGAACCCGGTGCTCAAGGAGCCCCTGGAGCAAATGGAGCAAGTGGAGAGAGAGGTGCTCGTGGTTCCACTGGACCAGCTGGCCCAGTTGGTAGCCCTGGTGAACGGGTATGTACTTTACTGTATGTCTCAAGTATCATGCTGATGATGATAATATACATAAATTTATAAAGCACTTTTTGGATTCAAAATGCTGTAACAAGAGGAAAAAATAAAGTGATGATTGAACAAGTTTTCCAGAGATATAATAGTATTATTATCTTAAGTTTTATCATTAGTTGATGTAACTGTATATTCGTTACTTTACTACACTTTATAGTCCCATTTCTGCTGTTGTTGTTAATGATGTCGTTTTGTAATTCTGTACCAAAGCCTAAAATAGCTTATTGAAGTTTTGTTATTTGTACCAAAGCCAGCCTAAAATAGCTTACTGAAGAATTTACTATTTTTGATATTTCATTGATCACTATTCCTGTTTATCTGTTCAGGGGGCTCCTGGTAACATGGGACTAATGGGTGCCCCTGGTGCTGCTGGCACTAAAGGAGAAACCGGTGATCGTGGCCCATCTGGACCCTCTGGACCAAAAGGAGCACAGGGAGATCCTGGCAGGCAGGGTGAAACTGGTATTCCAGGAAGCCGTGGATTGACAGGTACTCCTGGTAAACAAGGACGCGATGGAAGCCCAGGACCTGCTGGACCTGCTGGTGAAGATGGCCGCCCAGGAAATGTTGGACCTGCAGGTGCACGTGGTCTTCCAGGTTCACAAGGTCTCCCAGGAGCTGCTGGACCTCAAGGTGATCGTGGAGATGATGGAGCTCAAGGACCCGCAGGCCCATCAGGTGTTTCAGTGAGTAAAGATGTTGTTGTTCTTAGCTCTTGAAATGGCGTGTAAATGTATTAATTGTGTTGGCATTTCTTTAATGCTGTTAATTGTGTTAAAGTTAAACTGTGAAATGAAGAGAACACGAAGAAATTTCATGTTCTTATTTTCACAAGGCATTTTCCATCAAGTTTACAGTACATTGAGCTCAACAGTTGTCGTTTGCAACTCCCTTGATTTGTAAAATTATATCTTATTGATATATCTTTTTTTTTTTTTAATAGGGAGAGAACGGTGTTCGTGGAGAACCTGGCCCACCAGGTGCTACAGGTGCCATAGGTGCAGCAGGAGACCGTGGTCCAGCAGGTCCTCAAGGTCCACAAGGCCCACAGGTAACTGTCTTTTAGTTTAATAATACATAAATACTGATCAGTCAATATAGTGAAATTGACAATGGTTACCATGTTTTGGTCATAGTCTTTACCTTAATTTTTCGTTTGATGCAGTAGGATGCAACAATAGATCTTTTTGTCATGGGTACACCTTTTGAACCATTTTGAACCATTTTAACTTTAAGAACATCAAGACTCATTTTCTTACCTGATGTATTCTTACGTCCTAGGGTCTTGCTGGTCCTCCAGGTCCCACAGGTGAGCCTGGCTCAAATGGAGACATTGGACCCCCAGGTGAATCAGGTGCTCCCGGAATTCCAGGACCAAGAGTAAGTCATGTTTCTCTCAATATCCAATTGTTAAAGATTCTCACTTGTTTTACATGGTGGTAATAATATTTCATTTGTATTTGTGAATTTTTTCATGTTGCTAAATATCAAACTATTGACTACTTTATATTTAAGATATTTTTCTACTGTACTTGGCACTATTTTACCATTTTTGTTATTTTATATTCTTCTATATGTTAAATTTACCCTCTGACACTTAATGTCATTTATGATTGTTTTGTACAACTCAGCTGAATGTACTTAACAGTTGTAGCTTGATCTATATTAACCCTTACTCTACCACGCGGCAATATTATCACCGTTTTGGGTGCCCCATCTTTGACTCTGCCGCCCAAGTGCGTTTTCAACAAAGTGCTGGTAGAGTAAGGCTTAATCAGACTGCGACAAGTGTGCCAACTAAAACATATGTGCAGCATGATGCCGGTGTGGCCCAGCGGATCACTGGAGCGGAACAATCCCGACTCTGCTGCTTGGAAGACAGAGGGCCCTTCAATAATCAGTCATTGCTTAAACCTTTACTTAATCATGCAGCGATATTATTGCCATTTGTTCCCCATCTTTGACTCTGCAGCCCAAAGCATGTTTTCAAAAAAAGTGCTGGTAGAGTAAGAAGAATTAAGTAATTCATCTCCAGAGTGTTTCCTCCTCCAGAAGAAAATGTCATCAGCTAATTAATGTTTTCAAGCACATTCATTCTTTAGAGAGTTGTAATTCTCATCATTTATACTTCTTAGGGTGATCGTGGAGGCCCAGGTGACCGTGGTCCTTCTGGTCCAGTTGGATCTCCTGGACGTAGGGGTGTTACAGGACGTGCTGGTAGTGATGGAAATCAAGGTCCTGCAGGAGCCAAAGGAGAAAGTGGTCCACCAGGTAGCCCAGGTCTTTCTGGACCCCCAGGTGAACGTGGCCCAAGCGGTCCTGGTGGCCCACGTGGACCTCCAGGTGAAACAGGAGATCAAGGAAGAACAGGTGCCTCTGGTGCTGATGGACCACGGGTAGAATATAGTTTTACATATTTGGTTCTGATGCGATAGCATAAGGAACCTATGTAGTCATCCTGGCATGTCTATGTATGTATGTATGCGTGTATGTATGTGTATCTGTGACAGAAGCTTGTAAACACAATATCTCAAGAACCGTGTGGTGGATTTATGTCATACTTGGTATATGGATGTGTCGTCTGGTCTGTAGATGATCCCTATTGTTTTTGGTACTGATGTTACGAATATTAATTAGTAGGCGAGGCTAAATGTAAAATTATGTTAGTAAGCTTGTCTTACTTGGTATATGGATGTGTTGTGGTTTGTAGATGATCCCTATTTCTTTATGCGTTGATGTCATAAATATTAATGAGAGGGCGGGTTATGCTCATTTTTCCACAAACCCATTTAGGTGAGGCTAAATGTAAAATTCGGTTAACAAGCCTGTAAACACAAAATCTCAAGATTGTTAAGGTGGATTTATGCCATACTTGGTATGTGGGTGTGTTGTGGTCTGCAGATGATTTATGTTTCTTTATGTGCTGATGTCATAAATATTAATAAGAAGGCAGGACTTAGTGTGAAATTCTGTTTATGCTCATATTTCCACAAACCTCTGTCAGATTTAAATTAAATTTGGTATGATGCTGTTGGTAAAAGCAAGGATGATACAGGATCTCACAGAATGTTGAGTTGTCAACTTCATCATTATTCATGCTAGGCAGAGCCAAATACAATTTTTCATTGGTTGTGATTGTGGCTTGTAGCTTATGGGAAAAACCTTTACACTTAAACAAGCAACAAAGCATACACAAATTACATGCTCCAGTATGATAAATAAACTGAATGTGTAAGAACACAATATTTAAGAATATATGATAGAAAAATTGCTTCTGATTTAAAGTTAGCATCGGAACCACATGAGATTTCTCCTCTGGTCAGTAAATGAATGATTACAGGACAATTAAAATAACGTTTTCATTTATCATTATCACTTTTAGCAATGGTATCGTTTCTTTTGTTAGTATCTTCATTTGTGAATTCTTTGCTGATATGGCAAACTGTTTCACACAATGGCCTTATGTACATATATCTGGTATGATGGACTAGTTTGAAAGCATTATTTTTATGTCTGCACAACTATTGACTAATTTTATTTTATTGATTCATTTTCAGGGTCCTGCTGGTCCTGTAGGTGTCAACGGACCTGTTGGTACCCCAGGCGAGAAGGTACGTAAAGCTAATGTTTTTATCATTTGTTAAATTTCCATTATTGGTTGTTTTGTATAATAAGTTGATTATGCAAGGATAAAACAGGCTGAAATATAGATTATCTTTTATTCTTATTCTGAAAATGCTGTGAAAATGTTTAATATTAATTTTTGAAGTGTAATATGAATGTTTTGTATTTAAAGATAAGGCTCAAAATGCATGTCTTACAGTTGTTTCAGTGTTTGGTTATTGACCACAAAACAAATAGATGAAAATCACTAATTACTGAAAATCACTAATTACTGAAAATCACTAATTACTGAAAATCACTAATTACTGAAAATCACTAATTGATAAAAAATTGTAAGTAATGAAACTACTTCTTCTCCAACAGGGAGACCAAGGTGACACTGGCCCAGCTGGTGTCTCAGGTTCACGTGGAGAGTCAGGAGAACGTGGTGCCCCTGGTGTTGCTGGACCCACAGGATTCCCTGGTCCACAAGGAAGAGCTGGTAATGCTGGACAACGAGGTGAACAAGGACCACAAGGATTGAGGGGAGAGACTGGATCTTCAGGACCTTCTGGTGCTCCAGGTGACCCAGGCCCACAGGTATGATTTGAAAATATCTACAGGATTTCAGGTCTATGCGAAACAAACTGAAATATTAAAAAAAAACAATAATCAATGAGCACATTTCTAAGTCGTGCGGAAGTCAAGAATGATTAAATATTTACCAAGGAAAATGTTTCTGAAAGAGATGGTTCTGAAGAAAAGGAGGAATACATTCCCAAACATTGAAACCAAAATGACAGTGGAAAAGGGATATTTGTTTCGCAAAATTAAAAGAGTTCAGAAGATACTCTATTAACTGTAATGCCACTTTTTTTTCTTTTGTTTTTTCATGGGTTATTCTATTACTGCAATGTTTTTTTTTTATTACTCACCAGGGTCCCGCAGGAAACCCAGGACCCGCTGGAGAACGTGGAGAATCTGGTGCCCAAGGTGCACCTGGACCTCAAGGACCAATGGGACCTGCTGGTGCTAGTGGAGCCCAAGGACCTTCTGGAGCTGCTGGACAAACTGGACCCCCTGGTGCTATTGGACAACCTGTGAGTTTATTATTCATCAGAATAAAAGAAATAATGAATTCATATGTTGCCAGGATATGTTAATCTCAGAATGCAGGAGTAGCACAAAAGCTTAGTACATTATCTAAAGACAATTTTTGTAATGCAACCTACATTAACACAATCAATTAAAAGGGATTATTTATATCATATATGATTTAAAAAGGGATCTTGCAGTAGAGCTCTTTGAATTCACACTTGATAGAATATCAAATGAATAACCTTCATTGAAGAAAAACAATGACTATTATGAATTAGAAGCTTATAAGCAATAGGGAAAGAGGCATGCAATATCATTATCTTTGTTTGAACACACTGAAAGTTAAAAAATTATGAGTGACTCTGAAATTATCCTAATTATTATTTTAATTAACAGAAGTCCTGTATTCGTATTAGTGAAGTCAGTTGGTTGTAGCATCATAAACCTTAAAATTGTCAACATAGCATTAATTATGCAATCCACAACCCAAGTCACACTTCTTCACAGTGCCAAGAGATGCACAAATTCATAATAATTGTTTTATTTTGCCTTGAAAAGGGACCACGTGGTGAGACTGGACCTGTTGGACGAACCGGTGAACCTGGTACATCTGGTGCCCCTGGAGCAGTTGGAGAAAAGGGAGAGCGTGGAGCTGATGGTGAGACTGGTAGCCCTGGTGCTGTAGGTCCTGCAGGTTCTCCTGGTGCACCTGGTCCTCTTGGTCTTGGTGGTCAAATGGGACCACGTGGTCCACCAGGCCCACAGGGTGCTCCTGGTGAGTCTGGAAGTAAAGGTTCCACTGGTACTTCTGGTGATCGTGGTGCTCCTGGCTCATCTGGACCTCCAGGTATGTATTCTTGCAATTCTTTTGTTTAAGGGAAGAGCATTAACATAAAATACCTTGTAATTATTTTGTGACTTTCCTTACTAATTATCTCACTACTTTTTTCTTCCTCAGGTGCAACTGGTCCTGCAGGTGAACCTGGTGCTGATGGTGACGATGGTCGTGATGGTACTCCAGGTCAAGCTGGAGCCAGAGGAGAGAAGGGAGATACTGGTGCCTCAGGACCTGCTGGTACACCAGGTACTCCTGGACCACAAGGAGCCCCAGGACCTGCTGGAGCTCAGGGTGATCGTGGTGATGTAGGTGCCCCTGGACCCACTGGTCCACAAGGTCCAACTGGTCAACGAGGTGCTTCTGGTCCTACTGTAAGTATTCATGATTTTCAAATGTTTTCCAAATTAAAATGTTTAAACTTTTCATATAAAACATCATAATTGATGAATACAGATTCTTCTTGAAAGGGTGAATAATTCCTTGATGTATGTATACACAATATCAAAAAAAGACATGAGGTCATGTATGTTTTGATTGTTTTAAGTCCATAGCCCACTTTGTTGGTGCTATATGTGCGGTGCTTGAAAGTAGTGCTCTTCTTTTTAATTTAGTTTTTAATTTTTTCTTTCTCACAGGGTCCTGCTGGACCAGCTGGTGCATCTGGTGAACGTGGTCCTGCTGGACCTTCTGGTCCTAAGGGTCATCAAGGTCCAAGTGGTCTTCCAGGTCTTGCAGGAACCCCAGGAGCTCAAGGTGACCCAGGTGTTCCAGGTGAAGCTGGTCCTGCTGGACCAAGAGGTTCTGCGGGTAGCCGTGGAAGTCCAGGTAATGATGGACTTCCAGGTAGCCGTGGTTTTGATGGCCCAGAGGGTGCACGTGGTCCACCAGGTGAAGATGGTTCAGCTGGTCCCCCAGGACCTCCAGGTCCACCAGGTCCTCCAGGCAGACCAGGAACCGCCCAAGGTTACAACTATGGCTATGCCTATGCTCAACCATCATCCCAACAACAGAAAGGACCCAACCCAGGCGACTATCGTTATGTGAGTACACACTAATTTCTTCTTATTCATACTTTTGTTTACTATATTGGTTCTCTTTTCATTGAAGAATTTTAACATTCTCTTAAAAAGATTAAAATATCATTTGTATGATATTACTTTATTAAATATTATTCTTGCTTTAAAAGACAGTTAATTCCATAAAACTCTCAATAGACAATATTTTCTTATTTTTGTAGTATGGTGATGATGCAAATGCTGAAGTGAAGAAGGACGTTGAAATCATGACCACCCTAGCATCCATCCACAAACAAATTAAACTTATCAAAGAACCTAAAGGCACCAGGAATAACCCAACAAGGTCTTGCAGGGACCTGTTCTTGGACTATCCTGATATTGATAGCGGATACTACTGGATCGATCCTAACCTTGGTTGTGTCGATGATGCATTGAAGTATACTGTGAGAAGACCACAATGGAAACTTGTTTGTCTGCCACATCTAGTATTGTAAGTGTACCCGCTGTTCTTTAAAATAGATAAAAGAAAACCTACAGGCATTGTGGGTCCATGTTTTCATCCACATAGGCCACATTTATTTAAATTTACAATCATTAAAAATGTGAGAATTCAATTTTCTAGAAAGATATGTTGTTTAGCAACATGTAATTCATTATACTTTAATGGCCAATTTAAAGGGGCTTTGTAGCAGGACCCACCTAGCCCCTATGGTCAATGTGGTACCTACTAATAAATCAGTATAAAATCAATGGAAGTCTATATTAAAACTTTACTTGTCCAATAGTATCTGCAATTTTTTAATGCTATTATATTAGTTAAATTTCCTTTAGTTTCCTGATGCAATCAGCATGTAACCGACACTTACAATTCATGTAAGACAACTTGCCAAAATTGTTATGTAATGTGACAAACATAGTCTTGAGTTAAATTGAAGATTTGCTATTTCATATTTGATGTCTATTTCTACTTAAATAGAAATAATGAAAAGATATAGACAGTACAAATGAAGGTTTAGTTTGAACCAAGTGAGAAAAGTATATGGAACTTTAGCAAAATGACTATTGACATGATTGTTACCAAAATATTAATTATAAATGTATGGTATAATATGGTTTGTATGCTAGTGATGTGCCAATCAGGGAGAGTACTGGAGCTGCAGTGGGAACAAGCAGAGCTATAATAAACAAGTAAAATAGGAGAAAATACAAACTGAAAACTGCACGCTGAGGCTGCGTATCCACATTGGCAGTTAATCACCTGATTTATTTTTATTTTTCTTTCTTTTCTGAAGGTTACAAATGCCAACTGGTATGAAGGAAAGACAAAGAGGATTGAGTTTTCATCCATGCGTGGCGGTTCTAAATTTGAATACACCGAAAATGTACAACTTCTCTTCCTTCGTCTCCTCACAACAAGTGCACACCAGAATGTCACATTCAACTGCAAGAACACAGTTGCTGTCACAGATGCTGCTACAGGGTTAACAGATAATGCTCTACGATTCGTCACTAGCTCAGGGGATGAACTCACTGTAGATGCAGATAGCAAATTGCGTTATGAAGTAGTAGAAGATAATTGCCAGGTATGCAGATAAGCATATTTATTCAACTACCATAAGCAGGATTACCAGGGGAATTTCCCCTCCCCCACTTCTGTCCATATTGCTATTTTTCGGGGGATATGTTTTTTTCACAAGGAGTATAATTGGTTATGTTATTTTAATAGCATCAAGTGCTTGTTTTCCTTGGGTGGCGAACATTTGACATTCATGATATTGTTTGTGATGTGTCTCCCATTTAAGGTAGGCAAATCTCACCCCTGTCCCTAACCATGATTTGCATGGGTCCTGTTTCGTGTACTTTTTAATTGTATTTAGCAAGCAGTCTGCCAATTTCTGTTTGGATATATCTAGATATTTATGCTTCCATCTTTTTTAAGACATGTTTGAAATATAACATTCAAAGTGATAAAGTGTGTAAAATTCTTTTTGGAAATTTGATAACAACAATGAGCATCAAATCTAATTAATAGTTATGTTTTAATTCTATTCCAAATTGCTCGTAACATAATTCTTTATCAAACAACAATGAAGGTTGCAATATTATTTTAATTTTGTTCTCCATTTTCTTTGTATTTCAGACTAAGACCGGTGAATGGGGCCGTGCCGTTGTAACTTACACCACCAGCAAAAACGCACTTCTGCCAATTGTAGATTTCTCAGTTGGAGAACTAGGACAACCAGACCAAGAATTTGGTGTAGAAATGGGCCCAGTGTGTTTCGCGTGAACTTAAATATTAGATTATATCATTTTTTTTGTAATCAAGTAATGCTTGCATAAGCTCCCTCTTCAAACAAAGCTGACATTTTCTTCACAGCATGATGAGCCTTTTACTATTTCCCGTAGCAATATTTTACCACCGGAGCTTCATTACAATGTAGTTTGCAGTCAGAAATGTAGAAGTAGCTTTATTTGATCAATAATCTCAAAAAAGAGAAAAAAAAATTAAATTTGTAGATTTTCCAGATTCCTCCTATTCAAGGGAGCTATTGCAAGCATTTCTTTAGGGTTCATTTTTTTTTTCTTATTACAGAACAAACATTTTTGATTTCATATTAAAGTTTTCATTTTTTTTTAATAGGAAAAAAGAAAACTTCTGTAAATTTGAAAATATTTTGTATTTTTGTAAGAAATTCTAAGGTTCATTACATTGTAATAACTTAGAAGACGGCAACACTGCCATTGTCTTGCCAAATGCTGAAAGACGGAACTTGTAAGGATTTTCATATCATCACAGCAATGCAACATTTATCTTGATATTCATTTTTTTAATGGAAAACAATGGTGCTATTGATTTGGAGACATTGATATATTACAAGCTTTAAAAAGAGCTTGATGTGTGCTGCCAACAGAAACATTCCGAAACTCATTTAATTTTGATGTCGAGAGAGTTGTTTTCATTTTGTTTAACTATGCAATTATGTATCTGAGTGAAGAAATAAATGACACAATCTAAGTTCTTTTACATATGTTTATTTTTGGTTAAACTGTACAATGTTTGTCCATAATAAAAATTTGCTACGGGAAAGTACTTTTCAGTGTGTTGTCTGAAGTTTTGTCTGATTCTATTTCTTGTAATATTTTCGTCCATTTTCTCCCACAATCTTGAGTTTCTTAAAGGAACTGAAGGAATGAAAAGTTATTGGCTATAAATCATTGTCCCTTTTTTATGTTGGAAACCAGCCCTTTGTAGCAAAGTATTTGAGTGAATTGAATTGTAACTGTTGTTACACAATTTAATAAAAAATTGCTGGTAATTATATTTTGTTTTAATAATTGCATTGTTATTATACTGTGTCTACCCCAACCCTTCTAGATCATTTCTTTATATCTCTGTGACCATGTTTACTAAACCCCCTTTGAACAATAATGAAGATTACATTCATTCCTTTGTTCTTATCAACAAGTAAAGTCAAATCTCCATCTCCCCATGCTCTTCAACCCATCTCTGTAGTCTGTCTTGGTGCATATTGACATGGGTGGGACATGCTACATTTTCAGTCCTAAAAGATGTGTATCTAATAATAATGATGATAATAATGATAATAATAATAATAATAATAATAATAATAATAATGATAATAATAATAATGATAATAATAATAATAATAATAATAATAATAATAATAATAATAATAATAATAATAATAATAATAATAATAATAATAATAATAATAATAATAATAATAATAATAATATATAATATCATAATAATAATAATACTTGGTTTTTAGTGTGGATAAATGCCTTCAATTTCCCCAAATAGCAATATTGAAGTCTATGTTCATATAAGATGACTTATTTGACCAGTGAACTAATCCTTTAAGCATACTAAATGTACCCAATAATAGATGGATAGGTCTCCAAATTGGGTCACTAACTTCATTATAACAATGTTCCCTTACCTCTTTAGATAAAAACTATAATTTGTTTGTTTCTTACCATCTCCCGCAAGACACCAGTAATAGCTGTGGTTGAAAGAGGTGTACTAAATAGTCTTTTGATTGCTGATACACAATGACAACTCGATGAAGAGTGTTTCCACCAGAGCTGTCATGATGAAATAACCATCCTTACGAGGAATAGTTTATCAATCATTCATGGGTTTTGCACAAAGTCCTCCCAAGCATATAATGTATATTTATATTTAGGCTCAGCCAAGAACTAATCCTATTGGCATCACTGAACAGCAGTTATGTGGCTTGAGCCCAAGATAAATGACCTATTGTGTACAGTGTAACAGTAGCTGGTTACTAACAAGTGAACTATTAATAGACTATGAAGATGCTGTCAGTTAAGAGGGTATAGATTACCCCTGTGTTGTGTATGATGTTACAATAGCTGGTTGCTCGTCAATGAACTGTGAAGAGTCTCTATGGTTAAATGGTGTGGATTACCCCTGATTTTGAGAAAATTGAGGGTGTCGGGTTGGAGGGGTCTAAGGGCCAAAAATTCTTAATGTATTTCCTGAGGGAACATTTACCATAGGCCTAGGAACATGTTCTTCATTGGAGGGGGAACAAAGATATGCTACAACACTAGTTCAACGGTAAAGTAGGCTTAGTTGAGGGGGCACCATGTAGGTCACTGCACCATTAAGGGGTGGGAGGGGGGACATGCTCCAGTACAATTTGCCTCTTGTTAATATCAACCAATCCACCACCACCACTTTTTTAATATGAAGTGCCAACCCCCTCCCCCCAACTGGCATTGCCCCTCCCCAACTGGCATGTCCTGGCGAAGATTCTGGGAAGCATATGTTCCTAGCGAGTTCAAACAGTTACCATCCTTAGGTATTACAAAATGACAGTTCTATACCTTCGTTTAATAAGAAAAGCTTCCATCTTAAATCACAGAGGACAGTAAAGAAAAGAAATATTTACAATGCATTTGCCAAAAGAGGTTCATGAATTTGTGAAAAACCAGGGGTGGACTGGAACCGGCCCAAATTTCTTACTGGGAAAATGTTTTTAAGGGCCCAGTGAGGTGCAAATGCAAAGGAAAAAATATAGCGATATAAAAGAAAAGGTATCTGAGAACCAATCTTTCAACTTTCCTCCTCTGCCCTCCCACTTTGACCCCTTCCCTTTTTGACAATAATTCGGATACAAGAAACGGAACTTGAAGGCAACACAATCTTTTCCAGAAGTCCGGTTTTAAGGGTGCACTTGCTCCAGCCTCCATATGTCTACTGAAAAGCCACTAGTGAGATTTGATAGTCCTGGTTTGTTTTCAATGTTGTTTTTATATCAATCATCTTTTGTTGAGATGATTATCTAATGCAGTGATCTGAATTCGACCAATTCCAGTAGTAAAATTGTTTGCATCTTATTCACAAATTGTTTTTGTTTATTGAAACATATTTTCTTGATATGAAGACGTCAGTTAGATTAGATCACTTCCTATGTAGCCATATTATGTATAAGAACAAGAACAGTGGAGTGTCTAACTGGGCTTACCCCTTAAAATACTGTAGCCACAATTTTTTTTCCAGTAAATATAACTAGTGAAATATCAAATGAATCATAGAAAACAGAGATGTTGGAATTTTTTTTATTTGAGTCGATTGAATTATTGATAGTTTTTGGCCGAAACTTGAAGTTCCAGTTTGCACCAGAAATCCTCAATTTTAGTCCAGACCCCTTCAATTTTGGACCAAAATTCTTCAGTTTTGGACAAAAAAACCATCACTTTTGAACCCAAAATCTCCAATTTTGGACCAAAACTCTTAAAGTTTGCATTTCAAGATTCACCCTTTAGTCGCACTTGATTCCTGATTTCGCGGATTGCAGCATTTTATCCATAATATGAAGCAGGAGTGGATTAAAATTGTATGGGCCTTAGGCTAAGTTTGTATGACCGGGTAAATTTTCGTGAAATATGACTTCTTATGACTTTTACAGAAAACCATGATGTGATAACCCTTCAAAGTTTAATTACCCCTTTTTACTTCTCTTTTTAAAAGATGATCGGGCATGCATTTTATTTTTTTTACACCTAATTTAGCCCCTCCCCCTTTTCCACCGCAAATCCCCGCACCGTAGGCTTAAGTCTATTCAACTTATTGGGTTTTCAACCCAATGTATAAAGGATAATGTGACAAAATGACCAGCTCTCGTAAAGGTGAACAAATCCGGCATTATACATTGTGTCTGTATGGCTTTAAATATAATCACACAACGTTGCACAATACACACACTATAGTGCCGCTAATTTGAGAAAGTAATGACTTTGGATGGTGCTCTGCCAGTGGCATACAGAGCACGTCCCGTGGTCCGAAAGGTGGATCTTGAAATGCATGGGACCAGGGGCGTCACTAAGGTCCGACAACTTTGAGAGGGGGTGACATTCCACCCGACAAAAATCTGATTGTCCCGACAGAAAGTTTTAATTACCTGATGCCATAACCAGAGGTGTATGAAGTGGGGGCAAGCTGCCCCTCCCACTCTCCCTCCCCCCTTGGAGGATTTAACCTGCTCAGTTACATACTTTCAGCCCTGTTTGGAGGTAAAAATGGGAAATTAAAAAAATGGGGAAAATGAGCGAAAATTTGGTAAAATAAGTCAAAATTTCCCCGAAATGAAGCAAATTTCCCGGAAATTGAAGCAAATTACCTAAAAAATGAAGAAGAAAAAAATCCGAAAATGAGTGAATGCTTTCCGAAAATAAAGGAAATTTCCTGAGAATTGAGGGAGATTTTCTAAAAGTTGAAGGAAAATTAGCAGCAACGTTTCATGAGAATTTGATTTAAATTAGTGAAATTGTACTGATTGTAACCCGGAAATTTGCTTCCACAAGCCCTATTTCCGCTTCATTTTCTGCCCAATTTCACCAATAATTCCAATCATTTTACCAAATTTTTGCTCAATGTTTTCAATTTTTTAACTGCCAACTGGGCAGAAGGTATGCTATACAGGGCTGGTGAAATCCTCTACTCTAAGAGAGAAAGGGGGTAGGGGAGGCTTTTCCCCCACTTCATACACCTCTGGTTATGGCATCAGGGAACTGACACTTTCTGTGGGGCTATGATTGTCGGGTGAAATGTCACCACCCCCATCCCGCAGTCGTCAGACCTTATGCCGCCCCTGGGTGTAAACATTTAATTTACCCATTTTCATGTTTGGATATTTCTAGGCCTTAAGGATTAGTTCAAAACTCAAGCAAGTCCCTCTTACATGAAAGAGGACTTCAACAGAAACAAAATCGTGAACAAATCTTTCAGAAAAATTATATTCTGTTAAAGGAGATAATTAAGTTTAAAGTTTAGTATCATTTGTGTAGAACGACGGAAATCAGACTAGTTGTGACATCATAGCCTCAGGTTCCTCAAAATCTATGTATTCTATCATATTTCTTCCTGCAATTTTGTGGCATAAAACCCATTGAAGAAGTCAGGAAAGTAGTAAAATATAATCTTGTAAGAGTGATTATAATTTACCACTTGAAGAAAGTTCGAGGGAAAATAATTTAGATAGTGTAAAAATAAACTTTCTTTAAAATTCATTAACAATTGTTAGGATTGTGAGGATGAAGACGCCAACCATAGTAGACTTACTACACCAGTTATTTTTACACAGATAAGACAAAATTTTAATTTGAATGTCTTCATAACGGAATAAGATTTTTGAATGCTTTCTTCACCATTTTGTTTCGTTTAAAGTCCTCTATCATATAAGATGAACTTGTTTGACCACTGAATTAATCCTTTAGGCCTAAATCTAAAATAGTCCAAACTTTGATACTTGATATTTTATTATAACTTTTGGACTCTTTTACTCTAAAATTCTTCCGATTTTTGGTTGCAAATGTCTCGATGCTATATATCAGAGCCGTCTTAACGCATGGGCAGATGGGCACACTGGTCCCACAATTTTAGGGGCCCTGTGATTAGAGTATTAAAAATATGTTACGATCACATTAAGTGAGCAACAAATTATCCTTTTTATCTTTGTT
Source organism: Chiridota heheva (assembly GCA_020152595.1). NCBI lineage: Eukaryota > Metazoa > Echinodermata > Holothuroidea > Apodida > Chiridotidae > Chiridota > Chiridota heheva. The sequence continues at coordinate 259,212 of JAIGNY010001280.1, read as the reverse complement.
CTAATCTTTTTAATTCGATTAATGTCTCCGTGCAATATTCTCGAAACTTTTCAACAATACTACATAATTCAAGTGTTCAAGAGTTGTTGTTGTTTTTCCTTTAAAATTGTAATGAAGTTCAATACAGGGAGGACAAAAACAGCAAAAAATTTCGGTTACAAGCGGAAAATTCCAATGTTAAAGTACTGTAGTCACTAAAATTAATCGGGAAATCTCCTTCAATTTGTGGGAAATCTCCTTCAATTTACTTCCGTTTTAGGAATATTTAAAAAAGATTCGTTCATTTTCGGGCAACTTGTTCGATTTGGGAAAAATTTCGTTCTTTTTAAGAAACTTCACTTCGAATTTTAAGGAATTTCCTTCATTTTCGGTCAATTTCTTGTCTTATTTTCGGAAAATAGACAACCAGAGCTTTACCCCTGGATCCTACATAGGGACCCAGACCCTAAAACAGGCATACGGACCCCACCTGCTAGTCATTTCGATCGACATTTCACTATGCATCATGTTGGCTCACTTAAATTACTTGCGTTCCACACAATCATGGGCGTAACTTGACTTCGGACCAAAGGGGGAGTAGGACATATTTGCCTGATGATGATTGCATTTACCCGCGACTTATCTAAAAAAGATATACACGTGTCTACAATCACATTACATAGAACAATTGGAAACAGACACACAATCACATTACATAGAACAATTGGGAACAGATTCCCCCACCCCCCTTTTTTTTACCCCACCCTCCTCAAACACAGTGTGCCCGCTTAAGGGCCCTTGACGTGGTTCAGAGGCGAGGCCTTGATAGGGTCCAGGGGGCGAAGCCCATGGAAGCCATAACTACCCAAGCGGTTAAAAGTCTATTTGTTACGACAATCCGTTAGGGGAAGTCCTTCTCCTCCGAATAGAACCAATCCCCACCATCTGACCTTTGTATAACAATGAACAAAGACGGTGATAATAGAAAGAAAACAAAGTAAAACTGAAAAAAAAGGAGGGAAAAAAAGAAAAAAGGAAAAAAAACAAACAGATTGGATATATTTTTACGTATATAGTTGTATTCAAAATTAGACTTAATTAAATTGATATGTTGGGATCAAGGCCAGTGGCAGATAACCCATTAGGCTGCAATGCCCGGGGTCTTGGGGGCCCACCAAAAAAATAAAATGCTCTAAATATATGCAAAAATAAAAACGAGAGAAACGAAATTCAAAATTGCAATGGTCAGGATGGTAGACCATGATTCAAAACATGCAAAAAGACTCGAGAAAGTGAACTTTTTAGCGTTATCAGATCATGAGATCAGGGTTTTCAGTAGTAAACACGATCGCTAATACATAACCTCTTCTTTAGTACAGTGGTCACAAAAGAGCATGAAAATTAACATCGACGCCCTTAACTTTTGCCTAATGTAACCACACAAACAAAAAAGTAAACAACTTTTATGAAACCTACGTTTTGGTAGATTTCCCGATTTCCTTGTGAAAAATGTAAAATTGTCAATATTCTGGAGAAAATTCAGTGTTTTGTGCACAGGACGTTAGCGTTGCAACTATGATAGTGTTGCAGCTATGATAGCGTTGCAGCTATGATAGCGTTGCAGCTATGATAGCGTTGCAGCTATGATAGCGTTGCAGCTATGATAGCGTTGCAACTATGATAGCGTTGCAGCTATGATAGCGTTGCAGCTATGATAGCGTTGCAGCTATGATAGCGTTGCAGCTATGATAGCGTTGCAGCCATGATAGCGTTGCAGCCATGATAGCGTTGCAGCCATGATAGCGTTGCAGCCATGATAGCGTTGCAGCCATGATAGCGTTGCAGCCATGATAGCGTTGCAGCCATGATAGCGTTGCAGCCACGATAGCGTTGCAACCATGATAGCGTTGCAACCATGATAGCGTTGCAACCATGATAGCGTTGCAACCATGATAGCGTTGCAACCACGATAGCGTTGCAACCACGATAGCGTTGCATGATAGCGTTGCAACCACGATAGCGTTGCAACCACGATAGCGTTGCAACCACGATAGCGTTGCAACCACGATAGCGTTGCAACCACGATAGCGTTGCAACCACGATAGCGTTGCAACCACGATAGCGTTGCAACCACGATAGCCAACCACGATAGCGTTGCAGCCACGATAGCGTTGCAGCCATGATAGCGTTGCAGCCACGATAGCGTTGCAGCCATGATAGCGTTGCAGCCATGATAGCGTTGCAGCCACGATAGCGTTGCAGCCACGATAGCGTTGCAGCCACGATAGCGTTGCAGCCACGATAGCGTTGCAGCCACGATAGCGTTGCAGCCACGATAGCGTTGCAGCCATGATAGCGTTGCAGCCATGATAGCGTTGCAGCCATGATAGCGTTGCAGCCAGCGATAGCGTTGCAGCCATGATAGCGTTGCAGCCATGATAGCGTTGCAGCCATGATAGCGTTGCAGCCATGATAGCGTTGCAGCCACGATGATAGCGTTGCAGCCACGATAGCGTTGCAGCCACGATAGCGTTGCAGCCACGATAGCGTTGCAGCCACGATAGCGTTGCAGCCACGATAGCGTTGCAGCCACGATAGCGTTGCAGCCACGATAGCGTTGCAGCCACGATAGCGTTGCAGCCACGATAGCGTTGCAGCCACGATAGCGTTGCGTTGCCACGATAGCGTTGCAGCCACGATAGCGTTGCAGCCACGATAGCGTTGCAGCCACGATAGCGTTGCAGCCACGATAGCGATTGCAGCCACGATTTGCAGCCACGATAGCGTTGCAGCCACGATAGCGTTGCAGCCACGATAGCGTTGCAGCCACGATAGCGTTGCAGCCACGATAGCGTTGCAGCCACGATAGCGTTGCAGCCACGATAGCGTTGCAGCGTTGCAGCCACGATAGCGTTGCAGCCACGATAGCGTTGCAGCCACGATAGCGTTGCAGCCACGATAGCGTTGATAGCGTTGCAGCCACGATAGCGTTGCAGCCACGATAGCGTTGCAGCCACGATAGCGTTGCAGCCACGCCACGATAGCGTTGCGCCACGATAGCGTTGCAGCCACGATTGCGCGTTGCAGCCACGATAGCGTTGCAGCCACGATAGCGTTGCAGCCACGATAGCGTTGCAGCCACGATAGCGTTGCAGCCACGATAGCGTTGCAGCACGATAGCCACGATAGCGTTGCAGCCACGATAGCGTTGCAGCCACGATAGCGTTGCAGCCACGATAGCGTTGCAGCCACGATAGCGTGGCAGCCACGATAGCGTGGCAGCCACGATAGCGTGGCAGCCACGATAGCGTGGCAGCCACGATAGCGTGGCAGCCACGATAGCGTGGCAGCCACGATGCGTGGCAGCCACGATAGCGTGGCAGCCACGATAGCGTGGCAGCCACGATAGCGTGGCAGCCACGATAGCGTGGCAGCCACGATAGCGTGGCAACCACGATAGCGTGGCAGCCACGATAGCGTGGCAGCCACGATAGCGTGCAGCCACGATAGCGTGGCAGCCACGATAGCGTGGCAGCCACGATAGCGTGGCAGCCACGATAGCGTGGCAGCCACGATAGCGTGGCAGCCACGATAGCGTGGCAGCCACGATAGCGTGGCGCCACGATAGCGTGGCAGCCACGATAGCGTTGCAGCCACGATAGCGTGGCCACGATAGCGTTGCAGCCACGATAGCGTCGTGGCAGCCACGATAGCGTGGCAGCCACGATAGCGTCGTGCAGCCACGATAGCGTCGTGGCAACCACGATAGCGTCGTGGCAACCACGATAGCGTCGTGGCAACCACGATAGCGTCGTGGCAACCACGATAGCGTCGTGGCGTGGCAACCACGATAGCGTCGGCAGCCACGATAGCGGCAGCCACGATAGCGTCGGGCAGCCACGATAGCGTCGTGGCAACCACGATAGCGTCGCAACCACGATAGCGTCGTGGCAACCACGATAGCGTGGCAACCACGATAGCGTGGCAGCGTGGCAACCACGATAGCGTCGTGGCAACCACGATAGCGTCGTGGCAACCACGATAGCGTCGTGGCAACCACGATAGCGTCGCGGCAACCACGATAGCGTCGCGGCAACCACGATAGCGTCGCGGCAACCACGATAGCGTCGCGGCAACCACGATAGCGTCGCGGCAACCACGATAGCGTCGCGGCAACCACGATAGCGTCGCGGCAACCACGATAGCGTCGGGCAACCACGATAGCGTCGGGCAACCACGATAGCGTCGGCAACCACGATAGCGTCGTGGCAACCACGATAGCGTCGTGGCAACCACGATAGCGTCGTGGCAACCACGATAGCGTCGTGGCAACCACGATAGCGTCGTGGCAACCACGATAGCGTCGTGGCAACCACGATAGCGTCGTGGCAACCACGATAGCGTCGTGGCAACCACGATAGCGTGGCAACCACGATAGCGTGGCAACCACGATAGCGTGGCAACCACGATATGCGTGGCAACCACGATAGCGTGGCAACCACGATAGCGTGGCAACCACGATAGCGTGGCAACCACGATAGCGTGGCAACCACGATAGCGTGGCAACCACGATAGCGTGGCAACCACGATAGCGTGGCAACCACGATAGCGTGGCAACCACGATAGCGTGGCAACCACGATAGCGTGGCGTGGCAACCACGATATGCGTGGCAACCACGATAGCGTGGCAACCACGATAGCGTGGCAACCACGATAGCGTGGCAACCACGATAGCGTGGCAACCACGATAGCGTGGCAACCACGATAGCGTGGCAACCACGATAGCGTGGCAACCACGATAGCGTGGCAACCACGATATGTGGCAACCACGATAGCGTGGCAACCACGATAGCGTGGCAACCACGATAGCGTGGCAACCACGATAGCGTGGCAACCACGCCACGATAGCGTGGCAACCACGATAGCGTGGCAACCACGATAGATAGCGTGGCAACCACGATAGCGTGGCAACCACGATAGCGTGGCAACCACGATAGCGTGGCAACCACGATAGGCGTGGCAAACCACGATAGCGTGGCAACCACGATAGCGTGGCAACCACGATAGCGTGGCAACCACGATAGCGTGGCAACCACGATACAACCACGATAGCGTGGCAACCACGATATGCGTGGCAACCACGATAGCGTGGCAACCACGATATGGCGGCAACCACGATAGCGTGGCAACCACGATAGCGGCAACCACGATAGCGTGGCAACCACGATAGCGTGGCAACCACGATAGCGTGGCAACCACGATAGCGTGGCAACCACGATAGCGTGGCAACAACGATAGCGTGGCAACCACGATAGCGTGGCAACCACGATAGCGTGGCAACCACGATGGTGGCAACCACGATAGCGTGGCAACCACGATAGCGTGGCAACTCCGATAGCGTGGCAACTACGATAGCGTGGCAACTACGATAGCGTGGCAACTACGATAGCGTGGCAACTACGATAGCGTGGCAACTACGATAGCGTGGCAACTACGATAGCGTGGCAACTACGATAGCGTGGCAACTACGATAGCGTGGCAACTACGATAGCGTGGCAACTACGATAGCGTGGCAACTACGATAGCGTGGCAACTACGATAGCGTGGCAACTACGATAGCGTGGCAACTACGATAGCGTTGCAACTACGATAGCGTGGCAACTACGATAGCGTTGCAACTACGATAGCGTTGCAACTACGATAGCGTTGCAACTACGATAGCGTTGCAACTACGATAGCGTTGCAACTACGATAGCGTTGCAACTACGATAGCGTTGTCTTTTAGTACTACGATAGCGTTGACACAATTGATCATGGTATGCTTCTTAAAACCTAAATAAGCGTTTTGGCATTGATGGAACGTTGCCTACTTAGTGATAGCTTTACCTAAAATTTGGTGTGCCTCAGGGCTCTTGTTGTAGACCCCTCTTATTCACATGGTATGCATCTTCTATTTTTGATGCTTTGATAGCCGTTTCTCCCAGTATTTATGGTTATGCTGATGACCACAGCTTATACATGTCGTTCAATGCTAATGATCCATCAAATGTGATCTCAGTCATAGCTGAAATTGAAGGTTGTTTGAAAATAGTGAAAGATTGGATGATTTACAACAAATTGAAAATGAATGATTCAAAAAGTGAAGTCATTATTTTTGGATCCAATTACCAACTAAAAAAATTAAATATTGGCAGTATTGCTATTGGTAACGACAGTGTGAAATTATCTCCCACTGTCAATTATTTGGGCGCTTGGTTAGATCAAGGTATGACAATGGCTGACCATGTCAATCACAAATGGAAAACTGCATTTTACCATTTATTTAACTTTAGAAGGTGCATGAAGTTTCTGGACAGAAGCTCTGCAATATTACTTGTAAATGTACTTGTGCATAGCTGCATAGATTATTGCAATATCCTCCTTGCAGGGCTGCCAGGTGTTACAGTGAAAAAGTTGCAGCATGTTCAGAAGTATGCTGCAAGGCTCGTCACAAGAAGCAACCGTTTCACTCCATCACTTTATCTACTGCAAAATCTTCATTGGCTACCTGTTTCATACATAATTCAATTTAAAATTTTAATGCTCATTTTTAAATCCCTTCATAACATGGCCCCGTTATATCTGACCAAAATGTTTCATTATAAACAAACTAGTTACCGCCGTCGCTCTCAAAACTACCTCATCCTTTATGTTCCAAAAAGTAAACTTACATATGGCGATCGCTCTTTGCAAATATTTGGCCCAAAACTTTGGAATGACTTACCTCTTTCAATCAAATCTGCTCAATCCCTTAAACAATTCCACACCTTGCTTACAAGTCCTCTTCATAATTTTCTTGTTCTTTGTTTTTTTTATATTTCATGCTTATCTTATTTACACATTTGTATTTATTTTCTTTATATGCATATTTTGTAAGGCGCATTAGAATAAGTTATTTAGATAATGCGCCATATAAGTGTATAAACTTAAACTTAAACTTAAACGCGCGCGCGTATAACTTGAAAAAAGGAGGAGCCAATACAACAAAAAACCACACTGCCTGTTTGTTACAAGAAGACGCGAAAATTGCGTTGTTGCGCAAAGACGTCATGACATTTTAGACGTTATATCTTTTACATGACGTAACTGTTAACTTTACTCTCGACGTGTCGTCTGCCTCGAAATCCATTAGGCCCTACCAAAAATCGAAATTTAAGCCTCAGGTGAATATAATTATTTGATTAATATTTTCAGTTTTTGATCTAAAGAAGAAATGTTGAATGTGCTCTGGTAAGTAAATTATATCTAGAAGGTCGTCAAGTTTTATTATGCTTAACGTTTGTTTTGGCCCAATCAGTAGGCCCTAATGTTAGGCGTAGCCTAACACGTTACGGTTGGCGTTCATGTCCTCTTGAAGGATTTTTGCCGACTTAACCGTTTCAGATTCAGATTCAGGTAGTCTGGCCGCCCAACGTCACAAGTTTAACCTAGTTAAACTTTGACGTTAGGTTGCATGTAGGCCTAGGCCTAATGTTAGGCTAGGAGTGATTGGTGAGCTACCATTTCGATACAATGCTATGCAATATTGCAATATCACCGAAACAACAAACTTTTACTTCCAGTGGCTGCCAACTTGTTTTGTTTTGTACATGATCCTCCGTTACGCTGGAACTCGGCAAGACTCCTATACGGAGCATTGAGGTGGTCAATTCGACGTAAGTTCGACGTAACCGTGTGCGGGGTCAGTACGGTTTTGCTAAGTTGAAGGGGAAACTTTATCATTACAGTCAATGAGATATTTTTTATGAATACTTGTGCCGCCTCAGCCAGTCACCGAAATTTAATGGTACTCATATATATTTACTGTCTAATACACAACATTTGTTAGGAAAAATAAATTCTGTCAAGTATTTTTAGCAAAATGACAAAAAACATGTTTTTCTCCTGTTGACTGCAATGATAACTGACTGTTTGTTTTCCCCTTTGACTGAAGTTTGAGATTGTCAAAAAAGCAATGTTACGTCACCGTGCACCACAACATTCCCGGATGTCCGACCTTAATAGACGCCAAGCTATAGCCTGCGTGGCAAATGCCGGGATGGAAATGGATGAACACAGGGTTTTACCTACAGGTGTTCCTAGCGTTATGGCAACCTATATGCTTACTATATATAAAGAAAGGTAGGACTCTTTCTAACGCGACTTTCGAAACCGTATATGAAAATTTCTTTTTTTGACCACTCGCGAATCTTAATTACATTCTTTTACTCTACTCATATTTGCTGGAGGCTTCTTCCTGTATAAGCCACGGCATTTGTTAGTTTTTTTCCGATTAGATGTACAAACGATGAATTTTCTACCAAATTACCATCAAGACAGTCTATGCGCCCAACAGTTTGCGGAAAACCAAAGAAACGTGATGACTTCATGAAGAAGCAGCAAATGTTACGGCCTAACTTGACGTTAAGATAAGTTATTGTTAGAAATGTACCAAAACTTATCGTTAGTTTTTTAAGTTTTGGCTCTGTCGAGTCTGTGGTCTTTTACAGTGAAATGCCTGTGAAGAACTAATCAGATAACATCTCACTGTAGTATACACTATAGCCACTAGGCCGTACATGGCTGCTATACACAGTCAGAAAACGCTATATACGTTATAACGTTGAAACTGATGTATTGGCTTATCATAGAAGCATAGATGAATTGCGACAACATGCTAGAATAACTAGGCCTTTCCGCGATGATCTCAGGTCAAGGTTTGACAATGCCTTTTATTGTCATGGAACACTTTTATGTAGTATTAATACTAAATAAATATATATGTATTCAATAATACTATATTGAGCCGTCCACTTACGTTTTGGGTGTGGGTTTAATAAAGAAAACCGAAAAGTTGCATTTTGTGCAAGAGCCTTTGCTACTGACTTATTTTTCGAACAGCACCTCGGGTTGATCATGTATCTAATTAGTTGAAAAGTTGTCGAACAATAGAGCATTGGTAAATACTTATTTAAGAGGTGTGGTACATGTTCAGAGCGTTTCACGATTTTGAACAAACTGAGAAAAAAATTGTTGTCTTTTTTTTTTTTTTTCCTTCAAATATTGGCCATTTGTTGTTGCTGTTTCTCTTAAACTTTTACAACTGCAACTGGAAGGCTGAAGTAGGCCTAAGTGTGTTTGATTTTTTAGTGAGGAGGTTGATTTTGATATTGAAAATAATTGCTCCTAAAAAAATCTGGGAACTTTTTTTGGAGACTTGTTCAATTCCATTAACTGTTTAGTGTGTGGCACAATTTTTTCAATGGACATGGACACATTTCCAAATCGATACATTTGGAGATCTGTCGGGGTAAGTGGACTCATACTGTTCTTTCATCAGCTTCACTCCACAAAGTTTTTTGATTTTAGGTATGGAAAATTGCTCATTGAGAAGAAAAAAAAAAAAAGCGTGCTGAAGCAAAAGTCAATGGGATTTAAGACATGCTCAAAAAAAGTTGGTCTTAAAATGTAGGCCTTGGCTTCAGAAGCGAATGAGAAGCGGTATCGAGAAAAGAAGAAAGCATTGGGAACATATGATGAATACACAAAACGCAATGCATCACATTCTAGGAAATATTGTGGCAAGAAAAAGGATGAAATAGATCAAATATCTACTTCAAAAAAAAAAAAAGAGAAACTTGCTGAAATAAGAAATAAGACCAAAAAACGCACAAGAAAGTTCTGCAATTTGAAGAGACAAAGAAAAGCAGAAGCTGCAGGAAGTGAAAATAGATCTCCATTTAGGAGCGCTATAACATTTGCTGAGGCAACTGCAAAAGCTCGCTGAATATTAAACAAGGCTCTTCCTGAAACCCCTCACATATAGCGGAAAATTGGCTGAAATCTGTTTAATGAATTTTGTGGTGAAATTCCCTCCCCTATAGAGACCCAGTACCTAATGAATTAAGTGATGAGACTATTCACTTAGTGAAAAATCTGCAGCGAGACGACATTAGTAAGCAAGCACCGGACAGAAAGGATTATGTGACAATCTGCAGTGTGAAGAAAAAAGTTCAAGTGCGGCATATGACCTTTTCGTTTCATGAAAGATACAAATTGTTTTGTGGTGAACATCAAGTGGCCAAAGTTGGCAAAAGTAAAATTACAGAACTACATCCCAAACATATGTTACTTAGTTGTAAACTTCCTCACAATGTGTGTCTCTGCAAGTATCACAAAAACTTTATTTTTGCTGTTGAAGTTTTACACAAAGCAAATCCACAGTTTCCTACTTATACCCATGAGTTGCCTGAAACATTTCTTTGTACCTCACTTACAAGAAGGTGTTGGTTGAATGTGTGTGAAAAGTGCCAAAATTCACAAGGATTTAAGAATAGATACAGTTTTGAAGATGCCGGTGAAGCATCATACACCTGGTATACATTGTAAGTTTCATGAACAAATTTAGGGTAAAACAAGCACATGTATCCTATCAACTGTTGAATGCTCAATTTACCTTGTGAAATTGAGCCTTAATATGAATTGGTGTTATTGTTACATAGATTTAATCAATTTGTCAGTTATTTAAGAATTGTTATCAAGAAACTGATATTTAGTAGAACAATACTGTAAATTTTAATCAGCTGAACAGGATGGTAACAAGGCATTGGGTACTATGCATGTAGGGCCTACATGATACATGCACTATTTTGGTGTTAATTGTTTGAGATTAGGTGATTTTATCATTTTACCAGTTGTTTGGGGATAAATATCAAGAAAGATTGACATGTGGTAGAAGTATACCATTCTGTATATGGCAGGACAAACTGTAATAGCATAAGTTACCGTAGCAGGAGTTACTATGTTTTTTAAAGTCAATGTACAACTATGAGGGACAAATCTTTTAAAAGTATACCAAGGTAAACTTTAGCATAGTAGTTACTTACTATATGATTAATAAGACTTAAGAGCTTTTAGTTTTAAGACATCATTAAAATAAAAATGACTGATTTTTTAGCATGTCCTCTGCATGTAGCACGAGTTACTGCTTTTCAAAGCTGTCCCATATGTACAAAAGTTGGTATCTTTATTTAGCAATACTATGAGTATCTAACCTTGAATGTTAGGTATTACAATCCAAAAAATAACGATACAAATCAAGTCAGTTTGAAAGCTGGAGCATGAAGAATATAAAAGGATGCCCCAAAGTGTGTTACATGAGTTGGAATTGCAAAGAGTTACTCAAAAAAGCTTTTGAGATTTCGATAACTTTATACAAAGAAGTCAGCAGAGATTTCCGCCCTGTCTAGGTTGCAATACTTGTATATCGCCCGGCGATGCATATGGCTATAGGCCTAGTACACAGTCATATGTTATCTGATTAAGTTAGTTTAGGCGTAGGTCTATGCTATATGGCCTCATTGGCATAGGCAGGTTTTTTGTTTGGGGGGGGGGGGGCTACTCATTGGTATAATTTTTAACCCGTGACAGTATCTAAACGGAGCGCCACCATGGGTTGGCGCGTAGCGTTCAGAGAAATTTTTCCAATAAATGCTGCCTATAGATTGCCGGAAATGGCACTTCCTAGGCCAAAAACTTGCAAATTTGAGGCTGTATTTCTTTGATTTTTCACATTTTGCCAGAATTTTGCTGTACATTTTGTCCGAATTCTTGGTTGCCGAAAAAATTGGGGGAAGTGTGCCACCTGCCCCCACCACATACTTGCCGAAGTACAATTTATTCAAACTCTATTGCGTAGCGATATAGGGGCAGTTTGGGTTGATCCCTTCAGAGTTTTTATGTGGGAAGGGGGTGGTACATGTCAAAAGAAGATATTTGTAAAGCCTTCAGTGTTCAGACAAATTGATTTCTATTTGTGGAAAGTTTTGAGCAAAATAATGGGGCACTCCCAGTACTTTGTTATCGCAAAGCAGTAGCAAAATGGTGCCATCTTCCATCGTCATCAAGTAAGAACAGGCTTGACAAGTTTACGGCTCTTGACAAATTAAAAATTGCGTCAAAATTTTCTTTAAAAATTTGAATTTTTGTTTGTTTTGTTTTACAGGGATACAACGAATTTACATTGCAGGGAATGCAGGGAGAATCTCATTTCATGTATGCGCATCTGTACGATACATAGGCATATAGGTGTAATTTAATTTTTGTTAATATGGGATTGGGGGGGGCCATGGCCCCCGTGGCCCCCCCTCTGGCTACGCCAGTGCATGGCCTAGCAAGGTAAGCTAGGTCCGAATTTCAACAACTTAAGGCACAAATTTGTGATTTTTATCAATATTAAAAAAAAATATTGACTCATCAATGTTCCAACTTAATCTCCAATCCTTTGAAACAATATATAAGAATCAATTGTGGTGTCGCTTTGTTGAAATTTTGGTATATATTATGTCATTAAATTTGATAGAGGCTAAAAACAAACGACTAGTTTAAGTATAGAATGGCTTTCAAGATAGCTTTAAATTTACCTCGATCATTTTGCACCTAAGGAGGAAAGTTTTTAAATATTTTTTTTGCAAGGAATGGATTGTTAACAAATTTATCATGCAATTTTTAAGAGTTTTAGGATTAGGGATGTGCAATTTTTTAAATAAGTAAAGTTGTGCAAAATTTGAGGTTTTTCTTATGCAGCATTGCAACTAATGACTCGAGCTATGGTTGGAATTATGAGGGTGGCCTATTTTCAACAGTTTATATGTCATTGAAAGTTACTGTAGACTTCCTATAGATGAGTGAGACCTAAAGGGTTGAAGTTTGATTGAGATTCTACTGATACATCACACAAACAGACATGACAGAGGATTACTGTAGATACTGTATTAACTTTCCTTGTTCCTGATTGACTATTGTCACATTACATTTATGACATGTATTGACAAACTGTTTCGATCAATCATGAAAACTTTGCTAAGAACTTGATGTAGATTAGTGACAGAATAATTTGTTTTTTGGAAATTACCTTTTATCATAAATCTTTTTGTATGGATTTAAAGGAAGTAAACTTCGTTAATAGGCAGCTCTCATAAGATTTCCATGTGAATGGAGAATTTTCAACGTAAGTATTTTGTTGCTACATGTATGTACATTAACCATTAGTATACATTGACCTAAGTGTATAGGCCCAGGTATGTAAAGGAATCTGACTGTGTGGTTGGGCCTAATAAAAAAAATGCAAAAAATTGAGTGAAAATTAATGGATGCCCAACCCACTCAAAGGAATCTTAAAGTCTGGTTCTTACAAATGTTCTGTGACTGACCCAAATTTCAACCACATTGTGTAGGCACAACATGTCTAATTACCCAGCAGGTGTACCAGTAAAATGTACAAAGTCCGATAGTTGGTACTGATCAAAAGAAACATCAATAAATTGTTATTCTAAATTGCACAATCAACTTATGAAGCATCTAATTAGTGAAAATGGAGTTTAATTAACAATTGGTAGCCGTAACAATTTTGTCACATTTTTGCTAGGGTGGATAACATTAGGGGTGGTTTAAATTCAGGTCACTCACTATGACCACATCAACAATCCAAGTTACATGTATAAATCATTCCAAGTGAGTTAGGAATGTGTTGCTGTTTTGTTGACTGACCAAATGAGTGAATGGACAGACAAGACTCCATTGAATTAGGTACTTATATGCTTGACTTTAGCTGTACCCTTACAGGAAAAACTAGCTTGCAGCAAGCTTCAACAAGCTAACATTTTTAGCTTGCGCAAGCTTGCTGCAACCTTCCGCAAGCTTGCAGCAACCTTCCGCAAGCTTGCAGCAACCTTCCGCAAGCTTGCAGCAACCTTCCGCAAGCTTGCAGCAGCCTTGCGCAAGCTTGCAGCAGCAAGCTTGCAGCCTTGCAAGCTTGCAGCAACCTTCCGCAAGCTTGCAGCAACCTTCCGCAAGCTTGCAGCAGCCTTGCGCAAGCTTGCAGCAACCTTCCGCAAGCTTGCAGCAACCTTCCGCAAGCTTGCAGCAACCTTCCGCAAACCTTCCGCAAGCTTGCAGCAACCTTCCGCAAGCTTGCAGCAACCTTCCGCAAGCTTGCAGCAACCTTCCGCAAGCTTGCAGCAACCTTCCGCAAGCTTGCAGCAACCTTCCGCAAGCAGTGAAGGACTAAGCACCAATTATAATATTTCACAACACACACTACTCAACAGAGCTTGGAACACAAAAGTAGTGTAGAACAATAGCTACACACAACCTGAAAACAATGCGATGCGATGCAATGCAGGGAAGTACCAAACCGCTACACCTTTTAGATGTCAGAGCATACAGCAGATGCTTCATCAGATTACACACTGGTGATAGCAAAGCTAAAAGTCAGGAAATCCAAGGTCAAGATGTCAGATACACACAGATATCAGAGTTACAGCACCTCTGTCAACCTTGATCAAAGAAGACTTCTGTCTTACTCTCTCAAACAGATTCGAAACCCTTGCAGACCTTGATGATGGCTCTATGAAAGGGAAATGGGACCTAGTAAGATCAACCTTTACCGCCACGTGTGATGAGATATTGGGCTACAGGAGGCGAGAGTACAAAAGCTGGCTGTCAGAGGACACAGTCAAATTGATCGAAAGGAGAAGAAAAATAAAACACTAACTGGTTTAGGCAAAGACAAGAGCATATAAATATATCTTGAAAAAAGAATAAAGTGGGCAGAACAAAGAGGTCGAAAAGGGTGTAAAAAGTGACCAACAAAAACTCATCAACAACCATGAAAACACAGGTACAAAAAGCTGCTGAAAGAAATGACATGGAGAAACTCTACAATATCATCCATCAACTGTCTGGTAGAAAAATGAAAATGAACACCAATAAACCGGTATGTGGAAGTGATGGGCATATTCTGAGCAACCAGCTGATCAGCTTGATCATTGGAGAGAACATTTTACCAACATACTGAATGGCACACCAATAGAAAACTCTCCAAACATCGATGAGGGTGAAGATCAGGTCAATCTGGGACCACTCACCAAAGAGGATATCAGATATGCTATAAATAAGACAAAAACCTGTAAATCCCCAGGTTGAGAATCCTGCCCGAAGCCCTAAAGGCAGATTTTGCCATCACAGCTGATGGAAACCCTGTATGACTTGATGAATTTTGCATGGGAGAAGTACCTCAAGAATGGACAAATGACCTCATTGTCAAAGTCACCAAAAAAGGAGACCTCAGGAATTGCCAAAACTGGAGAGAGATCAAGCTTCATTCAATACCTAGTACATTCTTCAGCAGGGTGATCTTAGAGAGAATCAAGACTGCAGTAAGCTCTTTTCTGAGAGAGGAGCAGGCAGGTTTTCCAAATGGATGATCATGTTCTGATCAAATAGCCACACTGCGAATTATCATAGAACAAGCCATAGAATGGCAATAACCATCGATTTTAGTAAGGCCTTTGACACAGTGGGCAGAGCATCAATATGGTTAATCCTCAGGCATTATGGAATCCCTAAGACAATCGTTAACATCACTCAGGGTTTGTATAAAGATACAACCCGTAATGTTATTCACAACAATGAGCTTACCCAACCTTTTACAGTTAACACTGGCATACAACAGGGATGCCTTCTTTCACCCATAATTTTCTCCCATCTAGTAAATGATTGGGTGACGAAGACAGCAACAAACCAACCACAGAATAAAGTGGAGGATGGTAAATAAACTAAAAGACCTTGACTTCGCAGAAGACATTAACCTGCCACACATTCTACCACATCCAGTCCAAGAACGAGAGGCTTCAAACAGTGGCTGAGCTTACTGGTCTCCAGATAAACACTGTGAAGTCAAATAGCCTTTGTGTAAATGCTGACCAGGATACACCCATTCTTCTGGAGGGAATGGCTATCGAAGATGTGCAGAACTTCACTTACGTTGGTAGTATTGTCAGCAAAATGGGAAGAACTGAGGAGGACGACAGAGTAAGAGAATAGCAAAAACAAGATATGCCTTTACCACTTTCAGAACTGTCTGGAGAAATGATAACATCAGCTTGAACACTAAATTACAAATTTTCAATGCAAATGTAAAGTCTGTACTACTTTATGGGGTAGAAACCTGGAAGCACACCACAAGTATTGAAAACAAGCTACAGGTCTTTATTAATACTTGTCTGTGAAGAATCTTGCAGAAAAGATGGCCAAACAGAATATCAAACAAGGAAACATGGCGAATAACCAAGCAAAAACCCATCGTGAATTTAGTCAAAAAGCACAAATCGAAATAGGTTGGACACACGCTATGCAGGAACCAGTCCAACATTACCCATCATGCTTTTAAATGGAATTCTCAGGGTAATTGTAGGAGAGAAAGGTCAGCAATGACATGGAGGAGGACCCTTGATGCTGAGCTTAAGAAAATACGATTTCCTGGGAGAAACAAGAAGGCTTGCCCAAGATAGAACAAAATGAAAAACTGCAGTGAAGGCCCTGTGCTTCCTGGGGAGTGAAGAGGATTAAGCAATATCTATAGCAGACAAATTTTCTTGAAACTTTTAGGATTGATAAAAAATGGATTGTAAAACTAAGAATATTGTTGCAAGAAACAGCTTTTTATTTCAATCCAATAAAATTTAAAAATTGAAATATAGGCTTCAAGAAAAATGAGGATTATCTGAAACAATGTCAAGCTACTTTTTGTCATGTAAAAATCATATCAACAGTATGCAAATTTGATACATACCTGACATAAATAAATTCATGCTTAAAATACAGAACAAATTATGCAAATGATCTCATTTGAGTATGAAAACATTTGTTAAAGATGTTGCGCAATGTGTTTTGTTGGGCAATATAAACATATGAAATGGATCTGGCCAACGACATTTCTTCACTTTTGTCTGATGGATCATTTGCCTTAGTGCTGAGCAGTTATTTGATTTCTTGAAAGAAAAAAAGCTTGTTGAGGAGCAACAACTATTGGCAGCATTGCCACAGGTGTAAAAATAAGTATAGTATTCGAAAAGAAAGTTTCTTTTCAAATTCTAGGTTGCTCTTGAAGAAAATTCTATTACTTATTTTTCTAGTTGCCTCGGTTCTCTCTGACCTTGTTTTTTTTGTTCATGATGACGAAACGCTTCTGCCTTGACCTTGACCCTCCCTCCCCTCCACGTGACTCACCTATTACCTCTATTGACCATTATTCAGCCCCAATCCCTAAAATTCTAATAACACAGGCCACCAATAAACAAGATAGTTTTCAAAAAGTTTCCCTTTTCCTAATCCACAAGGCACTCCAAGTACCCTCCCCAAAATCTCCACCCTCAGATCCGGCGATCTCCTGGTGCACTGCACCAGAGACACTCAAGCCACCACCCTCCTCACCACCAAAACCCTAGCCAATACTGGTAATGACGTTTTCGTCACCCCCCACTGTTCCCTAAAATACAGCAGAGGTGTGGTCAGATCCAGAGACCTAGCCTACCTGACTGATGAAGACCTTGTAAAAGAACTTTAAACGTAACTAAAGCCCGTCGTCTCGTCCTCAAGAGAGATGGTGCCGAAACACCTACAAATACCATCTTCCTAACGTTTTCCACACCAACTCTCCCTTTCCACATCACAGCAGGCTACCTGAGAATCCCAGTCACCCCTTATATTCCGAACCCCCTCTGTTGTCATAAGTGCCAGAGGTATGGCCATGGAAAAAACTCCTGCCGCAGCCAAGCGCGCTGTGGCAACTGTGGAGCCCTGGACCACGACAGCACCTCCTGCACCTGCACCCCACACTGCACAAATTGCAACGGTACTCATCCAGCTAACCATCCCTCCTTCTCTAAAGACTGCCCCACCTGGCTCCAAGAAAAACAAATCAAGAAACTAAAAACCCTTAATCCCAACATCGCATACCCAGAGGCCAGGAAGTTATTTCTCACTTCATTCCATGCTAAACCATCCTACTCGAGCGCAGTTTCCTCCAACACCAATATTCCCCCTCCCTCTAATGCAACCAAAACTGACTCACATACTCAAACAGACCTCATCTGGCTCTTCTTACCCAGTCCTAAGCCCATCACTATTGCCAACAAACAAACCACACCCATTACCTAAATGACCTCCACCACCACCACCACTTCTCCCCCAAACCTTCCTTCCTCTTCTAAAACTCCCGCCATCCTGTATGCCAACACCTCTAATGCCAACAAACATAAAACTTAAGCCAACCTGGCTAATAATCAACCAATCAACAAACAGTCCACCATCCAAACCCATACAAATGACACGGAAGAGAACATGGATTGTTCGGTTACCGAACATACTTCTCATCCAACTTTCAAAAACTACTGTTCCCAAAGAAACAGATCCAAAGAAAAAAATAAACCAACTCAGACCCAAGAGATCCTCCTCAAGATAACCCCCTGCCTCATGGCGTGCAACATAAAAAATAACAATAACATTCACAACATCATACAATGGAACATAAGGAGCCTTAAGGCCAATTCTGAAAAAAATGACCTTCTGGCCACTACCTTCAACCCGGTCGTCTTCTGCCTACAAGAAACTTTCTTGAAAACCACCAACCATTACTCCCTCAACAACTTCGCTTGCTATTACAAACATCAAGTGGACGCCGACGGGGCCTGTGGGGGCGTCTCCATTCTCATTAGACACGATATCTCACACAGCCCTGTTCATGTGCACACCGACCTTCAGGCCATCTGTATATCTATCTCCCTTCACAAAACTTTCACTCTTTGCAATATCTATCTCCCCCCAACACCGACATTCAACCAGCCAGCCTTAACAACCTCATCTCACAGCTCCCCTCCCCCTTCATCCTTCTTAATGACTTCAATGCTCACAACCCTCTGTGGGGCTCTGTTACCACCACCCCCAGAGGCAAGCTCATCGAAAACGCTCTTCGTCAGCACAGCCTCTCCTTGCTCAACACTAACTCCCCGACCTACCTTTGCCCTTCCACAGGCTCCCTTACCTGTATTGACCTGTCTATCTGTTCCCCTAACCTCCTTGATTTTAGTTGGAGACTTACTGTTGACCTCTGTGGTTGTGATCATTACCCTCTTCTTATACACTCCAACCTTTAAACCCCCACTAACCACACCCCCAATTGGAACCTCGAGAAGGCTGACTGGCCCCTTTTCGAAACCCTCTGTGACTCACACCTCTTCCCCAACTCCTCGAGGATGAGGATCCCATGTCAAACTTCAGTAATATTCTTATCAACATTGCCACCTGCTCAATTTCCAAAGCCTCCAAACCCCCTAATCATCCCCCCAACCCCTGGTTTTTGATGACTGCAAAACCATCATCAAGAACAGGAAAAGAGCCCCAGGAACTTCAAAATTAACCCGACCACCCATAACCTCAACCTCTTTTGCATCAGCCGTGCCAAAGCCAGACGCACTATCAAAGACTGTAAAACCAACACTTTTTTTTTTCTAGCTGCCTCGGGTCTCTCGGTCCTTGGTTTTTTCTTTCATAATGACAAAGCGCCTATGCAGTGACCTTGACCTTGACCCCCTCCCCGTGACCCACCTGCTACCATCATTGACCATTCTGCAACCCCAATCCCAAAAATCCTTATAATCCATGCCACCAACAAGCAGGAAAGCTTTAAAAAAGTTTCTCCTTTCCTCATCCATAAAGCCCTCTTTGGCCTTGTCGGTACCCTCCCCAAAGTCTCTACCCTTAGATCCGGTGATCTCCTGGTGCACTGCACCAGGGACACACAAGCCACCACCCTCCTTTCCACCAAAACCCTATCCAACTCTGGTATCGACATCACAGTCACCCCCATCGTTCCCTAAACTCCAGCAAAGGCGCATACGCACCCGCGATCTTGCGTACATGACCGATGACGACCTCCAAGAAGAACTAGCTAACCAACATGTAACTGAAGCCCGTCGTCTCCTGTTCTAAAGAGAGACGGAGCCGAAACTCCCACCAACACCATATTTCTTACCTTCGCAACACCAACTCTCCCTCCCACATCATTGCCGGCTACCTGAGAATCCAGGTCGCCCCTTACATTCCTAACCCTTTACGTTGCTATAATTGTCAGAGGTATGGCCACGGAAAAACTCCTGCCACAGCCAAGTGCGCTGTGGTAACTCGGAGCCCTGGACCATGACAACACCTCCTGCACCAACCCCACTCTGCACAAATTGTGACGGTAAACACCCAGCAAACCATCCCTCCTTCTCGAAAGACTGTCCCACCTGGCTTCAGGAAAAACAAATAACAAAACTTAAAACCCTTAACCCCAACATAACCTACCCTGAGGCCAGGAAACAATTCTTCGCTTCCCTTAGCTCCAAGCCTTCCTACTCAAACGTAGTCTCCTCTAACTCTAATTCCGCCCCCCCAAACACAACTAACACAACAAAAACTAACTCCCATGCCCAAACCGACCTCACCTGGCTCTTCTTACCTAGTCCTAAGCCCATCACCATTTCCAACAACCCAATCACACCCAATACCCACACCACCTCCACCACCACTTCTCTCCTCAACCCCCTTTCCTACTCTAAAGCCCCTACCGCCCCCTACACCAACACCACTAATACTTTCATACATCAAGCTAAAACCAGCCAAGCAAACAATCAACAAACCAACAAATCAACCAACAAACAACCAACCAAAAAACAACCAATCAACAAACAACCAATCAAGAAACAACCAATCAACAAACAACCCACCTCCCAAACCCACACTGAAGAGAGTATGGATTGTTGACACGAACACACCGATCATACTTCTCGTCCAATTTTCAAGAACAATCGCTCCCAAAGAAACAGATCCAAAGAAAAAACAAGCCAACTCAGACCCAGCAGATCTTCCTCCAGATAACCCCCTGCCTCCTTTATGGCATACACCACAAACAATTACAATAACACCCACAACATCATACAATGGAACATTAGGAGCCTAAAGGCCAATTCTGAAGAAATCGACCTTCTGGCCTCCACCTTCAACCCGGTCGTCTTCTGCCTACAAGAAACTTTCTTGAAAACCACCGACCATTACTCCCTTAACAACTTTGCTTGCTATCACAAACATCAAGTGGATGCTGACAGGGCCTGTGGTGGCGTCTCCATTCTCGTTAGACACATTATCCCACACAGCCCTGTTCGTGTGCACACCGACCTTCAGGCCATCTGTATTTCTATCTCCCTCCACAAAACTTTCACTCTCTGCAATATCTATCTCCCTCCCAACACCAACATTCAACCAACCAGCCTTAACAACCTCATCTCTCAGCTTCCCACCCCCTTCATCCTTCTTGGTGACTTCAACGCTCACAACCCTCTGTGGGGCTCTAATACCACCACCCCTAGAGGCAAGCTCATCGAAAACGCTCTCCGTCAGCACAGCCTGTCCTTACTGAACACTAACTCCCCGACCTACCTTCATCCTGCCACAGGCTCTCTCACCTGTATTGACCTGTCTATCTGTTCCCCTAACCTCCTCCCTGATTTTAGTTGGAGAGTCACTGCTGACCTCTGTGGTAGTGATCATTACCCTCTTCTTATACACTCCAATCTTCAAATCCCCACTGAGCACACCCCCAATTGGAACCTCGACAAGGCTGACTGGTCCCTTTTGAAACCCTCTGTGACTCACACCTCTCCCCATCTTCTCGAGGATGAGGATCCCATGTCTAACTTCAGTAATATCCTTATCAACATCGCCACCTGCTCAATTTCCAAAACCTCCAAACCCCCAAATCATCCCCCCAACCCCTGGTTCTCGGATGACTGCAAAACCGCCATCAAGAACAGGAAAAGAGCCCTCAGGAACTTCAAAACTAACCCGACCACCCATAACCTTAACCTCTTTCGCATCAGCCGTGCCAAGGCCAGACGCACTATCAAGGACAGTAAAACCAACACTTGGAACAACTTTATCTCTTCTTTCACCACCAACAACCCCACTAAAAAGATTTGGAGAATGGTTAACAGCTTCCACGGCAGAGTGGGCAAATCTTCCATCTCCCATCTCTCTTGGAATGGAGACCTTCTCACTGCAAAAAAGGACATCGTTGACCACCTCGCCGCCTCTTTCAGCAACATCTCGTCCTCGACCAACTACTCCAATGCTTTCAAAATCAAAAAAAGCTTGCGATGAAGCCCGGAGAATCACTTTTCCTCTGACAACTCCGAAAGCTACAACACCCCTCTCACCCTTTCTGAATTAAACCAAGCCATCAACGACGCTGGCTGCACCTCCAAGGGCCCAGATAACATCCCCTATCAGTTTCTGAAACACCTCCCCATCAAGGCCACCACTACCCTACTCACCATCTTCAACCACATTTGGTCCTCACACTCCTTTCCCCTATCTGGAGGACAGCTATTGTCATCCCCGTCCTTAAACCGGGAAGGATAGCACCGACCCCACCAGCTACCGACCCATCGCCCTTACTTGCTGTCTCTGTAAAATTATGGAAAAGATCATTAATCAGAGACTAAACTGGTTCCTCGAGACCAACAGAATCCTCTCTCTCACCAAAGCGGCTTCCAAAACGTCGCAATACCCTAGACCAGTTAATTACGCTCGACACCGCTATCTGGGAATCCTTTGCAAAAAGGAACACCTCATTGCCATATTTTTGACCTCGAAAGCTTTCGACACTACTTGGAAATACGGCATTACCGAAACTTCACACCATTGGCCTCAGAGGCCAACTCCCCATCTTTATTCAAAACTTCCTCTCACCCAGGCAGTTCCAAGTTCAGTATTGGCCACACCCTCTCCAAGCCGTACCCCAAGAAGAGGGCGTCCCCAAGGCAGCATCCTCTCCCCACTCTCTTCAACCTGAGCATTAATGACATCGGGAATGACCTTGGCCCCAGCATCAAACATACCCTCTACGTGGATGACTTCACCATCTTCTACTCCTCCCCTAGCTTTCCTATTGTTGAAAATAGGCTCCAAACCAGCCTCAATCAGCTGCAAGTCTGGAGCAACAATAACGGTTTTAGATTCTCCAAAGACAAGACAGTCTGCATGCACTTTTGTCATTTCAACAACCTCCACCCCAACCCGAACTTTGTGCTCAATGGGAATCGCATCCCTAAAGTTGAAAACACAAAGTTCCTTGGTCTAACTCTAGACCCCAAGCTCACCTACAAGCCACACATCACCAACCTGAAACTAAAATGCAATAGCTCCTCAACATCCTCCGACTGCTCTCCAACACTACTTGGGGAGCGAACCGCTATGCTCTCCTCAAAATTTTCAGGCTCACCATTCGTGCCAAGCTTGACTATGGCAATATTGTTTACTGTGTCGCTCACAACTCATACCTCAACCACATTAACACCATCCAAAATGAAGCCCTCAGGCTTTGTCTAGGAGCCTACAGGACCTCCCCAATCACTAGCCTTCATGTTGAAGCCAACGAACCCCCCTTTCTACTTAGATGTAAAAAGCTTAGCCTCTCCTATGCTTTTAGAGTCCTCACCAACACCCAGAACCCTGTTTACAACCTCATTAGGTACCCCAATTTCTCCTCCCTCTTTGATAGGACTAAAACCCTATAGCCTCCCTTCAGCTTACGCATTAAATCAGACCTCTTTCAGCTTGGCATCAACCCCGCCACTCTCGGCACCTATTCCTGGCCCCCTTTTCCGCCTTGGGCCACCCCCCTTCCTTCTGTCCACCTAGACCTCTCCACTTATAACAAAACTCAAACTCACCCTAATCTCTTCATCAATCTCCACAACCAAATCAAAGACCAACTCTCAAATTACACCTCCATCTATACTGATGGCTCCAAGGAAGGCAACAAGACAGCTGCTGCTGCCATCATCCAAGACATCACCCTCAGTAGCAGACTTCCTGACCACTCATCCATCTTTTCAGCCGAGGCTAAGGCCATTCTCCTCGTCCTCAACTTTATTGAGTACTCTCCTCTTAGTCACTTTGCCATTTTCTCTGACTCAAAGGCTGTTCTTACTTCATTACTCAATCTTAAATGGGATAACCTCACCTGCCACCTCCTCCTCCGGAAACTCTTTTCTCCCACCCTCTGCAGGAAAAGTGTTCTTTTCTTCTGGATACCCAGCCATGTTGGCATCCCTGGCAATGACAGGGCTGATACAGCCGCTAAGCTTGCCGTTAACCTCCTCCCTTCCCCTTTTCCCAAAACCCTCTCTAACATCAAACCGCTTATCGCTTCTCTTGTTCGTGACCGCTGGCAAACCTTATGGAACTTGCAAATTGATAACAAACTCCATGTTATCCAGCCCACAATCCTGATCAAATCCACCATCAACAACCTTTCTCGTATCGACAACGTTTATATTACCCGTCTTAGAATTGGTCACACCCACCTCACTCACTCCCACCTCCTTATTGGTTCCCCTCAACCCCTCTGTAACAATTGCCACTGCACCCTCACAATCCAACTCGTTCTCCTTGCTTGCCCCCTGTACAACCTTCCCAGAGCTTCCCTCGCTCCCCACAACTCAATTGCTGAGTTCTTCCAAAAAAATCCTCCAGATAAAATAGTCTCCTTCCTTCAGCGTGCATCCCTCTACAACCATATTTAATTCTCCTCTTCCACCCCCTCTCTACTTTGTTTTTGTTTTACCCATGCACCTCCTCTCTCGATCACAGCTTTCTGGCTTTTGTTCTTGAATTTCTCTCATTCTTCCCCTGGTCTCTTTCCTTACTACCTCTAAAATGATCTGACCTCTCAGGCACAATTTGACCTTCGTTGTCGTGGTGCCGTTAAGACCTCATCAAACAACAACAAACAACAAGAAGATTTGGAGAATGCTTAAGAGCTTCCACGGCAGAGTGGGCATATCTCCCATCTCTCCTGGAATGGTGACTTCACCGCGAAAAAGGACATCTTAACTGCCTCGCCGCCTCTTTCAGCAACATCTCGTCCTCGTATCGGCCACACCCTCTTCAACCCATACCCCCAAGAAGAGGTTGTCCCCAAAGGCAGCATCCTCTCTCCCACTCTCTTGTACCTGAGCATTAATGACATCGCGGACAACCTTGGCCCCCACATCAAACGTACCTTCTACGTGGATGACTTCACCATCTCCTACTCCTCCCCTAGCTTTCCTATGTTGAAAATAGGCTTCAACTCAACCCCAACCGGCTGCAAGCCTGGTGCAACAACAATGGTTTTAAATTCTCCAAAGACAAGACAGTGTGCATGCACTTCTGTCATTTCAACAACCTCTACCCCAACCTGAACCTCGTGCTTAATAGCAATCGCATCCCCAAAGTTGACCACACTAAGTTCCTGGGTTTAACCCTAGACCACAAGCTCTCCTACAAACAACACATCACCAACCTGAAACAGAATTGCAACAGCACCCTCAACATTCTCCGCCTCCTCTCCAATACCACTTGGGGTGCGAACCAGCAAGCTCTCCTCAAAATCCTCAGGCTTACCATTCCTGCCAATCTTGACTACGGCAATATAATCTACTGTGTCGCTCACAATTCTTACCTCAATCACATTAACACCATTCAAAATGAAGCCCTCAGGCTTTGTCTGGGTGCCTACAGGACCTCCCCAATCACCAGCCTTCATGTTGAAGCCAACGAACCCCCCTTCCTGCTAAGGTGTAGAAAGCTTAGCCTCTCCTATGCTTTTAGAGCCCTCACCAACACCCAGAACCCTGTTTACAACCTCATTAGATACCCCAATTTCTCCACCCTCTTTGATAGGACCAAAACCCTATCCCCTTCCTTCAGCTTACGCATCAAATCAGACATTCTCCACCTCGGCATCAATCCCACCACTCTCAGCACTTTCTCCTGGCCCACTTTTCCTCCCTAGCCAACCCCCTCCCTACTATTCACCTGGGCCTCTCCACTCATCACAAAACCCAAACCCACCCTAACCTCTTCAGCAAGCTCCACAACCAAATCAAAGACCAACTCTCAAACTATACCTCCATCTATACTGATGGCTTCAAGAAAGGCGACAAGACAGCTGCTGATGCTGTCATCCAAGATATCACCCTCAGTAGCAGGTTTTCTGACTACTCATCCATCTTCTCGAGCGAGGCCAAGGCCATCCTCCTCGCCCTCAACTTTATTGAATACTCTCCGCTCAGCCACTTTGTTATCTTTTCTCTCTCCAAGGCTGTCCTTACTTCATTATTCAATGTTAAATGGGATAACCCCACATCTCATCTCATCCTCCGTAAACTCCTCTTGCCCCCTCCATAGGAAACATATTCTTTTCTTCTGGATACCCAGCCAGGTTGGTATCTCTGGCAATGACAGGGCTGACGCAGCTGCTAAGCTTGCCCTCACCCTTCCCTCTACCCCTTTTCCCAAAACCCTTTCTGACATCAAACCAATTATCACTACCCTTGTTCGTGGCCGCTGGCAATTCTCATGGGACTCCTAAATTGGTAACAAACTCCACCTCATCCAGCCCACCATATGATCAAACCAACTACTCACAACCTATGCCGTGTTAAAAACGTCCACATTACCCACCTTAGAATAGGTCACACCCACCTCACATACTCTTACCTCCTAACTGACTCCCCCCACCCCTCTGCAACAATTGCCATTGCACCCTCACAGTCCATCACATTCTCCTTGCTTGCCCCCCTGTTCAACCTTTCCAGAGCTTCCCTCGCTGCCCACAACTCAGTAGCCGAGCTCTTCCAATAAAAACCTCCGGATAAAATTATCTGCTCCCTTCATCATGCTTCCTTCTACAACCATATTTAGTCCTCCTTCCCCACCCCTTCTCTCTTTACATTATTTTTCCACCCATACACCTCTCTCGATCCCAGCTTTCTGGCTTTTAGTTCTCGTGTTTCTCTCAATCTCCCCCTGTTTACTCTCCTTCCTACCTCTGGAATGATCTGACCTCTCAGGCACAATTTGACCCTTGCTGTTGTGGTGCCGTTAAACTCTCATCAAACAAACAAACAAATCTTTAATGGGTTTCCTGTTAGTTCCTTCAATGAGGGACACACATTTGCCATAGCGCTGTCTTTAATCATCTTTAATAGCTGAATGTGTTTAATGGGTTTCCTATTAGTTCTGTAAATGAGGGACACACATTTGCCATAACGCCGTCTTGAATCATCTTCAATAGCTAAATGTGTTTAATGGGTTTCCTGTTAGTTCTGTAAATGAGGGACACACATTTGCCATAGCGCCGTCTTCAATCATCTTCAATAGCTGAATGTCTTTAATGGGTTTCCTGTTAGTTCTGTAAATGAGGGACACACATTCGCCATAGCACCATCGTCAATCATCTTCAATAGCTGAATGTCTTTAATGGGTTTCCTGTTAGTTCTGTAAATGAGGGACACACATTTGCCATAGCTCTATTGTCAATTATCTTCAATAGCTGAACACCTTTAACAGGTTTCCTGTTAGTTCTGTAAATGAGGGACACACATTTGCCATAGCACTGTCTTCAATCATCTTCAATAGCTGAATGTCTTTAATGGGTTTCCTGTTAGTTCTGTAAATGAGGGACACACATTCGCCATAGCGCCATTGTCAATCATCTTCAAAAGCTGAATGTTTTAATGGGTTTCTTGTTAGTTCTGTAAATGAGGGACACACATTCGCCATAGCACTGTCTTCAATCATCTTCAATAGTTGAATGTCTTTAATGGGTTTCCTGTTAGTTCTGTAAATGAGGGACACACATTTGCCATAGCGCCGTCTTCAATCATCTTCAATAGCTGAATGTCTTTAATGGGTTTCCTGTTAGTTCTGTAAATGAGGGACACACATTCGCCATAGCACTGTCTTCAATCATCTTCAATAGCTGAATGTGTTTAATGGGTTTCCTGTTAGTTCTGTAAATGAGGGACACACATTCGCCATAGCGCCATTGTCAATCATCTTCGAAAGCTGAATGTCTTTAATGGGTTTCTTGTTAGTTCTGTAAATGAGGGACACACATTCGCCATAGCTCCATTGTCAATCATCTTCAGTAGCTGAATGTGTTTAATGGGTTTCCTGTTAGTTCTATAAATGAGGGACACACATTCGCCATAGCACCATCGTCAATCATCTTCAATAGCTGAATGTGTTTAATGGGTTTCCTGTTAGTTCTGTAAATGAGGGACACACATTTGCCATAGCGCCGTCTTCAATCATCTTCAATAGCTGAATGTCTTTAATGGGTTTCCTGTTAGTTCTGTAAATGAGGGACACACATTTGCCATAGCGTTGTCTTCAATCATCTTCAATAGCTGAATGTCTTTAATGGGTTTCCTGTTAGTTCTGTAAATTGAGGACACACCTTCTTTGCCATTGCATCATCTTCTTTCATCTTCAATAGATGAATGGCTTTAATGCATTTAAAATATTTAGGTTGGTTATACTGAAAAAAGTTGATTAAATAAAAGTGCAAGTGCTGGGCTGTCATTCTATCTTACAGCATCTCTTCTAATCAATAAATCTCCTTCAATTTTGGAGAAATCTCCTTCAATTATGGAGAAATTTCCTTCAATTTTGGAGAAATTCCCTTCAATTTTGAAAAAATCTTCTTCAATTTTGAAGAAATTTCTTCAATTTTGGAGAAATCTCCTTAAATTTTGAGCAATCTCCTTTAATTTTGGAGAAATTTCCTTTAATTTTGGAGATATCTTGGAGAAATTTACTTTAATTTTGGAGAAATCTCTATTAATTTTAGAGAAATCTTCAATTTTAAAGAAATCTTCAATTTTGGAAAAATCTTTTTCAATTTTAGAGAAATCTCCCTCAATTTTGAGCAATCTCCTTCAATTTTTAAAAATCTTCTTCAACTTTGGAGATATCTTGGAGAATTCTTCAATTTTTGAGAAATCTTCAATT
Organism: Chiridota heheva; assembly: GCA_020152595.1. Classification (NCBI taxonomy): domain Eukaryota; kingdom Metazoa; phylum Echinodermata; class Holothuroidea; order Apodida; family Chiridotidae; genus Chiridota; species Chiridota heheva. The sequence goes on along the minus strand of JAIGNY010001280.1, from coordinate 230,490 downwards.
TTAAAGAAATCTTCAATTTTGGAGAAATCTCCTTCAATTTTGGAGAAATCTCCTTCAATTTTGGAGAAATCTTCTTCAATTTTGAAGAAATCTCCTTCAATTTTGGAGATATCTTGGAGAAATTCCTTTAATTTTTGAGAAATCCCCCTCAATTTTAGAGAAATCTCCTTCAATTTTGGAGAAAATCTCCTTTAATTTTGAAGAAATCTCCTTCAATTTTGGAGAAATCTCCTTTAATTTTGGAGAAATCTCCTGTAATTTTCAGGAAATTTCTTGCATTTTGGGAGGACATTTACCCCCCCCCCTCCTACACACACACTTCTTACTACCCTGGCTGAGCCCGAATGCATCTAGCAATTATGTGCAACCAACTTCTATATCCTGCACTGACAGACCGAAAACATAGTGATATTTTTAATCCTATTTATATATACAAAAGATTCCGTAATTGAAGAATTCATCAAATGTTTGTGGGAAAACGCATTGAGCACCAAAAGTAATATTTCTAAAATAATGTTATTAAGATAATCACAATAACACAACATCTATATTTGGAGTGTATATCTACGACGTACCTGGCTAAATTCACAAATTATTAATGTATATATGACTTACATGAGCACTAGACTAAAAATTGAGGGGGCTCATTTTTGCGAATTTCACAGATATATTATCCACAACAGACTGATAAAATTTATACCTCCATAGCCCACAAACAATGTGAGGGCAAGGGTCACTTGAATATTCATATGAACCAGAAAATTACTATACCATTGTGTGCTAGATAAGCATTCAATTTTTGGGAGACCCCCTTAAAATGCGCCCTCATTTTTTGGTCTGGTGCGCCTTTAAACAAATTATTGGAACTTTTTGAAATTGTTCATATTTACATAAGATCATGGAAATTGTGGTTAAGTTCTTCATGGTTATACAATTTTTTTATAAATAAATGGAGGATGGATTATATTGCTTCTTGCTATGTGGCACTGTTGAAATTGTCCCCATTCTTCATGTCATTATTTTTACACACTCGGTAACATATGAAGTCACCTTTGAAATATGTTGTAAAATAGGATGGGGAGTGAAAAAGTTAGGGAGCAAGAGGGGAAAGTGTATTTCAGATTTTTATGGTGATAATACCTTTTAACTACATTAAAAGGATGAACTATTTTGCTTCCTGCTATCAGGCACTATCAGAAATTGATAACAATAGGTAACATGGAACCCAATCACCATTGCAATATATTGTATAGATATAAAACTAATACCACAAAATAGAAGAATTAAGTAATATCTAGTTGTTTGCTGTTAAGTGCTTTTTTCAAAACTTTCACATTTAGTTTATTTCATTTTATTAATCATTTACTTTAGGAGTTTCATTTCAGAATAATTCAATTGCATTGCAACCCACAGCTAAAATTGGTGGGGCTATGCACTATAAAGATTTGGTAAAACTTTTTTTAAATTGATGGCAGTATTTAGATATACCATTCTAACAGGTTGAAATTAAAGTTGGCTCATAAGTGAAATAATCACTGTTCAGGAAACATTGATCATTTCCTGAAGAGAGGAAGTTTATGTCTAAGGGATAGAACTGGTGTAAAGTGTCTTTCTTTCTGATGATTGGTACCTGCTTTTGTTGCTGCTGTAGAAAGTCTATATAGAGGGATTTAATTTGTTTTCTTTTTATTATGTAAGGAATCTGCAATCCTATTTCAATCCAGATGACAACATCATTTGCGCATTCCCATTCCCAAGTCGTATATTATTGTCATCTTTTTATACATCTATAAGTACACACTGAATCGTATAATATTGTAGTCATCTTTTTATAAATCTATAAGTACACACTCTATGGCAAAATTTGTGATTAACATGATTTAATGATAAAGTCAGTAATGAACAAAATAGATTAATACTGTGAAATATATTTACAGGGCTTTGGGGTGAAAAGTGAGGGGTTACGCATTTTGCTAATTCATGATAATTTTGAAATAGCATACCTACATGCATAGATACATACAATATGCTTTTATACCGCACCATTTCATTAAGACTACAGCGTCAAAAAATCAATATACATGAGATAAGTTACACGATCAAGAAAGGACTGAAGGAGGAGAAAGAAAAAGAAGCAAGTATTATGACTGAGGAAATAAATGGGATTTCAATGTCAATGAAAACCGGTAAAGAGTTGGCTTTACGAATGCTAATAGTTAAGTGGTTCAAGAGTTTAGGTGCAATATGAAAGAATTCTTTGTCGGCTGCAGATTTAAGTGACCATCTATTTAAACTTCATTCTTTTAAACAGGTTCTGTCTAATACGGAACACAAACCTTCGTGCATAGGGTAATGCAGTATCATAGCAGAGGTCTTATTTTGAATATGTGTGTCTTTGTAAATGAATTTAAGTATTCATTACAAATTATTATGGTTGATTTTGACATGCATATCCAAAGTTATAAGCAGAACCACAATCACACACAAGAAAAGTATCTACGAATATTCTAGAGACTCAAGAATAATGCACCCTCATGCAGTGGCATAGCAAAAGGGGTGGATGGGGAGGGGAGTAGGGGCAATTTCCCCCTGGCCAGAAATATCCATAAAGGCAGAAAATTTAATATGTTGTTTTGGTAATCCTCCTGATGAAAGCGATCATTAAGGTTCAGTTGTATACCAGCCATCTTGGAAAAAATGATCACAAAATTTCCAAAAACCAAATTTTTAAGTTAGGCCTATTTAGCAGTTTAGAATTGGCAAATTTCCACTTATTTCTCAGAATTTCTTAAAAATATCTTACTTTTTCATCAAAATTTCTGAAGGTTTTTTCCTCAAAATAGCGGATGTTTTTCCTCAAAATATCTGAAGTCACCTGCATAACATTATGTTATTATCATCTTCAGGGCTGTTATTCCAGGGGGACATGTCCCCTCACCCTCCACTTTATTAGAGTTTTACAAATTTAATACATTTTGTGGGAAATTTGCCTATTGCCTTCCCCCTGCATTTTCTGGATGAGAATTACAGCCATGTTTATCTTTCTTTTAGGCCTAACTACCTCATGAATAACCAACCTTTTGTCATTATGCTCCATGACCTGTGTTTAGAATTTGTTTTTTGTGTTATCAAATCAATATTCAAATTTTTTCTGTAATATGTTCTAGAATTCATATTTCTTTATTTGAACTTGGTTTAAAGGCTGTATTAAGTTTAAGCTCTTCTATCTTTTGGTTCAATTGCCCCACTCTGAATTACCATTGTGAATACTTGCAGCAATTATTTTAGATTAAGACTTAGAAAAATAAATAAGTTATTAACAGCTTCTATTTTCAAAATAAATTTATATTTTCAAAATGGACTGGAACAAAGGCTTCACATTTAACGATTATACTCTTTTTTGGTGCTTAATAAACTCTGCACCAGAATAGCAAACAAATGATGTTAAAGCTATTCTGGTACAGAGTTTATCGATTACCAAAAAAGAGTTTAATGGTAAATGTGAAGGCTTTATTCCAGTCTATTTTGAAAATAGAAATTCATTTTGAAAATGGAGCTGTATTATGAATAAAGAATTAATTAATAGTTAATGTAGGACAAAACTTCATTATTTGACCAATAGAACTTTTCAAAATTGATTTTGTAACTCTCTAAACATGTTGTCCATATAGCAAATATAGACACACATACTTTCTTATTAGTTTGGAATTTTTCAAGGTGGCTTTAATTGTATTCAAGACAAGTAAGTAAACCAAAAAGTAGAAAGTTTAAAGAATGTCACAGTATCTACATATTTATTACAATCTACACAGATTAATTTACATGGACAAAAGCTCAGTTATATGTAATCTTTAAAGTTTCTTTTCTTTTTAATGATGATTTTAAATTAAAGATTTTTTTTCACTAATATTTTGAATGAAGGCAAACATTTCTGATTTAATGTAACTGTTCTGGTTCAAATAATTATTTTGGCATTTTGATGTTTTTTGATAGAATTCTAAAACAATCATAATCTAATCTAAACATGTCCATAGACCTTTTTGTTGATCTCTTGGTGTGCTGAGGGGAATCTTTATCTGTAAAGGATTAGTTCAAGGGTCAAGCATGTCCATCTTATATGAAAGAGGACTTCAAAAGAAACAAAATGGTAAAGAAAGCATTGCAAAATCTTATTCCATTAAAGAGATATTCAAATTTAAAGTTTGGTATCATTTGTGTAGAAACGACTGAAATCAGACTAGTTGTGATGTCACAGCCTCAGATTTCTGAAAATCCTTATGTATCTTAAAGAAAGCCTATTTAATTCTTTCATTATTAACTTATTTTTCCTCAAACTTTCTCCATGTGGTATATTATAAATACCCTTCCTAGAATAAGTTTGACTACTTTTTTGACATATCCCATGGTTTTTAAGCTTCAAAATATGATATAATACTTAAAGACTTCGAGGAATCTGAGGCTATCTTATCACAACTAGTCTGATTTCAGTCATTTCTACACGAATGATACCAAACTTCAAACTTTAATATCTCCTTAATGGAATAATTTTTTTGAATGCTTTTTTCACCATTTTGTTTCTTTCGAAGTCCTCTTTCATATAAGATAGAATTGCATGACCCTTGAACTAATCCTTTAAACCTTTCATTGAATTTTCATTAAAGTGATGATAATATGACAAATAAGTTCCATCATAAGAACAATTCAAAGATAAGACTATATATTTGCCTAAGTTAATTGACAAAGATTTTAGAATTAAATACATGATTCATAAACCTATCCTAAAACATTTATTCTCATTTACGTAAAATCATATTCAGAATCTAGCTCAAAAACAAACAAAAAACCCATAAACCACACATCCTGCTTTTGGCATACCAAACATACACTGTCAACCCAACCATCCCTACGCATTAGAGCCCTGTCTGCAAAATATCCTTCCTCTATGGAAAGGGAGTTGCTGACTTGACAAGGGCATATTTACAACTACTGAATGAGTATAGCTTACACCATCATTTGCCACATAACACAGGAAAAGTTCCTGGTGTCATATAACCATGCTGTCGGTTTCCCTTAGCAACCTGGAACCCATTGGTCATGAGTTTGACACCATCCCATAATAATCAGAATATAAGCATCCAGTAGCGTGCACAGTCTGTTGAGAGTCAGCCTGGGAAATTCTTTTGTAGGGCTTTGAATTTGATTTTGGATTTTCCTTGGATTACAAAGATTGTACAGTCATGTATAGCTTTGTAGGCAAGGTCCTACTCGGGCTCTTGGCCACCGTTATTGTCACTGTATGTGCTCAGAGTGAAGGTAAGTCCCATTGATATACTTTGCTTTTTCATTTACTTTTTGTTTCCTCCATAGTCCATCAGGTCTTTCTTTCTTTTCTTATAAACGGTTGGAAAATCAAGCAGAAAAAGAGAATTTCCCATGCATGATCTTGTGCTCAAGATTGAGTTTCTCCAGTCAGCCATTTTGTTTGGGGTCCCCTCATGTAGTAGGGGGCAGTATTATTTCATAGTTGGTAACAGTTTATGTCCTCAATGTTTGACTTGTTTTCCCAATTGTTTTAAGCAAACTGATTATGATTCTTTAATATCCATTTCTTGTTTCTTGGGTGTTTTTTCTCTTCTACTCACAACAAGCCGAGTGCGAAGGGGGCTTATTTTCATTAAGTGGTTTAAATTTAACAGTCATGCTTGCCAGGGTGTGTGTGGTGTTTCTTTAAAAGGGTTGCTGTTATTTGCATCATGAAAACTGAAAAATTAACTTAAAAGTAATTCCTTCATGTTTGTCAAGCACATATGCATGTCAAAAGTTGAGAAAGGATCAAAAGATCATTAAATTGCCACCACTGTATAGCATACATGTATATCTGTAGATGTGCCTCTGTGTATTACAGTTTCTGCTTTTTTCATTGTGTTACCCAGTTGCATGTTTTGTATTCATCATTGTAAGTACAAATTTTTGAGATTGTGCTGAAATATATCTCACCATAACCCTATCCTAAGCGTGTACTGCTATGGTGTTCAAACCACATTAGGACATGACTGTTGAAGCAAATAGGCATTTGCATTGGGCTTTTCTTGCTAACTCTCTTTTCTTAAAACACTACTAGCTGGGTGGTTTGTCAGCTTTCCATTTTCCATGCTGAATTTGGGCTGGAATTGCGTAGAGCTTTGTCACAGTTACATATAAAGAATAGTTGGAAACTTTAAAATGTTAAAAGAATGGTAGTTTTTATTAAGTAGTAAAAACCTTACTGCCTAGAAAATATAAATTTTTGTTTTTGTATTGATGAAATGTTCTCTTATTTGATGTCCTTGAAAATAAAGTAAGAAATGGCCATAATGGAAATATATTTATTCCACAGGTCAGGGGTCAATGCCCCTGCCCATTGAATTGATGTTGTGAGTTGTATTGAAGCATTCTGTTGTAAATATGTCCCTCATTCCACAATGAAATTCAATTCTTTTTTATGAAATGATCCCTTTTGATATCAATTTACATTCCAAGTTTCATTTTTGTTCATTTGTTTTCTATATCTGTTTGTTCAGTTATTTGATTGTTTACTTAAATGTTTAGATTCAAATACTCTAAAGTAGGTTTTTACTTGTGCATCTCCCTATTTTGTAAAACATATTTACATGCCTTTGGTGACCATTATAAAGAATGAATTCAAATTCTTTATGTGATCTGGATTAGGAGAAAAGTTAGAAAATGTTGTATATGTAAGCAAACTGATATATCTTGTACCTTTTACTCTGTGTCTATGTATTAAGTTTTGAAATGTTCAGCAACAAATTAACTGTTTTCTGATAAATCTGGAAATCTGGTATACAAATTATTAATTTTTGTAATTAAGATTTTGAAGAAAAGAAATCATCATATTCAAATTGTTATATCAAAAGTATTCAAAATAAAAATTGTTTTATTTAATTTTTTGCAAATTACAGAATTGAAACTCCTTTGAGAACAAGTCACAGTAGACTAGAATTATTCAAATTAAAACAAATCGGCACTTTTACCAACTGTATTTCAACAAACATTAAATTCCAATTGGGATAACCTGAAAATGCTCATTGAACAGTTAATTTCCTTTTGCTCACAAAGCAGTTACAGTAAAATGTTACAAACTCATGACCCCTCTACTTCCAGACAGCTCATAGTCTATGGAGGGACCTGCTATTTAGATGTGTGCACTTGTTTTCTGCAGAGCTTGCTAAAAAAAGTTGAATTACTTCCCCTGAGGCCATACAAGAGTCACAACTTCCCAGGGCTCTAGTCAGGGTCAAACCTCAACTTGTTAATAGGGCTAGACAAATTCTGGAGCTAAAAACTGTTAACACAGCAAGTTTCATAAGGTGTACCGGGGAATTTTACTCAGTCAAAACATGCTGAGTGTTAAATTTTGTGAATATCATTCTTTCAGTGATAGGAGTGGGAGGGAATAAATGGGTTGTCCATGTGTTAGTGTTATATTTTTAAAATAATTTTGTACTTGATTTTCTTTGTCTTAAATTCTGTGTACAAATTTTTAGATTGGAGTTTTAAATTTTACAGTAATGAATCAGATTTTTGGAATTCTTATTTTTGACAGACTTTATTTATGAACTAAAGCTTCAAATACACACTTGTTAGTTTTGTTGTTATCATTGATATTAAAAAAAAAAAAAAAAAAAAAAAAAAAAAAAAAAAAACTTTGTTGAACAACATTTGCTAACAAAGAAAAGAATTAAGGTTGCATTTTCTACTTTGTTTATGAAGATATAAGAATGAGACAAACAGATTTAAAGAATGGCTTTACTAAAATTGACTTTTTGCATTTACTGTAGGAGAACAATTGAAGAAAGAAAAATATACTGGAAATTGTATAATTTATTAAAGCCTTTGAATACACAGATTTTGTTTTTCAATTTTTTTTATACATATTAAAAAAAGAGAATTGAATTTTCTGTAAATAAAATATGTTGCTTATTCTTACCATACCAACCACTTCCTTTTGCAGCATTTCTGGATTATTGTGGAATATTACAACTACTTTGGCTAGGGGTGTCCTAATACTACATGTTCTATTAATTTCTGTAGTTTTATCATTCTGATTTAATTTTCAATTAAGTCATTAAAATAAAATAAAAAAATAAGCAGTTTATTTTAGGACTTGTAATCTTAAATTTATATTATTTTCCTAAGTAGTTTTAAGATGGTACAATATGATAAATGAGGGATAAGTTGAACTACTCCAAATCATGCATGGGAAGACCTCTTTGACAATGCTTGCTTTTCCATCTGTCTGTGTTGAGTTTTGAAAACTATCCATCATATGTTTTTTTTTTCTTCCTCATTTTCCTTGTCTGTCTTATACTCCTTCATATGTTTAGTATGATTCATTGTATGAAAGGTATTCTCACTATTATTGAAATGATATGTGCTGTAGAAAATGATTTAATCAAGTGTAAAAGGAAAGAAATGATTTGCACTCTGTGATACTTTCTTATGTGATTTTCAATTTGAAATTCTCCTAATTTTTTGCATGCATGATGGATAGTCTTTTTTCTGTTTAATTATTGCCAGCAATTTTAACCATGTGACAAAGTTACCTTTTTGAAGTGATATGAAATCAGAAATCTAGCTTCTGTATGACTTGTTGATAAAATGTCAATAGGAAACAACGGCAGCATGCACATAGTTTTCTGCTGGTAATGCACTTTTCCCCCATTTGCATGATTTGGGTAGTTTTTCTTCTTCTTCTTCTTCAGATAAAGATAGCAAGTGGTAATTCCCAAGGGATTAAGTAAGCCTCACAGGGGTAATACTTATAAAAATTTCAACTTATCAAATTACTGATCAAATATTTCCTACCCTGCTTATCTCATCTTGTCAATAAATAAATATACATATTTATAGGGTTTTTGCCTAAAGATTTGTCCTTCTCATTGTTCGAACAACTTTTTTTTTATAAATATTGCCCATGTGGTAACTTTTGAATACCATGTACTGGTCACAATAATTTGTTGGTTAATTTATCAGATCAATACATCATTACAAATTTCTGTGCCCAGCACTTCTGCACTGTTCCTGAAGAAAGGGAGGTTCTTTGTTTGTTGGCTAGAGAACCTATCAGATTAGATCAAAATAGATGATTTCAACAAGAATTATGCCACATTTTCTTGTTAATACTTGTGAGAATGGTTTGAATATTTAAAGGTCTATGGATATGTAACAAATTTCATTCCTATGAATATAACCCTCAATTTAAGTTTGAACCCAAGAAAATTTGTTTTGTTTGGAAGATCCAAGCAAGCCTGTGACATATGTATTCATTAGGATGTGTCAGCAATATCACATTAATCAGAGCAGCATTTAAGAGAGGGTAGATGAGCTAAATTTATGGATCATGTTGGGTAGCTCATTTAAAAAAAATCATATTGCAGCGTAAATTCCTTCATGTCACAAATTTGCATAAAATGTTCATAATTTTTATTGAAATTTCCAGCACAGATTTTTTCAATTTCATTAAGGTTTTTAGATTGTGTTTTATAATATGCGTCCATAGACCTTAAACAACCTAAAATTTGTTATGTATGTCAACATGTTATGGCTATTTTTGCAATTAATTGAATGATAATTGCTAAAAGAAATCAATTATACCTCTAACAAAGTATGTCTATGTTTACTTATGTCAAAATGAGAATCAGAAAGTGGAAGTAAAACAAATTGATCCAGTATTACAATGACAACCATTAATTCCAGTAATTATATTTGTTATAACAATGTTGAAAAATGCAGGAAAATGTCAAAATACTTTACAAATTGATAATTTTCCAGCTTTCTTAAATATTAGGTGCAACTATTCAGGACAGTTTGCAAGTTTTTGATGTCAGCATTTAGTTAGTTTTCTGATTTCTAATGTGTAGCAGAATTAATTAGGAGGAAAGATGCTGATGGATGACTTTCATTATGTGATCTCCCAGCTAAAGTTTAATTTTCCTTCAAAATTATTTATACTTACTTGCATCACAAATTTGTTTATTTTTCATAATTATTGGCTGAAAGTATAATAAAGAACTGATTGTTGTTCACTAAAGTTTATTAAAAAAATTGAGTTTTTGATAAATTATAAATGCTTATATGCTGGATTGGGTTATAAGCATTATAAAATAAGATTTAAAAACCATCTAGAGATACTGTAAATAACAAGGGTCTCTCCAATGCAAATTGCACTAAAATTACTGAGTGGTCACAACTGATTCTTTGGATTGTGTGTTCCTATTGAAAATGTCCCCTTGTTTGTATGGCATATGCTGTGTTGGCTGTAGGATTGGATTTTGTTGATATACTTGACAATAGGTTCCTTTTCAATTTACACAGGATATATCCATTAGTAGATTAGCATGCTTCCTAAGTTTTGATTGAACTGATCTGGGTACAAATGTTGGAAGCAGGTTAGAATCTAGCAGGAGTATTAACTTTATATTCAGGAGATCTAATTTTGAATATTATTCAAGACCTTTGTATCAAAAACTGACAAGTATTGAACAAACCGACTAAGATTGCTCCAGTTTGACACATTTGCAGAATTATCTGCCATGATTTTGACACACTACTTTTTATAGGGCCATTTAGAATCTGAAAAGTGCCTTGCTGACTGAAAAGAAATGCACAACAAATTTGAATGGAATCGTTTCAATTGACCTGTGAAGACCACTGGGCAAAAACACTGCTTCTTGAAATGTATTCATGTCTCTCTCAATGTAATTTCCTGCTACTGTCTACTAAGGCTAATAACTCATTAAGAAATTAACCAACCATCAACCACAAACTTATGATGGGTTCAAAGTAACAGCTCCCTGGTTGGTGGTAACCATAGTGGTTGGGAGACTGGATTGTTACCACATTTGATGATCAGAGAGCCACATAAGCTCTTACTGCCAATTTAACCACAATTTACAAAACAGAATAAACATGGTTAAAATTGCTGGCTTGTATATTAAGTAATATATCAGAAATTGTGTAAAATTGAGTTTAGGTGAATGCCATTTATCATATTCATTATTGAAAATTATTTGAAATCTGAAAAAACGAAATAAATTTACTGTAGGCAATTTAGAGGCTTAGCATGTTGTAGATTAAATGCTCATCCAAGAAATCATTTTCACCCATTTCATGCCATCATTCAGAATTGCAGAAAGCCTCTGTTTCTTTTTCATGTAGTTTTTCAGTCTTTTTTCAGCCTCATGGATACCATCTGAGTGCTGATCGTTAAGTCCCTCAGTTGCAGTCTCATGCTTATTATTCATTGGTGCTCTGCCTCATCAAAATCAAGGGTATCCAAATGGGACTTTTTGTGTTGTTTTTTTATATGTTCATTGTTTAAAATGATATTTTGTAGTATCATGGTCACACACATCAGCCAGTTTTGTATCTTCTTTTGGTAACATTATAATTGCTTAACAATTGTGTTGTTTTATTTGTTACTATTCTTTTCGAGGAGAATATAAGCTTCACTAAATGTGAAGAAGTCGCCGAAAGTTGCAAGGCCAGACCTGTGCTTGTTTGATCATTTTTGAAAATAATACATTTCTGGTAATGAAAGAAAATGTTCAAGTCAATCTTGCTCAGGACTGCCTGTAACTTTTATTTTGTAACTATTTAAGGAAAGAAAATGTCTAGAATCTTTTCTTGAATAGAGCATAAAGAGTTCTTTTTAGCATGGAACCTTAAAGGTACTTACAAACATTTCACAAGACTTCATCTGATAATTATGAAGATGTGATTCTTTAGTACTCATTAGTTTCTTTTTAAATAAAAGAAAACAGGTTCCTTTTTGTACAAGACAAATGAAGGAACTACTGACATAATTGTGAATATGATCTTATTATTTGGTGTTTAGATATTGCAAAGGTGGTGCTTTAAAGTTATTACATTTATGCAGCTTGTCAAAGTATGTTATGTGGGGTATATCTAACAGATATTATTAAGAACCTTTTAAGATCTTAAAGTTTCCAACTATTCTTATTTATGTCTTTTGGCATTTTCATATTGAATTTGCCCTTCAAATTATATCCTATTTTATTCATATATGCATAGCATTTTTCTTCTGTACCTGCCTTCATACAAAAAGTGCAAATGCCTTAGCTGTATCTAGTCATGTTCTATAGCAGTCAGCAGCTACCAGATTGGATTACCAGTATTAAGGTATGTTATTATTTCATCAGATTTGTTTCAATTTATACAATGGTGGTTATTTTGTTGAATGTGAAATAGTTTATGATAGTTTTGTTTGATGATATTAGAATTCATACTTCATGGCTGCCTAAAAAGAGAAATTCCTTTACTTGAAATAAATATAGTATGTAAAGGTCTTTGTAGATAATGTTGTTCAATGTTTTGATCTTTTCATGAGAACATATAAACTTGTTGCAAAGCATCAAAGTCATTCAAACTAAATAATCTATATCAATCATGAAATAAACTACATCATATACACACATTTCTTGGAAATTAGGAATTGTTCTGTCTGTATTCTTCAAAGAAGCTATGCTCACTGTTTTTCTTTTATCCAAAATAAACAAAATGATAATTTTGCAGTAAAACATTCAACTTTGTAACAAAGGCAATTGCTTTATGGGAAGCTTTGACCAGATCTAGTGCTTAATGGGAAATTGTGGCACTAAGTTTGGTGAATCATTTTGCTTGAAGCTGAATTCTTTTTCATTTCTATTATTTTCATGTATATACATATCAATATGAATTTATATACCTAAAGCAGCACTAAAAACTTGTATTCCAAAAGTACTAAAGATATTGTTTCAATAGGGCAGGTTTCAAAGGAAATGTGCTTAAAGGGTGGCATCTAATCCAAGTATGATTTTGATTTGAAATGGACATTTATTTTTTGCTTTTATGTAAGAAAGCCTGACAGAAATTACATCATTCATATAAATTACTTTGAAGTAACAAAAGTTTACCATGTTTGGGAAATTGTTGTTGGTAGCAGCATGAATCAATTTTTTCATAAAATATTTTTTTTACTCGTCTCTAGATTGGAGAGCAAACTTTCTTAAATTAAAGCCTCTTATTTTCTCTACAGTTTTTGTTCAAAAGAATAGATCTTGTTTTTTTGTTTTTCATAACATACCATATTGAAACAAATCATATCATACAAAGGCCCTTAGTCCCACAATATTAAATGAAACTACTGAAATGAACCAATGTTGAAGATACTTAGAACATACTTTGATGGTAAGTAGTAGTATTAATTTGTTTAAAAAAAGAAACTTGAAAAAAACCCTCTGTGATTGTTCTCATGAATATAGTATAGCAAATATGAAAGCAGAAATACATTCTTAGAACCACTTAATTAAAGGTCATTTCAGGGTAATATGCAATAAAAATACAACAAAAATACATTTTCTCCCATACAGTAAGTATGTCATTAATTCACTGGCTAAGGAACTCGCTTAAAACATTTCTTGTTTTCCGGATGAATATATGGATCTTTTTAAATGATTTGATACCTGTTCTTTAAAATGTTTTATGGGACAAAAACTATACCATCATTATCACTTTTTCAATGAGTGAAAAAGAACTATGCAGGATCTCCAGATTTCGTCCTGCACAACCTTTTTCTTATATCAGACATTGAAGAAAAATATTTCTCCTGCAAAAATTCCCAGTTACTTTTCAAGACATCCAAAACTGTTAAAAACTGTTAAAAATTTAATTTCTGTTAATGTGGTACAAAATTTCTGTTAATGTGGTACAGATCCTGAATTCAGGATCAAATTCAAAGAAATTTTATAGAAGTAATAATATTGATCTTATACATCTTTTTTTCCTTTAATGATAGATAACAATTTAAAAGAGCTGTTTTATCCTTTCAGAAGATTCATCTGCATCTGGGTCATTTTCTGGTTCTTTAGCAGCTAGTGAGCAACTCCCTTGTTTGTACAGGGCTTCCTTACATGAACATGGAGACGAGTGGCGGGTAGATTCCTGTACTACTTGCTCGTGCTATAATTCTACCACAAATTGTGTAATAGAGAGTTGCACAAAAGTTAATTGTCGTCAGCCATTGATGATACCCGAGGCTTGCTGCCCACAGTGCCCTCCAAGTAAGCAAGATTTATTCCTTCTTAAGTCTGTTACACACCAAACGCGACACGGCGAGCTGTTTTTTTTATTTTTTAAACAAAATTGAATAAAACAAAGGAAAAGAAACATTTTGTCATCTTGTTTTCAGAGAAGGATCGTCATCGCATGGCTATTCAGATATTAACTGAAAATTGATTAAAAGGGCGTTTCTACGCCCATTAAAGCAAAATTTGGATTTTTTTCCACAGTTTGAAGAAAAATGCATTTCTATAAAAAAAATTTGCAGTATCATCAGAAAGCCTCAATTTATCTAAAATATCTCTCGGCACGTCGCGTTCGGTGTGTAATGGCCTTTAATGTAATTATACACTCAAATCCCTAGATCGTCTAGAAAGGGGCAGAGTGTCAACTGACAAAAGGGGCATTGATAAGGTATCAAGGGCATTTTGAGGGCACTTGAAATGTAAATAAGGGAGTAATCAATACAAGTAGTGTCCCTGCATATTTTCATATTGGGGAACTAATCAGCATGAGACGAAGGAAAATATTTATCAAAAGTATGTTTTTGTGAACAAAATGTACAGTGCTTAATGGAAAGGCAACAGGGTCGAACATCCCTCAGAAAAATCGAAACTAGGGGCCTGCACACAAGCAATTACCTATTATTCAGTTTGTGAATTCATTGATTAGTATAATAGATTGTAACGAAGGAATGTTTAAACGATTGTTTTTGTTATTTAAATTGCATTCACATTTATTATATTAAAAATGAAACATAATGAAGCATATGTTACAAGATCCCAAGAAGCATCCAAATAGTTAAAAAATATACATGGTGTCATCAATTGCGGAAGTAATAATTGTCTGAAGCATTACAAACTTCATAACTGCAAATAATTCAATATAAAAAATACTTTAGATCCTCAGTTGTGAAAGAATCCTTTTAAGAAAAATATTGCACATAAATAAAAACATTTGTCAAAAAATGTTTAGCGTGAAGAAGATGTGTCCATTATCTACCCATGATTTTGCTGTGATTTGTAAGTTGATTTGAATATCACAAAAAACTATTTTCATGTTTCTTTTCTGTAGATATTATTGTTGCAGATGTTACAAACAGTCTGGATCCTGACTTTGTTCTTATTCCTGGCAAGCCCCAAAACATTGAACTAGATGTAGGTATTACCTTTTTGGAGAACAAAGGAACAACTGGTTTGAAGGGTCAAGAGCTATGGAAGCTGAGTGCCTGGATAAGTAGCTATCCAGATGGGTTTGGAACGAAATTCTCAGTTCAAGAAAATA
Source organism: Chiridota heheva (assembly GCA_020152595.1). NCBI lineage: Eukaryota > Metazoa > Echinodermata > Holothuroidea > Apodida > Chiridotidae > Chiridota > Chiridota heheva. The sequence goes on along the minus strand of JAIGNY010001280.1, from coordinate 215,088 downwards.
TACTTTTACCAGATGCCCAGAGTCAGACATACAAAAAGAAGGAAAATTTTGGTTTCGAAAATGTGAATTATTTATTTCGTGGAGAAGATGGGACATGTGTTCAGTTTTCCTATGTATGTGTGATGTTCAACATAAGCGGTAACCAACAGATAGCATACGGGGAGTATGGATTGAAGCTAACATTTAGTACAAGCCCAAATGATAGAGTTTTGACAGATTGTACTCCAATCCCAAAATGTAAAGGTAAATACAGAAAATTTTATATAGTCTGTTTATAAATGTTTCAATTGTTTTCAATGTTTTCATTAATGAATGATTAACTGTTGATTCATAATATTCATGTAATACCAGCTGATGAAAGGTTTCCTAATTCAGTTATTAAATTCTACTCATATTCTCCAATTTTTATACTAATTATTTTTTGTTTCATCATATCAAGATAATTGTTCATTTTGTGTTAATTGATAATGAAATTGATTATTATTTTGAAGCTGAAGCTAGTATTATTATTCTTCAGCACTTGATTCATAATGCTGTAAGCATCTACCATTTCCCTATGTCCTGATTGCCAATAATTGTACAATTATAGATATGTCAACTTTCAGAGGAATATGACTTCATGCACAGATATTGTGTCAATTGAAATGGTCTATTTTAGAACTTTGCAGTATTTTAAAATTCTCTTTCTGGGACCCATTTCTTACATTTGTTCCAAAACCAACCAAATTTGATACTGCTAAGACATTCAAAATTCTTGATAAAGTCTTTCACACTTATTGACAAAATGTAATCAGGGAGATGTTATTTAGGAAATACCATCACCTGCCCGAAGCCATGCTTAATATACCTATTAAGATGACTCTGTTGTTACAAGTGTCTCATTTCTTTTTTAAATTGTGTTTTGGTTTGCCATTCTTTTTAAAATTATGTATTGGTGTTTCATAGATTTAACTCATATCTTTTGACTGATTGCATATTATTGATAACATCTTCACTCATATTTTACCATAGTTTCGTACACATACAATCACCATCATCATCCATTGCCATCGCCACCATGATAATAGATTTATGGAAAGCTGGTTTGTAACTGGTCCTGTTCCATTCAACCATCAGTACTAATAATCTCCTACAGAGAAGGTCATCTATGTCTTGGTGTAAATAACATTCTTACACCACCAGAGGGTAAGAACCAAAATTATTTCAATCGTTGTTCAATGTTCTTGTAAATCCCCTGTGAAAGGATTAATTCAGTGGTGAAGCAAGTTGATCTCACATGAAAGAGGAACTGAAAGAAACAGAATGGTGTATAAAGCATTATTATTATTCCATAAGGGGCATATTTAGGTTTTAAGTTCTGTATCATTTTTGTAGAAATCAATTGTAACATTACAGCCTCAAGATTTCTCAGTCTTTATGTATTCTATCATATTTTATTCTGCAATTTTGTGGCTTAGAAGTCATTGACTATCTTAGGAATAGAGCTGTGAACGTTTAGGGATTTAAGTAAAGGTGTACACGCCAAAAAAAGCGAGCGTGTATTGTGTACACACGTTTAGTACCGTAATTTTCGGAAATAAACCAAAATTGCTCTAAAACTATGAGGCGAAGTAAAAAAAATTGCGCAACCAGTATGGCAAAAGTTCTGAGTCTATTGCCCAAATAGACGCTAAGTTTTGCTTTCCAAATCATAAAAAGTTTACTTCTACAGTATAAATCATAATTTTCATGGAAAATATGCATGGAAATTCAGTTTAGAAAGAACAGATTACTTCCTTTCTATGTCATTTAAACTCAGCATCACGTAACTTTTTTTGTCCTATTCGCTTCAGCTTTCAAAGTGAAAATCTTTCTTCTGTGAAAATCTTGCATACTAGGCCTATGATATACCTCGCAGTAAAACATTTCAAAATTACGCCACTACCACCGGGAACTTCTGAAATATTAGTCCTCTCGAAAAAATGGCTGCCATCTTTGTGATGCATGCAAAATTTCAGCTCTGTTAAAACCTTTTTCTGTTTGTTTATTTTGCAATATTTTTTTTTCTTTGCAAAATTTGACTTATCAGGTAATATTTACATGTAAATGTACTGATTGTCACAATTCAAGTATTTTTTAAGTGTTTTTTGGTTGATTTAACAGCTTGTAAAAGGGGCCTTGATTGCGTGGGATTTAAAGCCTTATGGCTTAACGTTAGGCCTATTGTTAGTTTCACTGTTTACTGCTGCACATTCGTGGTGCATTTTACAAGTTAGCCTAATCAGATTTCAGCGAAATCAAAGTGCATAATATCCCCATTCATTAGTGATTACTGCGTAATTGTGATTTGCACATTTAAAAAAGATTATGCTAATGGGGTTACAGTTTGTTAAAAGTCATTGATTGGAATTTTTTCAGCCGAATGTGTGTGTGTAATTTGAATCATGAATGATCATATTGATTTTCAACGGCAAGAATGACTATAAAAACGATTACTCGCAATGAAGTATTTAGTAAACGTTTACAAGGATTTGTAAGCGTGTAGTGTGTACACGCTAAACGGTCACAGCTCTAGTTAGGAAAGTAGTAAAAGAGAATCTAGTAAGGGTTTTATAATTTACCACTCAAAGAAAGTTCAAGAAAAAGATGATTCAAATACTAAAGAAAGTTAAATTAATTTTTCTCAAAATATATTAGCAATTGATAAGAATGAGAGGATGAAGACTTACTATGCCAGTCATTTCTACATAGGTGGGACAGAACTTAAAACTTGAATATCTCCTTAACGGAATAAGATATTATGAGGAGTAAGTGTATTCACCAGTTTGTTTCTTTTGAGATCTTTCATATGAGATAAACTTGCTTGACCACTGAGCTAATCCTTGAAGTTGCTGTAGATGTATTAATTTCCAGTATTATTGGAAATATCATAATATTATTATGTAATTTGAAGTTGTGCAAGAAACATTGGAAAGGTAGCATTGTTGATATAAAGTCAGTATTAACCTGTATCTTTCCACTATCTGTACGTAGAGTGAGAAACCCAACCCAACTTATTTCAGGGTTATATATATGTATATATATATATATATATATATATATATATATATATATATATATATATATATATATATATATATATATATATATATATATATATAAATATATATATATATATATATATATATATATTTATATATATATATATATTTATATATATATATATATATATTTATGTATATATATATTCATATATTTATATATTTATATATATATATATAATATATATATATATATATATATATATATATATCAATAGTTTTATTTAAGTTTTAAGAAGGGCTATAGGACGCCAATTTTTTTGTATTTTAATCAATCTTTGTTAACTGAATTCGACGTAACCTGTCTTCTATTCCTTATATAGAATATATATATATATATATATATATATATATATGTATGTATATATATATAAAATGATGTATGTATGTATGTATGTATGTATGTATGTATGTATGTATGTATGTATGTATGTATGTATGTATGTATGTATGTCTGTATGTATGCATGCATGCATGCATGCATGCATGTATGTATGTGACAGAAGCTTGTAAACACGATATCTCAAGAATCATGTGGTGGGTTTATGGTATACTTGGCATATGGATGTGTTGTGGTCTGTAGATGGATCCGTATTGTTTTTGGTGCGATGTCATAAATATTAATAAGTAAGTGGGGCTAAATGTTAAATTGTGTTAACAAGCTTGTAAACATGATGATTCAAGACCTGTGTGGTAGATTTATGTCATACATGGTATATGGATGTGCTGTTTGTAGATGGAGCCCTATTGATTGTGGTGCTGATGTCATCAATATTAATTAGTAGACGGGGTTAAATGTAAAATTCTGTAAGGAAGCTTTGTAAACTGGCTATCTCAAGAACAGTTAAGTGGATATATATCGTACTTGGTATATGGATGTGTTATTGTCTGTTGATGATCCCTATTGTTTTTGGTGCTGATGTCATGAATATTAATTTGTAGGCAGGGCAAAATTTAAAGATCTGTTAACAAGCTTGTAAACATGATATCTGGAGATCATTAGGGTTGATTTATGCCATAATTGGTATATAGTTGTGTTATGATCTGCAGGTGATTTGCATTGTTTTTGGTGCTAATGTCATAAATATTAATGAGACTAACTGTGAAATTCTGTTTATGCTTATATTTCTGCAAACCCATGTTAGATTTAAATCAAACTTGGTATGATGCTGTTGATAAAAGCAAGGATGATGATACAGGATCCCACAGAATGTTGAGTTGTTGACTTCATCATTATTCATGTCAGATGGAGCCAATGTGATTGTAGCTTATAGGCAAAAACCTTAACACTTACACAAAGCAACAAAACATACACAAATTACATGTTCCAGTATAATAAATAAACTAAACATGTAAGAACACAACATTTAAAGATATGATAAAAAACCAAGTTGCTTCTAATCCAAAGTTAGCATCCGAACCACATGAGATTTCTCCCTCTGGTTGCAATATTTTCTTTAAATACCTGATACTGCAGGTATCAAAATTGGCTTCTTTCATACTGCGGGTATCAAAATTGTATAATTTCATGCTGCAGGTACCAGAAAAGTTATTATACTGCAGATGTGGTTTTGATTGGTGGGCTGTAACACCTACCACTTTAAGTATGAAGTGCCTTTTAATTCACCCTGATTTCATGAGAATGTGTGCAATTGTCCATTTTACAATTTAGTTTGCTGAAGAATTATAAAGAACCCTTTCTCTGTTATCTACATTCAATGAAAATTCAATTCAATTTGTCAATTGAAATCAAACTTGCAAAAACTTGGGAACCAAATTAAAAAGAATTTATATCATGCTTGGGTTCATATTTAGTAAAATCTACATTGGCTTACTGTTGATATTTGAATAACAGATTTAATTTCTGTGATTCAAAACTTTAACATTTTTCAGGAAAATGTTGCTTCTGTTTATGCACATATGATCTGAAAAAATATAAAATCTTGATTACAAAACAATGATGGATGCTTAGCTGAATTGTATATAAGAAAAATGACATTAAGTACCAAGATAAAAATGTTTTCTTTTTATACTGATCCCAAAGTTTGTAAGTAAAAAGTTTCTTCATTCTCTTTTTATTACTCACTCTCTTATTCACTCTCTTATTTTATGTATGTACTATTAAGCACATGTTCATGTCCACTATAAGAGTGATAAAAAAGAATGACAATTCCATTTTTGTTCTTTCAAGTTTGTTCTTTTACTTGTGACTTAAGTTTTCTTTAAAATTCATTTTCTTTTCATAGGTGTAACAGCAATGTCGCTAGCTTGGCAGTTTTCAGCATCTGGTATTATTGCAGGCATGAGGAACTTGTTGCGTGTCACAGTAGAAGCAGGGTTTACAAGTGATAGTAGTCGTATATCAGGGAGCAACTTATGGAGAGTAGGCATGTATGGGAGTATGACACAAAATGGAACAGGTGAACGTTTTAACTTCGATGAACAACTACTCAATACAGAAGAATCTTCCCTATCCCTTGAAGGAGAACCACTGCAATTTGTAAATGGTGAAGCCATGTTTGATGTAGCTGCAATTGGGTGCACAAGGTTTAACTACATATGCGTTGAATTGGCTAAAGGGGATGATGCAAATCCTGACTTCTTTTTTTCAGTAATTCCTTCTGGTGACATCTTTACCCTTTGCAAGAAAGCATCGACATGCAGAGCTAGTAAGTTATTTATATTCTTTTCCTCTTATGGTGCGCCTAGTATGCCATGAGTCCTGGACAATTTAATTATACGTACACAGGTTTCTTGCTCTGTTATTATAGCGATTTCAATTTTTATTTCTGTGATCTCAATAATCTCAATTTCTCAATAGATAAAACTTCTCCCTAGACCTGCATATGTTCATTTAATTATCTCTATCTCTCTCTCTCTCTCTCCTCCTTCCCTCCCTCCCTCCTTTCCTCCCTCCCTCCCTCCCCCTCCTTTCCTCCCTCCCTCTCTCCCTCCCTCCCTACCTCCCTTCCTCCCTCCCTCAATAATCTCAATTTCCCAAAAGATAAAACTTCTCCCTAGACCTGCATATGTTCATTTAAATTTCTCTTTATCTCTCTCTCTCTCCTCCTTCCCTCTCTCTCTCCCCTCCCTCCATCCCTCCCTACTTTCCCCCTCCCTCCTTCCTTCCTCCCTCCCTCCCTCCCTTCCTCCCTCCCTCCCCTTCCTCCCTTCCTCCCTCCCTCAATAATCTCAATTTCTCAAAGATAAAACTTCTCCCTAGACCTGCATATGTTCATTTAATCCTCTCTTTTATCTCTCTCTCTCCTCCTTCACTCTCTCTCCTCCCTCCCTCCTTCCCTCCCTCCCTCCCTTTCTTCCTCCTCCCTCCCCTCCTTCTTCTCCCCCCCTCTCCCTTTCTCCCTCCCTCTCTCCCTCCCCTTCCTTCTCCTCCCCCTCCCCCTCCACCTTCCTCTCCTTCCTTTCTCCTTCTTCCCTCCTCCTCTCCCTCTCCCTCAGGGTTAGTTAAAGGAAGTGTGAAAGTCAATAAAGGTTTCTGTCTTAAGGTTTAATCTAGGTAGGTATATATATATAATATATATCTATATATCTATACATCTCTCTCTCTTTCTCTCTATTATATATATACATATATATATATATATATATACATATATATATATATATATACATATATATATATATATATATATATATATATATATATATATATATATATATATATATATATATATATATATATATATATATGATATATATATATATATATATATATATATGATATATATATATATATATATATATAATATACCTAGATTCAACCTATCAAGATATCAAATGAATTGATCATTTATTCAGATGTTGGAATCAGAGCTGTCAAGAATCAAGTTAAAGGAAATGTTATTAATGCGGGCCATGCAGACAATGTTCTGACAACAGACATTGCTGTGACTGGGTTTGGTGTGGGCGTTGCCGGACAAGGACTGTGGAAACTGAGAGCTTTTGGTAGTTTTATGCCTGATGGTTCCGGAGAGAGGATAAAAGAAATAGAACAAGTATGAATCATTTTTTTACATATTTATCTCTACACACATATATATTACAATTGAAAATATCCCAAAATAGTGATGGTGTTTGGTCATCATAAAAAATTGAAAAAAAACATCTCTGAAAATACTTGTATTGTCATTTGGTAAGAATGTTAGTAGAAAAGGGAATGTAGGGTTTGTCACTCTGTCAGATTTTGAGAGTATATTATTCTAGGAAATGTAGAATAATCAAATATGTTATTTAACAAATAATGGCAATGGAAACTTCTCTGAAATGATTGTTCAAAATCAACTTTGACTTACAGTATCTATTGATTAATTAAAGTCCTTCATTCTGTCACTTGTAAGGGGGTCACAGTTGGCAGGCGAAGAAGACTCTAAAGAATTGTACAAATTTAGAAAAATAGAACTTCATCATTTCTTGGGCTGAGTCCTCCTTTAAAATATACAGTACTGTGATCAGTGTAAGCATAAACAGTTTGTCAAGACAAGTGGTCAGACTTTATCTGTGATAGTAGATATTCCATTAACTCTATAGCAGAAGTCTTAACTTTAGAGTGAAATTTCACACATTTAAGCTGTTCAATTACTTGATGAGATTGAAAACTGTACATTTACAGTGGGTGAATAACTGTATTGAAGAAATCTTTGATGGTTTTGCATATTGTGGTATTGATAATTGAAAGAGAAAATCTTTGCAGAATCAAAATGTGAATATTCCTGTAGATCTAAATATCAAGTATTTTTTCTACTCTTTTTTTTTGTAGGTTCTAACACCTTTTCAGCAAGATCAAACCTTATTCTTGAATGAATCAATGGTGTTTAAAGATGTCAGTTTTGCCTACAACATGACCAATTTCTCTTGTCAAGATGCTCCCACATTCTTCTGTGTTCAGCTGGAGAAAGGAGATAACCCCACAACAGTCTTTACTCTTAAACCAAAACCTGACCCTAGTGTTCTCATATCTTGTGTTGAAATTACCTGCGAAGGTATGGTACTTATTTTGAGGGAGTAAAGCATGATATTTCAATATATGGATTCATATATTGAATATCATGCTTTGCAGACCAATATTGATGTGTCAAGTGTCTTTCATCCATCTTTTTCATTTAAGGTATGTTGATTATTGACTCATTCCATTAATAAGGTATGTTGATTATTGACTCATTCCATCATAAAATATTCATGAATGATTTTTCTTTTCCTTTAAAATTGTATTAATAGATTTGTGTTTCAATGAGAAGTGTTCTCATTAGAATATATATATATATATATATATATATTTGTGTTTTATGTGTTTGATGAGAAGTGTTCTCATGTTTTCATGTACATACATTTTCATGTATTTTAATGTAGAGGAGTGAGAAATGTTCTCATTGCTCTTACATGCTAGATTCTTATATGTTTTATTTTCAATTCATTCTAAGAATGCAATTTCTTATATTTATGTTGTTTTTTGTGTCTCTTACATATTTTTTATATCATACATCTAATGCATCAGACATTTTATGTACATTAATTACCTTTGCTATTCTGCCATTTCATCATCACCATGCTTCCTTCAAGCCATACAATTTCTACCAAAGGGGGTTTCATTTATTGTTCATCATTTGTGCCATGTCACTCATCCACAAAGCTTGCTACTACCGATTTGCCTCTTCTTTCTATATACCTGACCCTGTCGCCATCATAGCCTACAGAAGGATGGGAAAATGCAGCTAACAAGTGTAAGGTATGGGTTTGGTTGCATATCCTCAACCAATTCATTTGCTTCTTTGCAAAGGTATTGCTGGGTTAGAGTATTTATTTTTATTTTAAAGGGTTATCTTTTGTTTATTATTGCTTTATTGGGTGACAGAGTGATGGTTGATAAATGTTGGTTTTTTACTTTAAATAATGGCAGAAATTGACTTTATTTGGATGTATGTAGAGAAAATTACGAGATGGGGATGCAGGTAGGATGGATGAGATATTTCTTACATTTATTGATTGCACCTTTATAAAAGTTTTTGTTTGTAGATGGAAGGAAGTACTAAGTCCTTGCAAATTTGCTGTTATAAAATGCTTTGTCCAAGATTGCATAACTGTAGCCTGCTTTAATTTTCAGTCCAAATCTTGTAGTTTTTATGGGCTTATCAAACAGGGACTTATTTTATATAAAATAGGGTTATATTATTTGGTGAGGTTCAATCATACAAATGTATTTTTTGTATTTTGTAAATTGTTTTAATTAATTTGATTTCACTTATTCCTTTCATTACTTCCATGACTTAAGTGACCAAAAAATAACAGAGCAAGGGCAACCTTTGTAAAAAAAAAAAACCAGTATTGATTCATCAGGATTAACTCAGGTGTCGGGTGCTGGTAGGCTTAAAGAGAAATTTTTTGGCATGTTATTTGCCAATTATTCCATGTGAAAATATTCCAAAAAATTGTACCGGTAGCTATGCATATTATGGAGATAGGTAAGTTTGATATGAATAGGAAGAAATGAAATGTCATATACTTTAAGAAATTGTCATCAAATCCTTAGAGAAGTACAGTAGTAAGAAGTATTTGGTATTTCTTTGTTCTCACAAACAGGACAACCACATGTGGAGATCTTTAAACTGAAGTGGAAATATCGTGCAGCTCGTGTTATCGCTGGCATGGAAAATGATCTACTTATAACAGCGACAGTATCATTTGTAAATTCAAGCACCCTTATAACTGGAAGTGATCTGTGGCGGCTTGGACTCTATGGGAGTAGAAATTCTGATGGCTCGGGGAAAAAATTTAACTATAATTATCAGGTTCTTAGTAGTACAGAATCATCAAAAAACCTTTCTGAATTTGATTCAGAGGGAAACCCATCTATTGACTTTACCGAGGGTATTGCACATTTTGATGTTGCAGCTATTGGGTGTACTGGATTTAACTATGCATGTGCAGAATTCACAAAAACCGAAACTGCAAACCCAGACTTTGCCATATCAGTTGTGGACCTTATAAAAGACCCTGGAGTGTACACATTGTGTGTGAAACAGAAATGCCTAGCAAGTAAGTTTTTTGTGTTTTGACAAATTTTGTGTAAAGTTAAACATGAAAGCAACTAACATTTCTGTGATGTAGTTTGTTGCCAAATTTCTTAACTATTTGAAGGATGGTTTGTTTCCTGGAACAACTTTCTACTGTTTGTGGTGCCTTTTAAACTCAACGAGCCTATTAGTCACTGTGACAAAAGGCATTTTGTTTTTGCATCTTTGATTTTGAACAACCTGTGATGATGACAAGAGAAGGAATTAGATTGCTAAAAATTATGTTGAAAATCACGAAAAATTGTAGCTATTAGAAATTTATGCCAGATATATCAAGAAAAGACTTCCCTCTTTAGATGTCATGAATGGAATTGTGTTCCATCTTTATATATGAAGCCATTGTTTAATCCTCTGCATCAATAACGTCAAGAAAAACAACTAAATTGTACATGCATAGAAATGTGCATTTAAAATTGTAGTATTTGATGCTCAATAGTGTGCATTTGTATACGAAAATTAAAAGTACATGTTCAATTCGCTTTTCCTAAATATTTGGTTAATTGAGAATGAATACCTGCCTTTGTGCCAGAAGGAATATTCAATTAGGATGTTTCCAAATCTGGAATTGTTGACTCTAACTTCAAGTTTGAAGAATTGATCTTTGTAGAACTAAATGATAAGGGCAGATGTTGGTATGTTATTCTGTAAATTTGTGTATGTACATTTCCTTTCTCACTCACAACTTTTTTTTAATGTAATTTTCTGACTCTTCTTTGTAGATGTGAAAGTCTTTTATTTTGAGAATGCAATCACAAATGGTTCAATAGTACCATATCAGAGGGACAACCCAATCAGCCTTGATGTAACTGTGAAAGTTGCAAGTGTGGGAGTTACAGGGGAGGGGCTCTGGAGGTTAGCAGCTTTTACCAGTGAGAATGAGGATGGGTCAGGAAGACGATATTTGGAAAAAGAGCAGGTTAGATATCCAGCATTGTATTTTTTATTTTATTGTGGATAGTTATGTTGAATGCATATTTTAAAAGCAGGAGAACTGCTTAAAAATAAAAAGTGAATTTATATTTGATCAAAGAACAAAATTCCCTTTGCAACTAGTTAATTATCAATAACCTATTGGTTTTGTAGTATTCATGCAGCAAATGATTGTATTTTCAGTTGTGATGAAGCAAATGTTTATGTCTAGATGTGAAATGAAGGTATTAAATTAATAAAGAAACTATGAAATGAAAAAAAAAAAAAAAAATTACATGTAATTGCCAGCAAGTGATAAATAGAAGGTTAACATTCAAAAAATAATATAAATTTCACACTTATTATTGTTTAAGCCTTGCAGGTAATTAAAACAATTAGGTCCAGTATATATATTTAGTCAGCTTACAATTTTGGTAACAATATTCTTAAATTAGATAATATTGTTGTCATATCCATATGTGGATCATTTCTTGTAGGATGATTATCTGTGCTAGTTATATTTTTTGTTTTCATTTGTCCAACAGGTATTGGATATTGATCAACAGAACAAGATGTTTGAGTTAAAGAGGCCTATGACATTTAACGATGTCGTAGTGAATATTGATATGACACAAGCGACTTGTGCACAAATAAGCTACATTTGCGTGGAACTGAACAAAGGAAACAGCCCCACAACATTTTTCAATCTTATCCCTGCAATCGCAGAAAAGAGTGCAATAATTTCTTGTGCTGAGCTTGGTTGCCAAGGTCTGATGGAAGCATATTTTAAATTATGTTATTTATTCATGTATTTACTTTTAATTAATCTGTTTTTAATTTCAGCATTATTCTGATGGAATTATCGTCTGTCTGCTCCTTTACTCTGTAAAGGAGGTTTAAACAAACAATTTTGATCAGAATAATGAAAGTGTTAATTAGATGCATTTCTTGTGAAAGGTTAAGTTTAATGTGCTGGTGGCCTTCTGTTCATATGTTGTGTTATTTTAATTATTCTATGTGTTTTATCCTCCTATGTGTTTCATCTATATGTTTCATTTTTTGTATTAACTCATCTTAATTCATTCTAGCATACCCCTATGAAGAGTAGCATATGATAATTAACTGTTGTGTGACAGTCATTAAGCGGTAGCATGATCATGAACAAATGATTCTCCTTAGTTTTTGCTATACATTTATTTGCCTTTTCCATGTTTCTAAACCATGCTCTGACTTACAGTAGCACTCTTTAGAGAGAGAACTTTGTTCATCCAAAAGAAAATTATTGATTTCAAGCAGATGTGTTTCCATCTTCCCTGGGCAAGTATCTGTTTCTATTTTCTGTTTTGTTTATATATGCAAAAGATCAGGTAATAAAACTATAGCTTTTGCCTGACACATAAAATTTATTAAAGTATCTAATGTGCTGTCAATGGAAGCAGATGATGTAATAATCAAATTATGTAGAAAATCCATTTTTAATGACATAAAATTTATTTAAATAAGTTTCAGAATAAGTTGCAAAATTCGGTTTGTGAGTTAAAATGAAAATGCACAACCATTATGTGCAGAATATAGAGATAGTTTGTATGGTATCTTGAGTACCTGAAGCCATTCATTCATCCCATTGGAGGGTCATAGTTAACCATAGTGCAACAATCAGCATTATTTGCTATTGAAACTTTAAGATAAACGGAGCTTTGTGATAATTAAAAAAAAAATGAAAAGCTACATGATATTCCAGAGATAAAAAATAAATGTAAAGGTGAAGGTCCCTTAATCAATGTATTGTATCTAGAGATGAGACTATGGCAGTTTAAAAGACCTCTTTATTTATGGCGTTTGATATTTGTTGACAGTCCTATCAGTAAATGGCACAAACACCAGTTTATTTGTACAAAACAAAAAGTTTGATTTACTAGATTAATTTTTGGATGACTGGTTTGCCAGTTACTCTAAAGGCTTTTGCAAAGGTGATTTACTCCTGGTATTAGCACAAAAAATAAATTTGTGGATTTCCCATTACAGGCGATATATTTACTTTTCTTCTCATTTAAGTATTCTTGGAAGAAAATGTTATTCTTTCTTTTTCATTTATTCATTTTATGTCAAGATACATGTGTGTAGTACTGTCACTGTTGTCCTTTTGTGTTTGTGTCACTCATGTGTGAAAGGATGCCTTCTTCATCAAATTTACACAACATCTACAAGCAGACTTTAAATTTACACTTTTACAAATAAAATTAACACAGTGTACACTTGAACACTCTAACTTACTCAACCAAACAAACCAAAGTCTGCTCATTACTTATACAGAATATAATTTTTGAATTTTAATCAAAGAAATTATGTATTGATTTATGTAATGATTTCTTCCTGTATATAGTCTTTATAATTTTTCATTCAAATATGTCATGAAATGATTCCTTTCCCAGGAGTATTTGCTGAAGATTTTTCATGGGACTTGGAAGCTATCAATCCTGTACCAGGAACTGCATCACCTGTTACCGTGGATTCATCTGTTACCTTCACTGAGACTTCACGGGATGTTTCTGGAGAGGGATTGTGGCGAATGGCACTCTTTGGCAGCGGTAATGCAGATGGGTCAGGTGCACGTGTTAATGAGGTTAACCAAATCTTAACAGAGTCTGATGCTGCAACATCATTTGTACCTGGTTCTCCGCTTGATATATCCGGTGTAGCTACCAATTTTGATATCGGTGCAATTGGATGTTCACCGGAACAAGCATACGTTTGCATGGAGTTTGCTAGGGGGGCTAACCCTGATCCTGATTTTGCCTTCAATGTTGTTGGTGATCCAGATGCCGAGTCCCTTATTGCTTGTAAGGAAAGAGAGTGTGGTGCAAGTAAGAAAAACTCTTGTCAATTTTTCACGTAGAATGTTTTAGGTACTGTATACGATCATGAGCATTAAAAGAATCGGGATCATATGCAGCAATCCTTATTCGTAGTGATACTGTATTTATGTAATGTAGTTTCCCGCCTACACTTGTAGCATACAACAATTTATATGTGCATTTGCCTAAATTGAAATTTGTATAAAGACCTTATATGTTTAATGCAATTTCGTGAAATGGTATCTACATTTTCAGTTCTATGCCTTGTTTGTTTTTTCAATGCATGCAAGTTGATGACGAAGTGAATGTTGTCATAAACATTACCTCAGTTAAGGACGTTATACACTGAACACAAAGCGTCTAGAGATTTTTTATACAAAATTGAATAAAACAAAGGAAAAGAAACATCTTGTCCTCTTGTTTTCAGAGAAGCATCGTCATCGCATGGCTATTCAGATGATAACTGAAAATTGATTGAAAGGGCTTGAAAGGACCTTTCTACGCCCATGAAACAAAATTAGCTTCGTGACAGAAAATTGCTCCCCACTAAAGCGAATTTCTCCATAGTTTGAACAAAAAAGCATTTCTAACAAATTTCCCAGTATCATCAGTAGCCTCAATTGTAAACTTCATCGTGTGTAAGCAAAAAGTCAAAGCATCTTATAATATTTGTTTCCTGTATGATTATCTAAACAATCGCTTGCCACGTCGCATTCGGTGTGTAATGGCCTTTAATCTAGAGCTTCTGTCAACCTTTACTCTCAGCTTTTACTTTCTTGCTTTTCATATTTTTCAGTTATGACATGACTATAATTACCTTCTAATTTTGAAAGCATTATAACTCTTCAAATGTCTCTAAGCAAGAATTATCCTTGTCTGTGTTTTTACATTACACTTTCTGGAGATTCTCTAGAAAAGTTTATTCAAAATAACTATTTTAGAGTTTGACACTTTTTTCTAATAAGTACCACTATATAATTTATAATTATTGTCTTCCAGCTGGCATGGAAATTTTAGTGTATGTGATTTTGAATATAGAATGCCTTTTCTGGATGTAGATGAAGGCTTGGAAATTGAAACTAGAAAAAATATTTGGATTCAGAAGAAAAAAGTAACAAAATTTAACTAGAAAATAGAATGTGAATTAATATTCCAGTTTGATGGTTATAATTAAAGAGAATACTTGCATCTTATTTAAAGTATTTCAAAAGATATAAATGATCTGTCTGAATGCACGCTAAGGTGATTTTTTCCCCTTTCTTTTTACACAGAGGCTATCTTCTCAGAGTTACAAACAGAAATAGTGGAGCCTGAGTTCATTACTGAGGGTGGCGCCAACAGACTTACTGTTAATCTCGCAGCAATTAAAGCTCCGGAAGCAACAGCTGTAAGTGGAACAGGTCTATGGACAGTCTCGTCTTTCTTCAGCTCTAAAGCAGATGGCAGAGGAAGACAGTATAACTTCCAAGAAGATGTTATAGCTAATACTGAATTCAAAGATACTCCTTTGACATATGAAGACGATTTGGAAATGGCTTCTATGACAGTGGATACAGATTTGGACAGTATTACCTGCAAGAAGGCCAAATATTTCTGCATGGAATTAAGCAAAGATTCAGCCGCTAGCATCAACTATGAATTTGGAACCAGTCCACTTCAGGATCCATTTGTTCATTGCATTGACATCCGAGATAGGTGCAAAGGTAATTTGCACCTTTTCATTTTCTTAGTCGATATGTGGGTTTTAGACCTGGAGATTAACATGCTGGTGCGATTTTTGTAGTTGTTGTTTGTTGTAGCATTTCCAACCATTCAAAGCCTGCCTTTCATCTATAAATAAAGTTTTGATTTATAGATTGTATATTGGTGAAAGGCTTTAGGTACTATACAATTAAGGAATTGAAGACAGGCTTTTGTATGGGTGAAACACATGTTATTTTCAATGAAGACTAGACATTGTGCATAGCATTTTGGATTCTTACTTCACAGTTAATCAATAACAAAAGTATTTTATTTGGAGAGAAATTCTGACTTGCATCTCATTTTTGTTGCAGGGTTGAATTGTTATAAAGGTTTATGTATATTAGAAAATATGTGAGATCATGAAAGCCAACTTTGATTCCTTTGAAAAATTTTGGTTTCTTAGCATCAATCTTGAAGCCTCTATCTTTTTATGTAATTTGAGAATACATTAAACACTAATTGCGTGGTAACTTTGTAATTTCAGTATGGGTTTAAAACCTTTTGATTGCAACAAGTAATGATTTGTTATGAGGCAAACACAAAGAAAAGCTTGTTAGCTCTTCATTTGTAATTTGAAGCAGTTTTTTTATTACATTAATATAAGTCATGTGAAAGAGAGTAACAGTGGAAATGGTTCTTTTTTCTGTCTAGGTGTTGTCGCCAAAACTCTTGATTGGACCAGAGAAATACCTGAAGGTGTTTTTGGACAGCCCACTCCAATGACCATAGATGCAACAATTGATGTTGAACCATACAGCAGGGAGTTATCAGGAAATGGCTTGTGGAAGATGTCTCTCTTTGGTAGTGCCAATGAAGACGGTTCTGGCCCAAGAAATCCATTCTCAGAGCAAATTCTGGACACCAATGAAGAAGCCAATCCCCTGGATAAGGGAGGTCCTCTCGTGTTTGAAGATATTACTGCAAGTATTGATATGAGTGATGTCGGTTGTGGTGATGTTAGGTACCTTTGTATGGAGTTCCAGAGGGGCTCTTCGCCAAGACCAGACTATTCATTTGAGACATCGGACGGAGGAGATTCAATTGTAAAGTGTATGGAGGAGCAATGTAAAGGTGGGATCCATACAATTTCTTATCTTCCTCTTAGTATTCATTTATATACCATTTATGGTTCAGGATGTGACAACCTATGCAATATGTGATTATTTCCAAGTCAACTGGTATAATCCCTTAATGAAAATTAAGACATGCATTCATAATTGCAACCAAATAGGCCAAAGGGGAACTTGAACAGCTGTATAAACCTTTTTAAAGCTGCGTTTTTCTCATGAACTGCTGTAGTGTAGTGGACTTCTAGTAAACAAAAATTCAGTGACAAAAAGTAAATCCCTGATAAGATTTATTTTCCGTGTGAAATCAGTTAAGTGATTTGTGGGCTCCTTTTGGAATACAAAATTGTCACTTTGTAATTTCCTTCCCAAAGTAGATTTTGAAATTAAAGAATATTTAGTCTATGCTTCAAAGATTCTATCTACATTTGGTCCTTAAAAAGAGAAAGTTTTACAAAATGCACTTAAAAAATGAATTGTTTTGATGTTGGATATAAAATAATGGTTAAGCAGTTAAAATGATAAACTTTCAATGACATAGTAAGACTGATAAATATGTTATTATCTTGTGGCATATATTCCTTGTCTATAGAAATTGAATGTAGAGAAATTTCCTTCCATGTGTTAAGTGATATCATCTTTATATAATTTATATTGAAAAATGAATGTTTCATGTAGCAAGGATGATTTGTATTTACAATTTTCATTTTTCTTTTCTTGTATTTGATCCAAAGCTCCCACTTACATGCTTTCTCTTTTATTTTAATATTGCAAATTGTTTTTCTGTAATTTAGAATCACAGGGAATGACATCCAAAGCATTCATTGTTTCTTGTGTACTTCATTTATTAATATATATAAGAATGGTATACCATATTCTAATGATTTATATTTTATATTTTTCATTATGCACATAGCAGTTGTAATATGATTCTATAGTTAGGTATGATAGTATCATTCCAGTTTTTATTTAAACATTCAATTAGAAAAAAAATTTTGAAAGATTTTGGTCTTTGTGCTCTTCAGGGCTTCTGTAATTGAAATATACTTGACATAACATGACTCTTCGTCGAAGCTGAAAATGATGATTTGATGCACTTCTTTCTTTGAATTGCATTTATGGTGAGGTAGTATACAAACTCCTGATATCAAAAGGAGCAATAATAATTCAGTGACAACATTTGTTGTCTGTGAAAGAGTTTTAAAACATTGTTTTTTCTCGCTTATAAGCTCATAGTCTTGAATTGTTTGGGCTAAAAATTGAGTAAGAAGGTTTTTGTGGCTTCAAAACTATTTATGCACTTAAGATTTTTACATTTAGGTGTTTTATATCCTTTTTACCTTTATCCACTTTACACTAAAACAAGATCAAGTTGTGTGCAGCCAAAAGTATAAGTAGTTTTCAAGCAATTTGGTACTACTTTCGCTTAATAGTATATTTATATATTTAGTTTTAAAGTAATTTGAAATTTAAAAGTATTTTGTTATTCAGCCATGTTTGAAATTCAGTAAAGAAGCTTTACTACTGCCTCTTGATAACAAAGCAACAAAGGAGGCACAAAAGAATTTTGCGAAAAGCTTGACTTCTTTTACTGAATAATAATTATCTTGTTTTCTCCCCTATCCTACAGAGGTTAAACTGAGCGGATTTAAATTCAGTCCCGAGAATTTCAAGGTCAGCGAAGGTAGAATGTCAAACCCTGTCACTCTTGCTGGTGTGGCAAATTCAACCAGAGACAGTGGCCTTATCAGAGGTGAAGAACTCTGGAGAATAAGTATGTGGGGAAGTAGCAGACGAAATGGAGAGGGCGCCCAGTTGGGATTACAAGAGCAGATTCTTAGTCAATACCATGCATCCACTCCTTTGCTAGCCCCTGATGACAATCTTGGTTTCAGCAACATATACACAAATTTTGACATGACAGGTGTTACCTGTGAAGACCTTCAATATGTCTGTGGTGAAATTACGAAGGATCCAAATTCCAGACCAGAATTTCAGATGTCAGCTGTTCCAGATGAAAGTGTGTTAAGAAGCTGTTTTGAAGTGCCAGATGATGCATGCAATGGTAAGTATGTGAACATATTACATGAAATATTAAAGAAACAATCACTATTTAGTCATGATCAATTACCTTTTTTTTTTTTCTTCTTCTGGCTGATGACTCTAGAAACGGAACTTGTATGTTTAAACCCTTTGAGTATATTTGACACATAAACAAAAAGTTGTATTGCTTGAGTCAAAAGGAAATTGAACAAAAGTTTGCTTTTTTAGAGCCTCAAATGTAAAAGTGTGATGCAAATTTTGGAATAATGAATTACCTTTTGGAAGGAAATTATTTTTGGTTGGCATGAGTAGCATAATGTGAACCTATGTAATGGCGATTACGTCCGTCCATCCGGCCGTCCACAGTTTTTTCCTGAGATTTCCTCAGAAATGTTAAAGTTTTTGAGAATTCCTCAGAAAATGTTGAAGTTTCTTCAGAGTTCCTCAGAAAAAATGAAAGTTTCTTTAGATAAGGTTGGATTTTCCTTACAAAATGTTAAAGTTTTTTAAGAGACACTTAACACAGGATTGAAGACTAGTTCTTTAAAAAGTCTACAAAACATTTGATATTTTCTTAGAAGATAAGTGTAAAATGATATAATTTTCTAATATTCTTCAGAGATCCTCAAGTGTCTCTCTGGTAGCACTTGAGATTTAAAATTCTTAAAATTCTTCAAAATATTTGGGGACCAACAGTTGTATCAGGCATGATTATTTAACTCCACCTTTATTATTGTGGGCATTTGCATTAAGTTGCTACAGTATATGAACTGACCAGACTTTTTTTATTTAGTATGCTTAGTTAGGGAGTGAGACAGGATGTGATTGCATATGGACATAGGGAGGGATGCCTTGTGGGACATGGATGGGGGCCATGAGGGACACATGATGTAATATATACCATGTGGTATACACCAAGGGTTATATCAGGCATAATTATTTGACTCCACCTTTTTTCTTATTTTACAACTCATTTGCATATAAGTTATTATATGAACTTACACTTTCATACATCATATGCTCAATCAGGGACTGTGATAGCTAGGATGAGACTTCTTATTGAGCCTATGGGGCGTCATGTAGGACATTGGGTGGGATACCATGTGGGATGCCATGTGGGACATGGGGTGGGATGCCATGTGGAACAGGGTGGAATGCCATGTAGGATATATGGTGGAATGCCATGCATAACATAGGGTGGAATTCCATGGGATGGAATGTCATGTGGGACATGGGATGGTATGGGATGTCATGTAGGACATGGGGTCCCACCCCACAACAAGTCATTTGCATATAAGTTATTATATGAACTGACACTTTTATACATAGTATGCTCAATCAGGGACTGAGATAGCTAGGATGAGACTTCTTATGGAGCCTATGGGATATCATGTGGGACATGGGGTGGGATGCCATGTGGGACATGGGGTGGGATGCCATGTGGGACATGGGGTGGGATGCCATGTGGGACATGGGGTGGAATGCCATGTGGGACATGGGGTGGGATGCCATGTGGGACATGGGGTGGGATGCCATGTGGGACATGGGGTGGGATGCCATGTGGGACATGGGGTGGGATGCCATGTGGGACATGAGGTGGGATGCCATGTGGAACAGGGTAGAATGCCTTGTGGGATATAGTGTAGGAGGCCATGGGGACCTGGAATGTGATGCCATGTGGGACATAAAGTAGGATGCCATTGGGACATTAAGAGAAATTCCATTTGGAACATATGGTGGGATGCCATGTGGGACATCAGGTTGGAAGCCACTGATGCAGGACACAGGGAGGGATGCCATGTGGGACATTAGGAGGGATGTCATGTGGTACATATGGTTGGATTAATGTGGGACATACATATAGGATGGGATCTATGTGGGTCGTAGCATGAGATGCCATGTGGGACATGTGAGACACTGTATGGTGGAATGCCATGTGGGAAATATGATGGAATGCCATGTGGGAGATATGGTGGAATGCCATGTGGGAGATATGGTGGAATGCCATGTGGGACAAGGCATGGGATGTAATGTGGGACATGAGGTGGGATGTCATTTGGGACATGGGATGTCATCCGTGTGGGACATAGGGTGGAATGCCATGTGGGTCATAGGATGGAATGCCCTGTGGGACATATGATGGAATGCCACTTGGGACATGGGATGGGATGTCATGTGGGACATGGTGTGGGATACCATGTGGGACATGGGATGCCATGTGTGACATAGTGTGAGATGTCATTTTTGTAATTGGCTAGGTCATATGATATGGGTGTCAATTTGCATGGGCATGCGAACCATGATGGTATTTATCGTTTTAGTTTTATACAGATATCAAACAGCAAGAATGTACGGAGCCTGGAAAGTGACATAGGAAAATCTTTTTTTATCTCGTTCCCATAAAATAATGACTTGTGGGAAGGAGATAATATTTCATGGGAAGAATATAATATCTTGTGGGAATGAGATATTATCTTGTTTGCAAGAGAAACTAACCCTAACACGGATAATATTTTATTTCATGAGATATTAACTCGTTGCCACGAGATATTAACTCATTCCCACAAAATATTACCCTGTTCTTACAAGATATTATCTCGTTCCCATGAGATATTATCTCGTTCCCACAAGATAAAAAAGATTTTCCTATGTTAATTCCTGGGCTTTATAAGAATGAGTGTAATTTGGATTATTTTTTTCTTTCATTGTAGGTGTTATTGCCACTGATTTGGATTGGGACATGTCTTTTGACAAAATTGTACCTGGCACGCCTGATGATGTCACCCTTACTGTGGATGTCCCAACTGCATCCACCAGTTCTGGCGCAAGTGGAAGAGGCATGTGGCGTGTTGGTATTTTCACTAGTCCAGTTGAAAATCCAACTCCAGCACAGAAAGGCAATTATGATGCACAGATTTTGACTAGAGGGCAGTCAAGCACAACACTCACTGAAGGTGGTAGTACACTGCGTTTGAGAGCTGTCAACACTCAGATTGATCTGACAGGTCTTGGTTGTGATGAAGACATGAGGTATGTGTGCTTGGAATTCGCCAAAGGAAGACGTGCAGCTCCAGACTTCAAATTTGAGGTTCGAAATGGTAATGGCATGATAATAAGATGCAAAGAACAAGAATGCGAGAAACGTAAGTTTTATTTGTACAAATTGATGCATATAGAAATTCTATAGATGTTTGCGATTGTGAGAGCAGTGATAGTATTTATGCACATGCGTAATTTGACTTCTCTGATTCATGTTAGTGAATTTTGACTGGTTTTTGACATATGCTGCAGAATCAATTTACTCATTTTAAAGAAAAAAAATTATTTAGCATATCTGCACATAAATAATTCTGAAGTCAACTAGATGATGAATTTAATATGGGAATGTAGAATACATACAATAGTCTTTAGAAATAAATACCTATGGGTTGAAAGTAAATTTCATGTTTGTGAATAAGCTATGACTGACTGAATCAATCATTTATGAATAGTGTAGTAAATATCGTCATATTATTCATTGTACAAAACAGTATTGCGTTGTGGATGTAGAGTGGTATAATATTTATTGAGGGTTATGTGTATCTTCCCAGTATAATGAGAAACAAGACAGAGAGATCTTAAATAAAACATAATTATTTATGTGTAGATATCTTAAATATTTTTCTTTCAAAATGAGTAAATTGATTCTCTTAACTTAAGGAATATAAGATGTAGGATTGAATAATTGTGCCCAAGCAATGAACAGTTGTACATCCTAAGTAAGAGTGAGTCAATATTCAACTGAAGAAAGTAACCATTGGAAGAAACTTCTGAAAGTATAATCAGTTTCATACTTGCATTTTTCACCACTGAATCGATTATGTTGAATTTTACATATTTAGACTTTTCCCCACTGTATTGTAATTTCAAAAACATTCTGTTTTTACATAGCTGTTGTTTTAAACGATTTGAAGATTATCCCATATGGAGCAGTCACTGTTGTGGAGGGGCGTCCAAACAACCGTATTCTGTACGATCTTACTGCTATCACGGACAAAGATGCCAGCGGTAAAGCATCTGGTACTGATCTGTGGGAGCTGGAGACCTGGGGCAGTTTTAATGAAGACTGCAGTGGAATCAAGTATAATGCTCAGACAGAAGGCAATTTCCAGGATTCCCAGGCTAACCGAAATGTGTATGAAGGAAGTGATGTCACTTTTGGAGCTATAGATGTTAACATGGACATGTCTGGAGTGAACTGCAACCAGATGAAGTATTTCTGCTCAGAGTTGCGAAAGGATGCAGATGCAAATCCAGACTTCAAGCTTGTCACTGAACCAGACCCTAGTGTCTTAGTGCAGAGTTTCCCTATAAAGTGTGATGGTAAGGACAGCTCAAAATTACATTCAGCTCAAAGAAGTAAATTTCTAATGCTTTTAGGAGTATGTTGTATTTGAGATTAAAAAATAATATCTTTTATACCTGTTTTCCCAATTACTTACGATTTAAAGAAATACATAAGTTTGCATGAGGTTTTTGAAGAATGTAAGTGGGAAGAAAGAGATATGACAATTATGTATGTTTCAGAGAATGAAGCGTCCGTGACATGGTGACATTTTGTGACAAAATTTCATTGTCCAAAGATCTGTGACATTCTGTGACATTTTGAAAATTTTGCGACAAAATGAACATAAACAGATGTATTAATATTTGTTTTGACATTTTGTGACATGTTTTACCCCTTCACTCGCACTCATTGGTAATTTGATGTTGCATTTTAGTGGTGGATTCCATTTTTCATGAAACAGACATAACCAAATTATCCTTTCTATGAGTATTACCGGTCAACTGATGATGTGTGAATCTATTGCCAATCAAATGTGACAAAGGCAAAACTGATATGACATTCTGTACAAAAGGTGCCAAAAATTATTTTGTGACAAGCCATCAATCATCACCCCATTCTCTGATGTTATTGCATAAATGGTCGAGCTTTAATTGTATCTAATTGTGATGACAATCCTTATTGCATACAAGTAATATCATAATGTATTGAATTCTTTTTAGGAATACATATCTTAGATTGACCAATTGCATCATCTACAATCTTAGACAAAACTCGTTGGGATACCCCTCGATCTGTCGTTCAATGTTGGTGAACTGAGTGGAAAATGTTAATGATATCCATGTCTCTGTATTTCCTAGTGAAATATTTATGTTGATAATTGCTTTCCATGTCTCTGTATTTCCTAGTGAAATATTTTGTCAACATTGAAAGTGTGGGGGCAAGGGGAGGGGGAAGCTGTACATAAATAATTGAAATAACATGCAAACTTTCCGGTAAGTCAGTAAGTGTCCCAACAGTTTTGTCTAAGATTGTCTGAGAAATGTAATTGAGTGAAAATATCGTAAATGTCAATGAGAAAATAATTTTATATAGGGAAGTCATGATATTTTTTTAAGAAATCAGAAACATTCAATTGTTTCGAGAATTCAGGACAATACACTAAAAGGCATTAACGTCTTTTGGACCATGCTATCTTAAGTAGATAGGAAATATGTGCTTTATTCTTTATTTCAGCAAAAAATCCTTTTGTTTGCAACCCATTTTTTCAGAAGGTCTGAGTGCTTTATTCTTGACCATTGCATTGTTCTGCGCATTTTAGATTACAAGGGAAATGATAGCAGGTAGGAGGTGGGGATGGGGGCGGTGGGGAAGAAAGAAGTGACAGAGATAGAGACTGAAATGATGGCAGTTAGGTGAAGAGTATTTCAAAAACAATTTATCAGATTCCAGCAAGTAAACAAAAAGTAGTTTCGACATGCTCATATTGCTTTCCTAATCTAAATTATATTTGAAATAACATGCAAACTTTCCAGTATAAAGTCAGTAAGTGTCCCAACAGTTTTGTCCAAGATTGTGGATGTGTAAGTAAGCAGTCCAGAAGGTAATTAGAGTAAGTACAATTTTGGAACCTTTTTTTCTTTTCTTTTTTTCTTGTAGGTGTAATTGTTGATTTAACCCGCCTTGATATTGATTTTGGCACAAAACTGATACCTGGTCAGGACAGCACACTCTCCATCCATGTGGAAACATTTTCCAACACCCAAGGTGCTTCAATCACAGGAAATAATTTGTGGCGTCTTGAAACCTTCATCAGCAACGATCCAGATGGTGCAGGCCCTCGTGATGTTTTAGATACCCAGATTCTCACACCATCAGAGCAGAGCTACTCAATGGAAGCTGGCAACAAGATGGACTTCAACAACATGGCCGTCATGATTGAATCCTCCAAAATTGTTTGTGATCCACCTCAGTATCTGTGTACAAAACTCACCAAAGGAGATGATTCGTCAACAGATTTCACATTGACAGGCTCCCAGGAGAACTCACTTGGCAGCTGTCAGCTTATGCAATGTGCTAAGCTTCGTAAGTTACAAGCGGAAGCAAAAGGACAAAACGAGAATTTTATTGCTTCAGCTTCTTGTGTCTTGTAATCTCGTTGGTCTCTTTATTTATTATTTTCTAATTTGAAACTAAAAAATGAGAAAAGCTTTGTTTTTCTCTGATTTTTAAAATTTCCAGACTATTTTTACCACGAAAAAGTATATCAATTTGTTTTTTGGAGAGAAATTTGTGGGTCTTGATTCTGCAAAGAAACACAAGACCTACAAATTGTGCATCTCTATGTAGTCCACATAGATACTTTTACATGTATCTTGTCTCGAAAAAGAATTAAATGGCTCATTTTTGTGGTTTTCGACTTTGTTAAACATTGAGGAACATGACCCATGAATTCTGACAGATAGATGATTGTCGAATGTTATCAAATTGAAACTTGAAGATCAAATTTTGTTGTCTTAATATGTATTGGTGTAAATTTTTTGAAGAAATGGAAGATGAAAGGTAAGTGAGAAATGGTACAAATTTCTTAACAACAGTGTTGTTGTGGTATAAGTAATGATAAGAGTAATTTATAGTGTACAAAATGGCTGAAAATGTGTGACCATGATAGGGCATTGTTTTTGTTTATTTATGGGAGAAATACACAATGAGATACTGGGTATGAGCACCATTTGAGGCTGATGAGACTGCAAGCATCTTGGTTTGGGGAAGCTTGTTATCTCTCTCCTGAATTGGGAGTAATTCACTCACATTTCCTAATTCGTCTTGGTTCTCTTTTATCTCTTTCATGTGGTGAATGCTCACCAATTTTTTCTTGTCTTGGTAATGGAAACCTACAGCTCCAGAGGCAGTGAGTTTGATTTCTTAAATTTCTATAAAGTAATTTGGAAAATATAGCTATAAATTTGAATGTCCATATGCTGTTTCTATTTCCAGATTATGTCGTATTATTATCATATGCGATTTTTAAGTTAATTCACAAAGAATATCTTAATTTTGATGTGTAGAATTTTGAAGAATTTTCAAATTACATTCCATAATGTCTGTGCCATTGCACCTTTAGGAAGGAATCAACAGATATTACAAGCTGTGTAAAGTTTTTTAAAAGTAGAAGTTGAACAGATTAATAAGATTAACAAATTGTTTGGTATTTAATGAAGGTTTTAAATTTATCCTAAAAGTGCTAACCTTTGTGGATCACTGTTCAACACCCTTACGCACAACTAATGTAGCTGCAGTTTTGAAGTGTTGCTGTAAGATGAAATATCAGTTGGCTTTCCTGCCATTTTGTTTGAATTAATCCAGTTGAAAAGTGGATCATCATAAATATATGGTGATTTTAATTAAGAAACGTGTTACTAAGAGTATTGATATCAATGATGTACAAATACACAAAAACAACTATTAATTACTTGGGAGTATGGCTGGATACAGAATTATCCTTCCACATGATATAAGTAAAAAATGCAGAAGTGTTATGTACAATTTGTATCGTTTAAGGGTATTACGTATCCATTTAGATAGACAGTCCCTTGGACAGTTGGTACATCCTTTGGTCATCTCTCAACTGGACTATTGTAGTATATTATTATATGTCTTTCCCAAATCTTCCATAATGAAATAACAATGGGGTCAAAATTTTGCTGCTAAACTTATCCTAAATAGAAGTAAATATGATAGTACAATAGAATATTTGGAAAAATTGCATTGGCTTCTAATAAACTCAGATTTGTATGTATGTCCTACAAATGTTTAAATGGCTTAGCTCCTAATTAACCTTTCTCGGTTTAATGATTGACAGCTTGTTTTAACCAATCATCGCATAAATTTGCCTAGCAACAAAATCTGTGTAACTATGTGGGGGCAAACATCCTATGGGGTACTGGTACAGTATAGCTAGCTAACGGTGCGCACTCGTGTAGTCAATGCAACTTATTGTACAAAACAAATTTCTGCACACACACACTCAGTGACGGCAAAATGGTGAGAGAAAAAATTGCAGTGCCGCCAGCTTTGTAATCTGATTGCTGTTACCCAGAACAGTTAGCAAATTGAATTTTGTTTATCCCTTTTGCTAAAAACTCTAAAGATCAGGGGAAGTGACGTAAATGAATCAAAGCTTGCAGCAGGCCTCGCGAACATCTAAATGTCAATGCATTGGTAATGCACGATTGCGGATTTGAGGTTTGTTTGCCCCACATAGTTACCGCATTGCTATGGTGGGCGTGGCTTTTTTGGAAACCTGGAAAGGGTGGTAATTATTTGGTAACTTACTTTAATCAAAAGAAAACTAATTATGCATTGAGGTATAAAACTACATATCACATAATATCAACACAAGTAAAATCTTTTGGGAATCACGCTTTTACTGTGGGAGGGCTTAGGTAATGGAACAAGCTACCAACTGACATTGAAACTTCTCATAATTTTAACATTTTGAAAAAGAAACTAAAAACTCTTTTTCATAATGTTTTCCAGTATTTTTGTCTATTCAGGTTAATTGTTTTTAAGTAAGTATATGGTGTATGTAAAGTGCCGCTGAATGCATATTTGTTTTGTTGAAGTGTGCACTACATAAAAAATGTAATTAATTTTAGTTTTACAAAATGCAGAGTATTGATATTATAGTACAATTCTTCCTCATTTTAAATGACTGACTGTAACATTTCCTTTTTCTTAGGAGAAGGGTTTGCCAGGCCCACCAGGTGATCCCGGCGAGACACCAATAATTGTAAGTACTTTAAAAACTTATGTTTGTCTTGAAAGTCATGTTTGTACATATTGTTAATTTGACAACCTCGTGTTGTGATGCATGAATGTATGTCTGTAAGGCACCTGTTTGTTTTCCTTGGTTCCTAGTTCAAATTAAAGGTCTAGGGAGAAAATAGTGGCAACATATTAGGCCTAAATAAAGAAGTTGTTTGCGTGGCCTCCTCCACCGCCCCCAACTTGCTGAAAAATAAGAGTGGTGTTCTAAAAAAGGTTTTGTTTTAAATTTTCAAAAATGTCAACGCTTTGTTAAAATGGCATGGCAATCACTTTTGCGCTGCCATATTACATATCAATGCCCTATTTGTAGGAAACTGTTTTGGCAAACATGAGCCACGTGATACAAATTGTTCGATCAAGCTATCGCTGTCCCCCGCACTGCTCCATGTGCAGTTTCAACGCACGATTGGATTTCAATCAAAGATATCAGTCATCGGTGTAATAAACATATTAATAGACCAGAAAAAGTGGCTTTCTTGTGTCGAGTGATTGCTATTAACTTCTTCACTTGCTTATTGATGAGGACGATATCATTTCAAAGGTCCAAATTGATAAAAAAAAAGAAGTAAATAAATAAAATAAAATAAATAAATGCCCACCACTCTAATACAATTTTCTACAAAAAGGGCAAACAATTTTTTGTAGGCCTTCGATTAACTATGCTAAAATGGTTTAAGATTTACCATTTTAAGCTTTTTGTTTGGAATTTATGATGTATGAAAAGGCATTCCTCTCTATTTTCTTATGTAAATATGTTTTGCAGTCATGCACCACAATTAATCAAATAAGAGGTCTTAACCCTTACTCTACCACGTGGTGATATTATTGCCGTTTTTGGTGCCTCATGTTTGACTCCACCTCCCAAGCGTATTTTCAAAAATGTGTTGTTAGAGTAAGGGTTAATCTACCCATAGAAAGTGTGCCAACTCAGAAATGTATGCAGCATCATCCCGGTGGGCGGCCCATCAGGTCACTGAAGCAGAACAAGCCCGACTATGCTGCTCGGAAGACAAGAGGACCCTTCAACAATCAGCCTGTGCTTAACCCTTACTCTATGACGCTGCGATATTATTACCATTTTGGGTGCCCTATCTTTTGACTCCGCCTCCCAAGCATATTTTCAAAAAGTGCTGGTAGAGTAAGGGTTAATATCATGTGGGATGATAGTCTACCCTTGATTTGTATCTTGATTATTATCCCATTAAGATGAGAGAAGGATTGATCTCTGTTTTTTCAAACAGCCATACAGCTTATTGACTGGACCTCCAGGTGCCCCAGGTCCTGTTGGACCAAAAGGATATACAGGACCTTCTGGATTCCCAGGAGTTTATGGACCTCGTGGACCTTCAGTGAGTATAACAGCATTATGTTCAGTATGATGAAACATTGCAGTTGTCAGAATATGAAAGAAGATACAATTAATTTTCTATTTTGTAGTAATTACTATGATTTAGCAACTAATGAGTGATTTGACATTGCTACCATCAAAAAGTATGTTTGTAAGGACTCTTGATCTTACTCTTCTTCAATAGGGTGATGTTGGCCGTGATGGTATAAATGGACTGCCAGGACCCCCAGGTCCACCTGGACCCCCAGGACCACCAGGAGATGTAAGCAATTGATTTTTTTTTATATTTTGGCTTATAATTAACAATTCTAATACCTTTTGAAAAATTACTACTAAAAATTGGCAAAAAATGTGGGTGTTTTACAAGCATTTTGTGGTTGATATACTTTTACTTTGCGAGCCATTCTTGAAAATACTTATACCAATTATGATAATAGGACTTTGGTTTCATTACTCTCTAATGAAGCTAGGAGTTGAAATGGGTAGAATGTTATGGGGGAATCTACATCTTAGAATATGTATGTGTTGTAAAAGAGAAGTAACATGAAATTAAGGGAGATATGTTTGCATAGGAGTATTCATCTTTTAGTTCCAAATTCAGATTATTTCTAGTACCTGTAAACTTGATGTTTGTTTAACACTGTTAGAGTGATAAGATTGTAATGCAGAAAATATTATGGATGTACTGTAAACAATATTCGCAACTAAAGAAAGTTTTGAAATATATAAACAAGTCAAATGACTGTTTCTACAAGTCACTAAATGTAAAATATAAATTGCTTTGTAAATTTATGACAGATATTATTTAGTGTTATATAATCAAATAGATCAAAATCAAATAAAATATAATCAGGAAATCAAATAGTTATTCTTTTAAAGACAGATAAAAAGCCTCAACTTAATGTGGTATTTAAATGTCTTTTATTTCTGTTTGCCTTCTATAGATTGAGGTTGCAGCTCAAACAGGATACAAAGGACCAGTTAACCCAGGTATTCCATGGCCAGGCCAGCTTGTTACTGTAAGTCAGTCTTTTATGAGTAGTGATTTCTCGTAATATGTTTATAAATTTTGCGTTCTTGTGCAAGTGTGCACACTTTATGTCATCACAGCACATTTTACATCTAAACACAACTGCAAATCATCTTTTCAAATCTAAATCGTTAATTTCCGAATAACTAATTTAAATAATGTCACATGGCCGATATTCACATGTCCATAATGGACCAATCGTATACTGGAGGAATCTTATTGACCAATGAAATACTGGAGGAATCTTGGCTGTCTGCACAATTCATGCACGGTATGGGACCAAGCGTATGAAAAAATATTTTTAAGCACACGTATTATACATGCAGTATACATGAAGGAAATACGCGTGCGTATTGGTACTTAGCTTTTTTTCTTACTCAAACCTGCACCTGATTGGTTGGGAAACAAAGGAAACATTTTCCCAGCATTTGATTGGTCGAAGTACTGAAGAAATCAGACTACCTTATTTTTTGCTTGTGAAGAATCAACCTGAAATTTGTTTTATCTTGTTCATACATGGCCAAGTATCATTTAACTTTTTCTGGCATCTTGATTTCTACCATGTACAAGATCAGGGATAGTTTCTCTGTGAAGAGAGCCTGTTGGATGACACATAATTGTATTAATTATTTCAACTTCACAAACTTTTTTGGACAGTGTTTTGAGTAGTTTATAAATTAGATATTGAGAGGTTAGGCATGGCAGAAAGAGCAGATGTTACATTGAATGAACGTAGCATGATGAATAATTCTGGCTATAAATTTTCAGTCTATTGCACCCAAATTCGCCAGAGTGTTAATAAGTCAGTGATAAAAATAGCCTTTTAAAGTCAAAATGAATCCTCAGCCCCACATTACACACACATGATCTGACCTTGCAGTAACCCTAGCAACAATAACATGGTTCTTCACAATAAGTTCCATTGTGCCATAGAGACGATTGGAGTGTAATAATTGATGTGTAAATTCACTGAATTACCTGTGATGGGTTTTATAATTGCTTCTAGCAGAGCCTAAAAGTCATACCTGCCGAAATGGAGGTTCTTGTGGGTGAAATGACTGACAATTTATAGGAAGGATTGGGCATAATGAGTGATCTTAGTATTTTTATGCAGGTTAGCACCCAATTTTTGTCACAAGGACAAGGCTGAAAAATACCAGATTTAAAGAGTAAGATGAGCATTATGTATTATTATACAGATTTAGTTCTAGTGTGTGGATGTACTTGCTGTCACTTGTCCATCTTATCAAAAACCATGAAACATTAATTTAGTACCTTATTTTCATAGCTTCTGGAAAAGATGTCCATGTGATGTAATGGTATATTACAAAAAAAATTGTGCTATTTTACATTGTTTTTGAAAGTATGGTTTTCTTTCCATTTTTTAGGGACCAGCAGGTGAACTTGGTTACAGAGGTCAGAGAGGTGAACGGGTAAGTGGCTTTATGTCTATGGGACAAGTTCACTTTGGAAATCTGCTTAGATTTTTTCCTATAGATAAAGTGTTTTCATTTTAGTTACCATAAAATTGTTCCTTGATTTCACAAGAAGAAAGGAAAATTTTTGATTACATCATTGTAGTTTTGAGTTCAGAAATGCTAATGTTTGTTTCGTAAAGTCATCAAAACTTGAGACATTTGAAAGACTAGTTTTTCTAGAAATCTGTTGTGCCAAATATTATTTATGCGGTACAATTATGTTTTTGTGATAAGTGTTTTGCTTTATTATTTCATTTAATTTTGAAATATATGAAAGCCTGTGACATTCTTGATATGGATCTCTCTTCCATTTGTAGGGAGCCCCAGGTCTGCAAGGACCTCCTGGACCCCCAGGACCAGCTGGCCCAATTGGTATGTCTGGACCCCCTGGACCTCGTGGACAGCCTGGTGATCATGGTGAAAATGTAAGTTCTCAATAATTGTCTTTGAATGTCAGCTTTAAATACTATTTCCAGTAAATGGAAGGTGAACAATTTCAGTGAGTTATCAGCTGTAGATTTGATTTGTGTCTGTTGGTTGGACATTTTAAGGTTTTACTGGAAACACTTGTGGAGTTTATTGTCTGATGTCTTTGACGTTTATTGTCTTCTCAATAGTAAGTTTCAGTAAAGTTTGCAACTGGCAATACATGTGTAATTGTAGCAGTTTAACATGTGTTTTATTTTCAAAAGAATGTTACAATCATAAATTTTGCTTCTATGTTGGATTTTGAAGATTTATTTTCTTTAATTTTAAACAAATTGTGAGATGAGATGATCATTCAGTGCTAGATTCAGTGGCTTTAAAATTTCTTACTTTCTTCTCATTTAATCAAGGTAGAGTAATTTTAATTTATCAATTCTCATTGATATATGAGCAAATTCTTGAACCATTGTGACCCATAAGATTGGTGATTGTTGCCGTTTTCCACCCCTGAATGTTATAATCTTAAATTTTGTTCACGTGATGTTAATGTATGATTATCATGACATAAAGGCCTGCAGATACTATTATATGGAGACAATTGATGATGGCATTTTGATTGATTACTTTTCCCTGACTTGATTATGTTTGCATCATGCATGGATGAACCTGCTCTGAATGGTTGTACTAAAATTTGAGCCTATTATCATAGCTATTGGAGTTACAGTCATTTAATTTTTTCTTGCTCTTTTGTCTAGGGACGTGATGGTAATATTGGAAGTGTAGGTGCCCCAGGTGAAGCAGGACTCAGGGTAAGTCTCAACATTATGATATTATAGCTGCATTAAAAATGTGTCTGAAACACCCGATCATTATAAGAAAACCGGTCTGGTTATCATATTACGTATGTAGTACTTGTCCATTAAATTACATGACACAATTTGCAAGCTCCGCGGCTTGTGGTATTTACCGGCTTGTGGTTATTAACAAAATTAAGTTCTAGTGCTTGAAAGGCAATATTTTTTAGTTAAAAGGGCTTGTAAGCATGGTATCTATAGAACAGTAAACTCGATTCATATCATATTTGGTACACATATAGCCCATGATCTGTAGATTTGCCTTATTGTTTTTGGTGGTTATGTCTTGCATATTAATGAGTAGGCGGGGCTTAATGTGAAAATCTTGAAATGCTTATATTTTAGCAATCACTTGTCATACTTATATTTGATATTTCATATTTATTATAATTATGTTGTTAGCTAGTGTGTATGTGTTCATTGTATAAAACCGTTGAATTTCATTAATATGTTTAGTAGGCGGGGCTTAATATGGTTTTGCTAAAAAGACTTTGTAAACATGGTATATCTCAAAAAGGACCAACTGGATTCATGCATGTACTGTACATAGATAACCCTTAGTCTGTAGATGCGCCCTATTGTTTTTGCATATTATTGAGTAGGCGTGGCTTAATGTAAAAATCTTTAAATGTTCATACTTTATTAACGACGTGTCTGTTTTGTTTCACTTTTCGTAGAATTATGATGTTAGCTAGTTTGTACATGTTAATTTTATATAAAATAAAAAAACATTGAAATTTGTACTTTGTATAGTGGGCAGGACTTGATATGATTTTACTGAAAAGTGCTTGTAAACACGATATCTCAAGAACGATTCATGTCATGTCAAATATTTCATAATATGCAATGACATAATTAATACAAAATCAATCATCATAAAACAAAAGCATGGGAACCACAGAATCTTTTGGTTCTGGTCTCACAACAGGTTCTTAACCTGTTGCAATTTGGACAAAGGGGAATAATTGTATTATTTTGTAGTGCAAATTAACTATAAAAAGTCATCAAGTTCGAAGGAAGGATTTTAGGTTACCTATTACTATAAAGGTAACTTAAATTGAAAGTTGTAGAACCCATCAATGTGACTTTCACATGGAAAAAACATACAGTGTGCACATATTCATTTAAAAACACCTCTGATGCATGATAAAGGTGCCAGTTAAACTGTGTGTCTATGGTATTTTAACAAAGCCAATCATTGCTGTAGTTTTCAAATCAGGTGAATCTCTTTCAAAGCAGGTTACATAGCTGTCCTGGATATGAGTTATAATTCAAAGCATCACTTGCCAGTCGTATTTTGAATCCCAGGCATCCTCTCCCTTTTTGAAATTATTGAAAAGTATTATGCACTGGTTTTATTTCTTGCAGGGTGAGAGTGGATTCCCTGGTGCCCCTGGCATGCGTGGACACAAAGGATTTGATGTAAGTATTCATTTTAAATTGATTGTCATGTCTTTGAAACTTTTGACGGGAATGGATTGTTGGTTTTATGACCATAATAGATAAACAACCTTTTGAATTTCATATTTATGTATCTGATAGAGAAAAATGTAAGAAACATATTGGTAAGAAAACCATGTTGATATCTCATTCCCCAAAGAAGTTATTGAAATTTATATAATTTTTTGCCTGCATAAAAATGACTTTTGTATTTAGTTATCATTATTATTTCATTACAACACTTCCTGTGCTAATGTTTATGTATTTCTTTAAAAATTAATCACCAATTTTTCATAGTTCAAATATAAGTTACAAGAACAGATTGGATGGAAAACATTATTGTAAATATTATTTTACATTATTCTTAATATTTTTTGAGGAAAGAATGTTCCCAATTATTTAGAAAATATGAAATTAATTTTCAAAGAAATACATAATGATTAGTACAGGAAGTGCTGTGATGACATCATAATGATGACTTAGACCCAACAATCTCTTTTACACAGACAAAAAGAATTCTTTGAAATTCAATCACTTCTTTTAGGAATAAATATTAACTTTGTTTTTCCACCAATCTGTTTCTTTCATTGTCCTCTATCAAATATATTAAAATGAAATTCCATAGAAACATTCTTTTAAATCAGAAAACCTAAAGAGCGATATTCTTTCTCTATTAATCTCCTCAACTTTGAGAACTTGATTGTTAAAGTAGCAATCAAGTAGATTGCAAGTGAATGTTTGTGCATTTCACTGGGGTACAGATCTGCATTATTAACATTGTTAAGAAAGGTGTTTAATTCAACATTGTGTACGTTCATGATATTGTAAAGCGCCACTGAATATATTTCTTCAGATGGTTCTGAGCTTAACTTTGGACTGGTTATTCTGGTGATGTGGTCAGATAAAACCTCTGACAAGTACAGATTGCAGATATTGAATATTAAAACATTCAGGAGTTCATATTTTTGTGATTAATGCTTTATCATAGTAGTTTGCAGTGAAATCATTGTTATCTATTTATTCAAAATTGTCAGAAATAAACACATTTTGATTAGCATTGTTATTTGAATTCAGTTGAAGCTTGGGCTTGCAGTAACTTCCAATGGCATTAAAACAGTCCAATGGAGCCAGTCAGTTATAAAAGAAACTTCAATACAGATTGTTTCATAGTGTAAAGATGTGGATTCTGAATTGATTAAAATGTACAAGCTACAGTGATGAAAAGTTTTATAATGAAATATCCCGTATATGTTATGAAAATAATATCACAAAACAATGAATTATATTTGAACTGGTAGAATATCCATAATCTATTGTGAATTGAGAACTTTATTCAGTCTTTGATATTTTATCTCTTTTGTGTTACATATGGTTAAAATAGGAGCTTAATCTTCATATTTTAGT
This sequence comes from Chiridota heheva, assembly GCA_020152595.1. Lineage (NCBI taxonomy): Eukaryota > Metazoa > Echinodermata > Holothuroidea > Apodida > Chiridotidae > Chiridota > Chiridota heheva. The sequence continues at coordinate 179,169 of JAIGNY010001280.1, read as the reverse complement.
GTTCAGTGACCAAGCACTGTTTTGATTTTTTTTCTTTTGTCAGGGATTACCAGGAGCTCGTGGTGAAAAGGGAGACACTGGTTCAACTGGAGCCGCTGGCATGAATGGTATCGCCGGTGCTTCTGGTGCCGTTGGAGCACAGGTATGATTTATTGTTCATCCTAAAACATATACCGTATTTGTCCTTGCACTAGTAAGCACCCACCCAACATGTTTTCACTGATAACATAATCAATTTGATGAATTTGAACACCTGAAATAAGTTTTGTTACATTCTTTGCTTCTTTTGCTTCTGACGCTTACAATGTTTTTGCGGTGTTTATTGTGGGGCTAGTATAAAACCAGTTTACACAATGCAGTTGGAATATCACACAGTACATGGCCCTGGAGCATAGGTGCTTATTAGGAAGAAACTTTGGGCTTAAAAAGTGGTGCAATTCTATTTTCGTAACCGTCCCGGGTGTTTATTAGGTTGAATGCGGTAATTGTCATCATCCTTTTGTTGAAGTCCTGTTCAGATGTTTTTGAGGGTGAGGTATACATCCATTATTTGGAGGTCCAGTTTGACATCTGAATGATCATTTGACTGTGCATGACTTGTCCTTCTCCTTAAAATTTGTCCCTGCAAATTATAGCCACAAACTTAATGTCCCAAATAATGAGACCACTTATCTTAATTAAAATAAACCACTCAACCATGCAATAAGGACTTTATCCAAGGCTAGTTATATACTCAACACCAACTTCCACAACAACCCAGGATCAAATGGAGAACTAATACAATGGAGCCATTTATAAGTGAAATTTAATCATAATTCCTTGCGGTTTTGAGAATGAAGCAAATAAAGAGGAAACGTCTGACCCGACCCGCTTATATATCAGGTCAGGTCAAACTGTTTCAAACTTTAAGCAGCATAACAACGAATGTGGGCATGCTGTTCAGATAAATGTTTTATCAAAGATCTATACCCTTGTTGAATTGATAGAAAAATGGACAAAATTGGACTCTTCACCCAGTTTTCAAATGCAGATTGTAGCCAAACTTTAAATTAAATTTGATCCTACCAATCAAAGCAGATCTGATGAGATAATGGAAAGAAATAGGTCATGACTTGTCCTTAAAAATTTGATCCAGCAAATCAAAACTACAAACTTGATGTAGCAGATAATGAGACCATTTTCCTAAATAATATAACCACTGAACCACACAATAAGGAGTTCATCCATTGCTAATATAATACTTAACACCAATTTCCAAAATAACCCAGGACCAACAAAAGAACTAGTACAATGAAGCCATTGATAAAGGAAATTTGATCCTATTTACTAGTGGTTTTCAGAATAAGAAAAATAAAGGGGAAAAGTCTGATTCGATCTGCTTGTATATCAAGGCGGGTCTGACTGTTTGAAATTTTAAGGAGCATAACAACTAATGATTAAGATATGAGCTGCAGATTTCAAAATGTGTTCCAATGCATTTTGTAGTTTGAAAGTTTCACAAGATGTCTGACTTTGGAAGGAACGACATGAACATTTTTTTCATTCAATGTAAAATATATTGAAAATTCAGTTTGGTTTAGAAATGATTATATTTATTGATCGTGTTCTTCTTATACATTTTCCTATAGGGTGCACGTGGTAACCAAGGTGAACGTGGTGCTCGTGGATTAACTGGTGCACAGGTAAGAATTTTAATTTTTTATAATTTGATACTTCAGCTGAGCTACAGAAATAGATTCAGGAATACTCCCACCTCCTTATTGGCTCCCCTCCCCCCACCCCTCTGCAACAATTGATATTGCACCATCACAGTCCACCACATCCTCCTTACTTGCCCCCCTGTACAACCTTCCAGGAACTTTCCTCGCTCCCCACAACTCAATAGCCGAGCTCTTGCAGAAAAATCCTCCAGATGAAATTATCTCCTTTCTTTATTATGCTTCCTCTACAACCATATTTAGTCCTCCTCTCCCACCCCCTTCTCTCTACTTTTTTTTCACCCATGCACTTCCTCTCTCGATCCCAGCCTTCTGGCTTTTAGTTCCTGTGTTTCTCTCAATCTCCCCCTGTTTTCTTTTCTTCCTACCTTTGGAATCATCTAACCTCTCAGGCACAATTTGACCCTCACTGTCGTGGTGCGATTAAGCTGTCATCAAACAACCAAACAAAGAAATTTATTCTAAAGCCGGAAATGGTGAACAAAGCTTTAAAAGAAGCTGAACAAAAAATTATGCTTTAAACATAAATTGATTTGTAGAGTAGTCATTGAATATAAACATTCATTGAAAATATAATTAGACTGAAAACAACCTGTACTTTATCTATTTGCGGAATAATAGAGTTTACTTGTTCATAACTAATTTTTGATAAGTTCAGAGAGGTGTCTTAAGCCAAAGACTGTCTGTATGCATTCTGTTTTCTCTTTGCATATAATATGAAAAGGTGTGCCTTGCTTGACATCTGAAAGTATTGTATCAATTTGTTTTACAGGGGGAAAGTGGATCAAATGGAGATACTGGATCTGCAGGACCTTTTGTAAGTTTTCATTTGGATCAATTTTTTTTTGGAACATTAATATACCCAATTTTCAAGCATAATTTTAACTTGGGTCTTTTAGTATTGTGTATGGTGTTTAAAAAAATAGAAAAAAAAAAATGATCTTAAGGACTACTGTGATAAAATTACACATTCACACATTTAGAGTTACATATTATAAAATGCAGTTTAATTAGAAAATATATTTAATTTATGACATGTAATGAAAAAGTATTAACAGAACTGTTAATTATACTGGAAATATAATGAATTTTGTTTACCTGAAAGTGTTCTTTGAAATCTTCAACAAATTGGGGTAAGATATGTTTTTGCATTGTGATTCTGAATAGTCATAAGTAGTGCAGTTTTGATTTTATTTCATTTGTATATGCATGATTTTATAAAAATAAAAATAACTGCAAAGATCGGAATTGCATTGCATAGAATCATGCATATACAATACCACATTTAAAGAAAGCGCCTCTTGAAACATGGACGGGATGAAACTGCCAGTGCCACTCTCAACGAGTTAAAAAGGTGTTAAGCAATTATTCGGCCACACAGGTAGTTAAGACAACTCAACAAAAAATGCTGTAATTTTATAAAAACTTAATATTGAACATCAAGGAGTTCTTACTTGGATCATTTATACCTTGAAAACTGGTTTAATTATTTTATTTGGGGCAGAAATCGTAAAATTAGCACTATTTTCAGCAGCGTAATTCTGAGTGACTTTCAAAATCTTGCCAACCCAATAGCGTAACCTGCTCCCCTTGACACCATTTCGATAAACAATCCTGCAGTTAACGCCATTTCCATTTATCAGTGCAATATACGCGTAAGGACTCTTTGTGTCTAGCGTCAGAAGTTATGCACCAATGAGCATATTTACGTAGAGCAAACGTGTGCAGTGCGAAAAGTATTTTTTAAAGATAATGGTAGGCATTAGCAATTTAGAGATAAGCATACACATAAACTCATGCTTCTTTGAATATGACTCAATAAGATTATACATTGGTTACTTATGAATATTCAAGAAATACACTTTACAAGTTTCTTTATGCCTCAAACTCCACATAACACATATTGATGCAAATAAAAACTCCCCTTGTTTGCCAATATACGGGGAGGAAGTTTTATTGTTGGAATGCTGCTCTTGATATTTCTTAACTTCGAAATGAATTTACGTGGAAATACAAAATATAGCGTCAATTTTTGATGTTCAAAGGTTGAATCTTATAATAATTTGTCCAAATAAAACAAATTTTACATCTTTAGGAGCAAATTTTGTTAAAATGCGAAGTGGAATAGTTTGGAAATAAACTGGAAATTGCAGACTGCCACATGCGGTTACTGAAATGCCTCAGGCACAGAAAATCAGGATGGAGTTCTGTTTTAGGGGCGAGTTTTGTAATGAGCATGTAAATAACATACAATGCAAATGATCATATTTGCATAGCTTTATTTATATTTCCACATTATAAAATCATTTCTCTGAAAACTCTCTGAACAGATAAGGTTTTCTGCATTTAAACAGTATTTGTATGAATAATGAAACAGATTATGAATATTAATATTTGGGTGTTATAGAGACAGTTATCAAATGATATGTACCAGTTCTGGTGGTGAAGTTAATTTTAAAAGTTTAGAGATGATTTTGATTATTTTTATCTTTTGTCACTTTAGGGTGCTACTGGTGCTCCTGGTGCTGCAGGCATTAGTGGGGTGCAGGGTGCTAAGGTATGTATAACATATGGCCAGAGGCATCAAGACTTTCCTATCAAATATTTCTTGAATTTTTGTAGGTGGATTTTTTGCAGTTATTGTCTGGTCATGTAACACATTGGAATGCTGGGAAAGTGTCTCTATTATACTTTGGCATGTCATTTAATTAAATTTTTAAAACATGAATAAAACGATGTAAGGCATCCTTGTAATCTTTAAAGTTTATTGTTTATTGTAACATTGATACTTCCCCATTTCGGTGACCCATTATCTTATAATAATGAAGCTTGAACTATACATGTAGACTACACTTTTATTTGATTGCAAAGATGTAATTTTCACAATGTAGTGTTAATGAATGCCTGCATTAGAAATGGGTTTGCTTAAAACCAGGAACATCTCAACCTGCCCTCAAATGGAGCAGGACCAGTTAAAGAAAAAGTTATATATTTCTTTGTTTCCTAAACCACAAAACTGTATACAGTTTTACCTCTCCTAGACTCCTTCAAGATAACAACTATTCTCACTGGTGTTACATGGTATTTTTAGTGACACACATCAGAATATAATGGCAATCCTTTGTAATATAAGTAGTAACCATAATCAATGCTGGCATTGTTTGTCTTTGCTGCTGGGGAAAGGTGAAGTGAACTATAAGCATAGAACCATTTATACCTCAATGTTATGGTGCAAAGTTAATCTTGTGGAATGATGTGCTTAATTTGTTGCTTGAAAATTGCAGGCCCAATTTTTAAGCTGTGCCTTTATTAATGTGGTTGTTAAAATATTTGTGATTTTAAGCTTATATTCTTATGACTTGTTCTGTGTTTGTCCCTTTTCGAAGGAGTCTTAATGTATGATATCCAATTAAAATCTAAATTGAATGGGAGCAAGAACTTGCAATGCAGTCGTATGATACAAGGTCAAGGGTCCTATTACAGGGTTTTTATTTAGTTTTGTTTCACAATATACCTACTCTCCCACCCCCTCTCCTTATTTGTTTTATGGTATATGTTTCAGATTTTAGTCAATTCAGCAAGAACATCAACACATATGAAACATTTTTTCTTACAGGGCGATGCTGGATACACAGGTGACCAAGGTCCTTCTGGACCTGCTGGGGCCCATGGTGAGAATGGTGCTCGTGGTGATCGTGGCATGACTGGCCCTGCTGTGAGTTGTCATATTTATGCATTTCAGATGTGATTTCCTCATGATTTATTAGTTTGATAGTTACATCTTAATTTTATTTGAATACCTGGTTAGAACTTTGTTTGAGGTCAAGTACCATTCATGCCTCTTTAATGATCCCAAGTCATGATTGGTTCTTTTTTATCATCTCTTTTCCCAGTTTATGGATTGGTTGATACTGCTATAAGACTTCTTCAGTTTTTCTCTGGGGTCCTCAAAGAAATGCATGATGGCAGAATAAATTCTTTTGCAATTAGTTGTACCTTGACTGGCCTGTTGGACCCTATGCTTTACACAGTGAATATTTATCAATTCTTATGGTGGTTGAGTTCTTGCTTAGATGTATGTTTTGATGAAGTCAACCTTTTTTTGTCTTCAATTTGTGAGCAAGTTTATTACAATCAAATAAAAGGAATTCATTAACTTTGCATTTTAAGTTTTAATTATAAGTTTTCCATCTAAATTTGACTTGCAAATATACTTAAATCCAAACCACCTTTGAAGGAAATCTTCTTTTGGGCAGTAATTTAACTTTGTTTATATTAATTGTAAGATGTGATAGCTGCAGATGTTATTATGTATTTAGTTGTTTCATTTTTACATGATGTTAATTCAAATTCAAATCGTTTTTATTCATAGGGAAACCCTGGAACTCGTGGATCAGATGGTGAAGTTGGAGATATTGTAAGTTTCTTAGCAATTTAAAGATTTGAAAGTGGTTTAGTTGACATTTTTCAGCCAGGAGGAACGTGCATGCTCATTTTATTTAGAAACCAACAGGAATTGATTCAAATTATGGTCCTGTGGTTAAAATTTGTCAATTAGTGTGTATTGTATACATGAGTTACTCAAATGTTAATTGCTTGTTAAACTTATATATCATTATTGTTTGTTGTTAACTTTCAAAACTAATTCTGCAAAATTTCAAGGCAACAACCATAAAAGTGTTATCAGTCCATTTAACCTTGTAACATACAGTAATAGAATGATTTTAAAATTGAATTGGGGTACCAAATCCCAAAGGCATTCAAGATGGAAAGAACTTTTAGTTTTTAAAATTCAGCTTTTTATAACAGAATAATTGTCATTTTTGCTGATTTCAAAATAATAAGTTCCCATTACATGCATATAAAGTAAACACAGTTGTGTGCTGCAATCTAAGCTAAGAAATAATCATATTGAAGCCAAAAAGAAAACAGAAACATACATGCATTTATATAAATATCATATATATATAGAAGAATATAGAAACACATGCATTTATCTGAATATATATGTAGAAGAATACAGAAACATACATGCATTTATATAAATATCATATATAGAAGAATAAAGAAACATATATGCATTAGTATAAATATGATGTAAATAGTAGAATAGAGAAGTATGCATGTCATTTTACATAATTGTTTTTATTTGTTTTTTCTCTAAGGGTACTCAAGGAGATGCTGGACTTCCAGGAGCTACTGGAATCCCAGGATCTACTGTGAGTTACAATCTTGATGTTTTACTCATTCAGTCATCACCCCATCTCACACATTGACCTTTTCTTACATCACCAAGTTATGATTTCAGGTGTTAACGGACCGTTTGTACTACCACAAATTTAATATACAAGGGACCTTATTAAGACTGCCAACCTTAATGTTGAGTTCCTAGCTCTTTACACCCCTATTGTAGCAAACATGACTCATAAACCCTTCCTTATTATGAAAATATCTTACATAATGGGCACATTATCCTACCTACCCCAAAACTTATAGTTATGAAAGTGTATATTTTGAAGCTAAACAGATTTATGTGTTCATCATAGGCATGAATTTCATAACCTTTTAATGATATCATGGAATACTGCTTTGCTCTTAGACCATCTTGAATATCTTTGTATGTTGTGAGACTAGTCTGGGTTCTAGCCAAAAGAGTCAATCTTTATGGTTTCATCTTTCATTTCATTTAAGGGAGTATCTGGTGTTGCAGGCAGTGCAGGAGAGCGTGGTGATCCTGGTTTCCAGGGCTACAGAGGATCTCGTGGATCGCCAGGCCCTGCTGGTTCCAGGGTAAGATGTTATAGCTTTTTATTAATTTGAACCTCTCTGGTACAATTAACCTCTCCGATTAAGGAAGTAAGCCACACCCACCAAAGCAATTCTGTAAAACCTCTAATCCGCAATCATGCATGACCAACGCATTGACATTTGGATGTTCATTTGGCCTGCCGCAAGCTTCGATCCATTTATGGCACTCCTCCAGATCTTGAAATTTCTAGTGAAAGGAATAAACAAAATTTCGTTTGCTTACCATTCTGGGTAACAGAAATTGGATTTACAAAACCTGTTGTGGGCAAAACCTGTAGGGGCAATTTCTGTTCACCATTTTGTCGTCACTCAGTCTGTGTATGCAGAAATTTGTGTTGTACAATATATAGCATTGACTGCATGGGCGCGTGTCGCTAGCTAGCTATACTGTACCAGAACTGTCAATGATCTAACTCAGAGATGTTAATTTGATGTCAAACCTCACCCAACCATGCAAGGAACCATCATTCAGGGAAATTGGTGAATGATGAATGCTATTTAAAAAAAATTAGAAATTGTAGTGGGGTGCTTAAATCTTTATCCCCAAGAGCATGTGGAATTATAGGTAATGGGCTAATAGATAATAGGTTGTATCATGTAGTCTTGTCATGCAGATGTAACAAATCAATAATTTATTTTTCTCTTACAGGGACCTACTGGCCCAGCTGGAACAGATGGACAACAAGGAAGTCAAGGTTCCGATGTAAGTGTACAAATGATCGTTGCTGAAAATATTATGAAAAGTATATTTTTGGGCAAGATATTCATTAGAAACCTGTGGAGAGATATGGATGTCATATTTCATCTTGAATTTGTGCTATGCTTATAACATTCTTTTAGTTTGAATGAAATCTTGCAAGTTCTTACTTTCATGTATTAGGTAATTCATGAATAGGTAATATAGGAATGTGTTGAAACACTGATATTGCTGACTTAATTGATATTGATCTTCAGATCCTTCCCTTTCTAAGAACATTGGTCAAGAGCCATTTTCTGCTTTTTTGTGGTACTCCTTTCCAAGAGTTGAGGGATTATATAAAGATATGAAATCAGAAGAGTGTTCTTATCATTTGGCAGTGTATTTGAAATGTAGATATTTCCATTATTATTGTTTTTGTTCTGAATAGGGTGGTGATGGACCCCCAGGTCCCGCTGGTGCTACAGGACCTCCAGGTGATTCAGTAAGTGTCTTTAGTATAACTTTCCTTCTTCATTATTTACTTTTTTCTGCGGTACTTTTCTTCCAGTACAATTATTATTTTCATGTCTTATCATCTTGTCATTTGCTCAGCAAAACCTGTGGGTGCAAATTGTTAATCACTAGTACTGAGAGCTGTCTTGTATCTTGTATAAAAAATCTAATACAAATTAAAAGAATTGCCCTGGATGTCTCAGATTATTAAAGCTCTTTTCGCAGAAGCTACACCACAACGATCCATTTTGTTTATGTACCTATTGTTTGGAATTATGTTACCAAATTTTACAGCTTCAGTACAGTAGAGGTTTCACACGTTTCTCATTTCTTAAAAATTTTGATATGGTTGAAACATTTGAGGAAGGCGCACAAACATTTTTTAATGATTACTATTTGAATTAATCTTTTACTGCAAACAATATGAAATGAGTTAAAAAGTTGCAATCTTATGGTTTATTGTATAATTGTGCTTCAGTTTGTGTCGGGTTGTTGAGATAACTAGAATTTTCCTTTACTGTTTTGTTTATTTTAATTCACAGGGTTCTCCAGGCATGCCTGGAATACCTGGATCACCAGGATTGAATGGCTTCAGGGTAAGTATTCTTGCTGTGTATTATTATTATTATACAATTTCTGTTTTTCTTGTGTAAATCCCTGGAAATTATACTTTTTGTAATTATTAAAGCAATATTCCTGTGAATTTTCATATTCATTTATATGATAAAAGAATATTGAAGAAACAAATTAGTTTAGAAATAGCTTGTTGATATCCTATTCCATTTACGCTTCTGTTTACACTTCTAAGATTTCACCCTTGTGTTCCAAAGTGATCTGCATAGTCATATTTTCAAATACAACACAATTGTTTATCTATTTCTATAAATAAGAAATATTTTTTTTCTATTATTCAGAGTGTAAGGTACAAGAATAGACAGGCATTTTGTTTAGTGCATGCTATATTATACCCCATCTCGATAATAAACTATAAAAATGTCCAATAAGTTTGGTGCCAGGTAAAATGCTATGTAAATTCTGTTTTTTTTAGACTGTTGAGTTAGCGTTCAAGACGGACTTTTATTATTATTGACTGTAATGCATCTTCACATGCAAACTTGTCATAATAGAAAAGGCAATGATGTTTCTCCATTTGTCATGAAGTCCAGATTTTTTCCTCCACCCATTTCTATGGGCAAACCCATTTAAAACAAAATCCCACCACCCCCACCCACTTCCTTAGACAATTCTTATTGAAACAAAATCACAACAAAGATGAAAGACTGAAAGGATTTCATGGTTTGCTCTTTTCCCTATACCCAATCTTATGGCAATTTAAAAAAAGAGTCACGTAGTATTTATCTAATACCTTTCGTTTGCTTTTTCTTTCTAGGGAGACTATGGTCCTTCTGGTGAAGCTGGAGCTGCTGGTGAAAGTGGTGATTCCGTGAGTTCAGTATCTTATAATCAGTTTCTGTTAAACATTTAGCAAACAAACATTTATGATTCATGTTTTAAATCTTTTAAGATTTTTACTTTGTAAAAGTAATGAAGTGTATGCTTAGTGACTGCCTTGGTAGTACGGAATGGTATTAGATGTTTGAAAGGGAAGGCAGGTGCATAGTCCATGGATCGAAAAGTGAGGGGGGGGGGGTCACAAAATGTTACATTGTAACTAAATTCAACTGAAGAGCAAAAACGAAATTGATAACAAAGATGTACTGAAGTTCTTTTGTGAAGTCTTTCTTTGCTTTTTCTTATCACAACTAAAGATATTGACACCTGATCAGTATCCTCTATTTCTTTTCATGTTGTCATTTACATGCCAGAATGTACAAAAAAGAATTATGTATTTTGAAGTCAAAATAAACTCTCTAGGAAATGTTTCCTGGGGAGTGCATATGTTGGTCGTATTGATTAAGCCTTTTTATTTTCCAAATTCAGGGACGTCAAGGTCTACGTGGTTTCCCTGGTCCATCTGGCCTCCGTGGTGTGCCAGGTGATGCTGGAGCTGATGGACTTCCAGGCAAACCAGGACCCCGTGTAAGTTTCAAACCGATTGGTGTATTATTGTCCTTTTTAGGTGAACATGTTGTCAGTTAAAGTGCTTCAAGTTTCTTTAAATTGTCATGCACTTTTGGTTTTATGTTTACTTCTTCTCCAAGTGGAGCAATATATTATATATTTTTAGAAAAAAATAATTAACATAAATAATGGAAAATGTGGTGGGTCTCTCTGAAATTATTTTTTTACTCTTTTAAGCTGTTGAATGATGTCAAACTCGGTATTGAAATGGTTTATTTGCCAACTGGTAAATTATCTTGGCAGAAAGTGACAGTTTCTTTTTTTCCTGTTTAGGGTGAGAATGGTGCTGATGGACGTATTGGAGAAGCTGGAGCAACTGTGAGTGATATTTTTCATTTCATTATTTATTATAAAATACTACATCATTGATAATATGTAGTTGCTACAAATATAATTTGTTGACATCAGGAAAGGTTGTGTATTTATTTCTAGTTATGTCCTTTGATAAACCCAACCAACTTTTAAACAAAAGGTGGTTATTACCACTTGCGCTCATGTTGTAAAGCTTTGAACAAATTCAAGGAAAGTTCTAGTTTAGGTTTGTAGAAATTATGACATCTTTACAGTACAGTAAACCATATTTGAAATTAAGTTGGCAATCATTTATTTACAGCTCATGACATAATGCTTTTGCTTTGTAATTTATTCCGGATTAAGTACAGAGAAAGGTTAATCACATTGCATGCTTCCTGTATATAAAACATTTGAATTTCAAGTAGCATGGTATTGGGCCATTCCGAAGTCTGTGAATTACCTGACGGGCTGCGGAATGGCTCTATTGATTGGTGTGTTTAGACTTTGATATATCTTCTCATTTAAGAAAGAAACATTGATGTATTTGTTTCCAACTTTATCCTTCTAAATGTAAGTAATATGAGAATTATATGATTTTTTTAAAACTTCATGTGTACCTCTTTGTGTTTTCTGTCATAACAGGGTCAACCAGGAGCTAATGGACAGCCAGGCACACCAGGGGAAAAGGGAACTTCGGTAATGCCATATATTAATCAGCATCCACTTCTATGCAGTAGCTTGGTTGTGTTGAAAATAAGAAAGTTACTTAAAAGAGTGCAACAGCTATTGTTCAAGGAAGAGAGACACATTTCTGTTCCATGAAATGGAATTATTAAATGTGTGGCAAAAATCAGTGGCTGGAAATTTTGCTTATTTCCTTATTACATGCTTTTGCATACAGAAAATCTGAAAAATTGGTTAAAAAAATAATCAGAAAACACAGTCTCTAACTAAAACATCAGGACAGGACTTTTTCCTCAAAATTACTAAAGTATTTGCTAAAAAATTCTGACAGTTTGCTCAACATTTCTGACGTTTTCCTCAGAATTTCCTAAGTTTTCCCTCAAAATGCTTGAAAAGTTTTGCTACAGGACGGGAGTGGGGGGAATAACTTGGATTCTGAATTTTCATTTTGGTTTTGCCCTCCTGGGGAAAAGTCCAGCTATGTCACTGTTGGAAATAAAAATGATATGATTATTTTGTTTCCATTTTCAGTACCACTTTAGTTAAAATCTTATGTTTTTAATTTCTTGTTGTTGTTACAAGGGTGAGCTTAAAAACAGATTTCATGGAAGATTATTATTTACAATGTGTGACCAGCTGTTTGTTGTCTTTTAGTTTTTATGAACGAAAAAAATAAGAACTAATTAGAAGATGATTCCAGATTCCATCTTATTTTTTGAATTTAATTTTTTCCTTTAAATTTTCCTTTAAATTTGTATTCAAATTCTATATCTCAGATTGGTATTTTTAATTTTTACAGGGAGATCGTGGCAGACAGGGACAAGCTGGCATTGCAGGTCCAGCAGGTGCAGCGGTAAGTTGGGCTGTTGATATTTGTTGGTACATCTTTGCATAAACATGAATTTCTAACTGGGGCTTGAAATGAAAGGAAAGGCATTGCTTTTATATGAGAGCATTTTAAAAATATGTTTTCTTTATAATATTTTGTGATTTACATCCTCAATACATATATGGTTATTCCACGCTCCATGACATATGCACAGTCAGGGAATCGTCCCCCCCCCCCCCCATATCTCTGGGACCTCCCATGGTTATGTGGGTGCAATTTCATGCTCTATGACTGACGTTACAGTCAGGGAATTATCCCCATGTATCCCTGGGACCCTCCCCGGGTTAAGTGGGTGCAATTGCGTGCTCCATGACTTGTGTTACAGTCAGGGAATCGTCCCTGCATGTTCCTGGGACCCTCCCAGGGTTAAGTGGGTGCAATTCCATGCTCCATGACTGATGTTACAGTCAGGGAATTGTCCCTGCATATCCCTGGGACCCTCCCAGGGCCAAGTGAGTGCAATTCCACCCTCTATGACTGACATTACAGTTAGGGAATTATCCCTGCATATCCCTTGGACCCTCCCAGGGTTAAGTGGGTGCAATTCCATGCTCTATGACTGATGTTACAATCGTGGAATTGCCTTACACTTTAGACTTTATGCATATGATAAAAAGCTGACAAATTGCTAGTAAAAAGTTACAGCTCTTACTTTTATTAGTACAATTTGCACCCATTTCTTTGCTTATGAACTCTTCATTTGAATGGTGTTCCATTAATTGCTGAGCAGTACAAAATTGGTTGCTCATTTTAGTCAAGATTTAAAGGACAAGGAATTAACACCAAGGGAAACTTATGATCTTTATCTAAACCGCATTATTCACCGCGTTTGATTCTTGTTAAACTGATTGTTGAACCAGTAGAAATTAAGACTAAACGAGGAGTCTCAATTGATTTTTTTTGCAGGGTGAACCAGGCAAACAAGGAGGTCCAGGTCTTCCAGGACAAGTTGGTCGTCCAGGAAATCGTGGGAATGCAGGTGAACCTGGTGAAGGTGGACCTAGTGGTTCTCAGGTATGAAGCAGAATAAAATCTTGCCAATAATAAACTTGAATATATAGTATTTATAATGAGGTAGGACAAGGTTAGTAAATACATGTTGAACTTTATTCTTGGGGTCTTTGTGATTATGTCAAACTGAACACTGCAGTATTTCAAAAAATTATGTATAAAATGGTCCAATCATAGAAACAATATAATGGGAAAAGAATTATGCTGCCTTGATGCAAGCAACATAAGGAATGAATTAGGGAATGTAGTTTTGCTGAAGCATTCTTGTTTGTTATAAAAGATTTATTAGACATTTAGTTTCATGTGGCTTTTATTATACCCAATTAAACTGTTGTCATGGAATGTCAAAGGTACTGTCTGAAAACAGATAAATATGTCAAAACAAGTGTGTAATCATGTAGAATTCAGCTTTTTTGATTATGCCTTAATTTGATACTGTCTGTGATATTTGATTTGGTGTTCAAATTCTTCTTTCTCATCTTTTGTTTTAGGGTATTGCTGGACAAACAGGATTCCCAGGTACTCCAGGACAACGAGGTGGACGTGGACCACCTGGATCTGCTGGTATTGATGGTATTGGTGGTGAAGCAGTAAGTCAACAATGTTTCCTTGTTATGTTAAAAAACTTTTTCTTTCCTTTCCAGAAACATGTTTGCGAGATAAATAAAATTGATAATAAAAATGTGATATCTTCACTTCATCCATCATATGAATAATTTTGATTATTACTGGGAAGTCTTTTCTTTGATTTTCAGGAAGCATATGCTCTTTTTATATTTAAAATATTTTGATAGTTTATGATATATTGCTATCTTGGTAGAGATTGTTAGACATCTAAAAGTATCTATTTGTGTAAAATTTCTTTTAAAATATAATTTACATGGAATGTTTATAAATAAGTGAAGATATTAGGTTTGTTTGATGTACAATGGAATAATTACAATGACAAAAATAAAATGTGAGTTATGTAATTTATTTTTCTTCTTTAAGGGTGAAAATGGTCAACCTGGAATGGCAGGTCCAGTAGGTGCTCCAGGCCTTGATGGTGATCGTGGTTTGGATGGACGTGCTGGTGATGATGGTAACACAGGACCTAATGGACCTGCTGGTGCTGTTGGCAGTCCCGGAATTGTTGGACGTGTTGTAAGTCCTTGTAGGTTTGCAGTTTGATCATAAGATCTAGAACTCAAGACAAAGCTCTGCTTTTCATTGTGTAATTATGATGAGATATGTGTAATAAATGAGTGACATATTGTTTAACCCTTAAAGACCTAGGGGTTTGAAACGTGATACAAAATTATGGGAATTTTCTGTTTAAAATTAATTTTCACAACTTTCTTTTCGTTTTCTACCACTACAAGTTTAATTTAAATGAATCAAGTTTTTAATAAAAAAAAGTCAAAATAAAGAAATTATCGTTAAAAGTATGCAAATTTGCACATTTTAGGCCAAATTAGGCCAATTTTAATTTTTACATATTTAGATTGTTTGTGAGATTTCCTTTCCATTGATACCAGTCTAATTTTTTTTCTTAAAGCAGAACATGCAAAAACAATGAAACGAAGCAAAAAAAAAAAGTCACCGCTGTAATTACTAGCGGAAAAAACTAAAGCCTTATGTCTGGTGCGGGGATTGAACTCAGGCCATCTGCCTGCTGTGCACAGAGATTTGACACAAGACCAAAGTGACTAACTGTGAAAGAAAGAGCTTTATAATTACTTCAACCAAATGTGATTAGAGAGGGGTACTTGTTCTTTTTGTTATCAATCGAAAGTACATGGCTTGGCCTTTCTTACGATACATTTCACGTATGGTAGGTGTATTGCTATCAGAACTATCAAAAAGGCTAAAAAGAAATTGCCAAAAAAATAATGATGGTAGGAGCAGTCACAATTTGACTGGAATTGGATACTTTGATTTTTTTGACAGTTGTTCACGGCTTTTCAAGCAAAAGCTAGGTCTGGAAGTGGGGCAAGGAAACTTTTAAAAAAAACAATTTTTTTCGTTAAATTTTGTGCATTTTTAAAATTCTCTCTTTTTCAATCCATTTTTTCGCACAATTCTCTAACATAACTCCCATCAAAAAGTTATATCCTGAAAGAACTGTTAGAGCTCTTTTAAATGATACCAAGATCACTGCTATGGGCCTATTTGACAAAGAACAATATTGATGAAAAAGTATGTCCCCAATCGAGCGTGACACGCTTGGTCTGGGTATTTAAGGGTGAAGCAAGAAAGATGGCAGGTTTTGTTCTTTCTGGGACGCACCTTTCATGAAGTGATAAAAGATTCTGGTACTTAAGTTTCAACTGTTGTTTTTGTGTGATTTAAACATCACTGGAAATGTGTTTTTTGTTTCTTTCATACAGGGTGCCCCTGGTGTAATTGGTGAGCAAGGACCTGTTGGAGGTGATGGTGTTAAGGCAAGTTTCCCCTTATTCAATCCTGTGTTCTTTGCATGAAAAAACAATTATATGAGTGGATTTGTATTAAAGTTTCTTAATCTCCAAAATAAACAAAGTTTTGATTAGGTCTCAATATTCCAATGTCTTCCAAAAGAATTGTGGCCTCAATTCTGCAATTTATTAAGTAGACTGGATCATTATAAGATTGGTCAAGATGTAGACAATTAGTGTCCAAACGTTTTGACCATAAATTTTATATGATGCCTTCAAATATCAAATTTCAAAAGTTTGATCAAGTATAATATAGTGGAAGTTCTAATTGCAGTCCTTGGAATATTTGGCAACAAATGGCTTGTAATGTAAAATGTGCATATTCAATGCTCACGTTTTTTTCACATAGTGATGAAATGTCTGTAATTGCTTAAATATTTGTTTTTTTCTTCTTATTTTAGGGCAACCGTGGTGAAGCAGGTGAAGTTGGTGTTGAAGGTCGCCCAGGAGAAAGGGTAAAGTGTTATTTTCATTGCATCATTTTTCTTATCCGCACCATTAAAAAGTTCCTTTATGGTTGTTTTGGTATATACAGCTTTTGAAAAACTGGGTTAGTATTCCTTGTGGTGCACTTGTTGTAAGTGGTTTATGCTAATTGATAGTTGAAAATTTTGTTGAAGATTATTGGCTTTATTTAGTCAAGTTTGATGGGGTGCAAATGTGGTGTGCGGAGGAAAACAGCACTTTATTTGAATTTGATCTTGGAATATGGAGCCAATAATTAATGCCACTATTCTAATACGAGATGTAATCTTATATTTGAAGCCATTTTCTTTTGTAAACATTAAACTGTTGATGATCAGAAGTGTTTGTATTAAAGCTCTCTGTGTTTCGATTTGTTTAAGATATTCAAGATTATTGGACTTAAACACCCAATGTAAAAGTTAGTGGCCATGGGTGATATCTGTATTGTGATTGCTAGATTCTGATGATTGATTGCAGTTTATATGACTTTGTACCTTTGTTTACATTCACTTTTTAGGGACCTGCTGGTGCTGCTGGTATCCAAGGATTGAGGGGACTTGAAGGTGACAAGGCAAGTGCTTCCTTGTTCTTAATTTATTATTACTGACTGCAACCAAAAAATACAAATATTCTCACTTGTTTCTTAGATACTGTACAAATCTATACTTCAAACACAAAACAGTAATATTTTCTTTGCATGCATATTAAAGTTTGAGTGTGAAAACCTGACTAGTGTAAATTGTTAATGCCGCGTGAAGATCATGTACAATGTGTCAATTTTTAATATATCTTCAAATGGCCTAAAAGCTCTGTGAATAACGGTGCTTTTTCATTTGTGTTAACCTGGTGATACTCTCATAAAGAATCTTAAGTGAAATGGCTTGAACTAATATCTTTTAGACTTCATGGCAGAACAATTGGGAGATACAATTTTTACAAAATTGTATCAATATTATCATTTGTAAAGCTTTTATTTTTCTCATGAATATTCATTATTTTTTTTACAGGGAGATCCAGGTGATCCAGGCCCAAATGGTGCCAAAGGAAGCCCAGGATCGACAGTAAGAATTTGTTTAACTTGGATATTTAAAAGTATTCTGAAATCTACTCCGCAATGGTTTAGGTGATGGGAGTATCGTTTATTTCAAGATTAATGTTGAGGCAGAGTGTTTATATGTGTATTTAATGCATGGGGCAAAGGACTTTGGCCCGAGAAGAATGGCCCAACTTCATTCGCGAGTGCAAAGTCCTTTAAACTGTGCCTTGAATACGCATATGAACACAATGCCGAAACATTAATCTTTTTATAAAAATGTTTTGTTAAATTGTTTAAAATGCATACAAAACTAACTAAAAAGAATGAAATATTAGACAAGTTTACATATGTTTGATCGCTTTATTAAAAAAGTACCTGCTATAAAAATGGAATAAACCAAATAATAATGGTCATGCATTAATGGTATTTAATGCACAGAATATAACAATGCAAATACCCCATAGAAATTGTATAAATTATAATCACAACAATCATTACAAATTCTTTACTGAGATCTTTGTTCTGAAGGGACGGTGGTATTTTCACTTGCTGTTGAATAAATACTGAATGCCAGTCATTTAAAGAGAAATTTGTGGAGGTAAAAATGGAATGTATACTGGAATGTGCTCATTTTCTTTTGTGTAGGCTTTTATGTAAGATGACATACCATTAAACTCCCCTGTGAAAATTATTCTGTTTTAGAAATAGTTAATAATCATACAATAAGTTTCTTCATAATTGAAAAAAAAAATCAATACACTCAGAACTAGGTACATAAATTCAGTGAACATTTGATGTGATGGTATGTAGTGGGTGTTTGAAGGCTACACAGTAGCTGCTATCAAAATGGAAACTTACAAACTTTCTTTCATTTTCAAATCCAACTCTCAAGTAACTCATTTATTTGTAAAGCCACCTCTTAATTATACTGTAGCTTCTTCTGTGTTTCAATTTATAGACATATCTTGGAATGTCTTCCTGTCCTAATTTATGTCATTAAAATTTAAATGGGAACATTCTACCTGCAAAGGGCAATTTTATTTTCAGCTCATAAGCCATACAGCAGTAATATTTGTCTTGCATGTTATTTGTGTGAAGTCACTGAAAGACTTCATTATTCAGATATTCCACAATTCTTCGTTCTGTATATTCACTCATGAAAAGTGTGAACTTGTGCAACAGGTATAAGTATGAAAACAATATCACCTGATGTCGAATGTCTCCTTTTATCCTCTCATTAGGGTGAGGATGGTCTGCCTGGTGCTCAAGGTCTCCGAGGCCCTGTCGGACAAGCTGTAAGTTGCATTTTTCTCTTTCCTTATTTTCAATACATAGGATGCATGCATGGGCAGGATTTGTCTATCGAAAATTGAGGGAAAGAGGGAGGGGAGGGGGAGGGGGGGAGTACCCCCTTTCTAATCCAGCCTATGGATACATGTAAGAAGTGAAAAACATATTCCTTCTTCATGTGGGCCACTTATGCTTTGAAAGAGATAGATACTTTGGTTTCCATTATTGCTTGTATTAAACTTAGCACTTCATGAAAAACATGTAGGAATGTTTCATAAATTGTTCAGTTTTTTACTTAATGGAATAACTTATTGCTCTTGCCAGCACAAAAAGTTCAAAAGTTCAAAGTTCAACATTTGCATAGCGCCCTGAAAATACATCAATGTACAACAAAGGCGCTTTACAGTAAGAAACAGTTAGGACAAATTTGGATATGATCTACAAAAAGTGTGGGCTTTAGGTTTTTTCTTGAACAGAGATAAATTAGTGATCAGTCTCAATTCAACAAAGAGATTATTCCAAACCTTCAGCCCCAAATGTTGAAAAGCCCCATTTCTTGCCAACGAGTTTAAGCAATAGCTTGTTCTTAGTTGGTATGAAGCTGAAGAGCGCAGACAGTATCCACTCTTTCTTGTCAGTAAAGACTGAAGATATGATGGGGCTTCACCATGTATACAATGAAATACCAGTAATGCAAATTTAAACTCTATTCTCTCTGGTACCTTCAACCAGTGTAGTTCTTGCATATGAATGGAAATGTGATCAAATTTCCGGAGGTTAAATAAAATGCGACAAGCAATGGTTTGAATTCTTTGCAGCCGCTATAGTAGGTAATCTGGTGCTCCAGCTAAAGCAGAATTACAGTAGTCAATTTTCGACAGTATTAGACTATTTATCAACAGTTTGCACGTATTAGTTTCAATGAATTTTCTGATCTTTCTGATTAACTTAGGAGGTCATGGGAAGGTATTGAATAACACATGTGTTAGTGTTTCTGTGGGAATCTAAATACTGATATGAGGAGAGAAATAATTTACACACTATTCAAATTTAAAATCAGTCATGATAAAAGAAAGCCTTTGATGCTGGAGGTGCCATGTGTGAAAAATTAATTTCAGATTGTAAATTCATACGACTATTGTTTTATAGAATTGTCCAATCGAAAGATCCATAAATTGTATTTTTTCTCTCATCATCTCTTAGTGTTTCCAGTATTAATCACCAACCTCAACCCTGACACACACAAATAATAGCTAGATAGCATACATTTATTTTATTTTATTTTATTTTATTTATTTATTTATGTATTTATTGTTTTATGTATTGATTTATTTATTTATATATATATATTTATTTATTTTAAATTCATTTCATTTTATTTTATTCCTCCTATTATGTGTTCCTTAGGGTCCTGATGGTAGTGTTGGACCTCGTGGTGAACGTGGTGATGCTGGCACCCCTGGTGATACTGGCCCTGCTGGAGCAGATGGACGAAGAGGACCTTCTGGTATTGCTGTAAGTGAACATCCCAACAGTTGTCAAGAGTTTATTTTGATGTTATTGTATGGCAAGCTGGCTCACACACAAGTCATATATCTGAATTCCCCCAAGAAAGCTATTAATTATTATCTATTCACCTACATAAGTGATTAATAAATAATAATTATGATCACTGCTCTTTTAAGATTCAATTCTTATTGGTGACTCGTATTTTCATTGGCAGCTTTTTGTCTTTACATATTGGAGCCTTTTTTAGAAAGCTGCAAAAATAATGGAGAGTTAACAATTCGATCGGGATATGCTATAATCATTTTATTGACGATTATTCATAAATTTGCTAATAACATATCTTTAGAAAATGTCTATGATATCCACTGGGAATATATCTCATTGTGTAGCAAAGTATTTCCTTCACTGTAATGAAATGCACATGTAGGGTTCATTTTGTTTTCTTTTGTTATAATCTGCTAGTGTAGTATATTACTTTTGTTTTTTAGTAGCTTTTATTGATTTACATGTGAACAAGATTTAAATGTATATTATTGTTGATTTATAGGGTGCAACTGGAGAACGTGGTTCACGTGGTGAATCAGGTGAAGCCGGTGCTGTTGGAGGCCCAGGCGCAATGGGTCCTCCAGGTCCTCCAGGTCCAACAGGTCAGAGAGGTAGCAGTGGCATTGATGGTGATACTGGTCCAAATGGTGCTGTTGGTCCTGCTGGTCAACGTGGAAGTATAGGTCCTCAAGGATTAAGAGGTCCAATTGGCAGTGTTGGACCTGCTGGTCTCCGTGGAGCTCGTGGAAATGATGGAAGACGTGGACGTGATGTAAGTGTTTTGTTATGCAAATGAAAGATGGTTTATTTGAGTTTAAACTTATGAAAGAAAGATGAAAATTGTTGTGCATTTTGTTTTTGAAAGAGGTATTAAAAAAGTGATGAACCTCCTCTGTTTATAGCATAACAAGGGATGATTTTTTTTCTCACTAGTAAAATCTTAATCATACTTACTCTTAAAAATTGGGGTCTGTTGTATCAAATACAAACCTCATATTTGAGGATGTAATCAGATTTTCTTCTCGAGGGGGGGTGGGGGGGGTGAGTGGGCGGCGGCGGGGGGGGGGGGATATTTTGTCAGAAATACTTTGTCATAACTTGATCTGCATATCTTGTTTTATAAATTTGCAAATGGTTAGCATCATATCATATCATAAACACATCTTCACTTATTTTATGACTTCTTAGTCTTGGAAAAAGATTTGTATTGATATAAATTGCAAGATTTTTTCTTCTTTTTTTAGATGTGAAGGCTACATTAAATAATACTTAATTATGTTGTGACTTAGATGTAGTGTGCAACCTGTAGGTTTGAAGGGTGGTATGGTTATTTCAAGGTCTTTCATGCCACTATAGGCATTTTCCCAGCTTACCCCAATTGCACACTTTAAAAGATTCAAGAAAGTTATAAAGTTATGTACTCAATGCTCAGTATCCAACTAATATTTCTGTATTGTTTTTTATTCAAAGGGCCCTCGTGGACTTGCAGGACCAATAGGTCTCAGAGGCCCAGGTGGATTCTTTGTAAGTATTTTGGCTTCTACAACAATATTCACCTTTCAGTTATGTCAACCTGGAAAGTATTGTGGATAGAATATTTCCAGAAAAATAGGTTTAATTTATCATATTACAATATTTGAATGTTTTAGGATAAATCAAAGACCCACTTGCAGAGGATTATCAAGTATGAATACTGATGATTTAAAGGGGATGTCTTGTATTGTATGTAGATTATGTGATTTGCATATTGTATATTCATCAATATTTGCTTAGTTAATTGTATGGCAATAAAAACACCCACCATGCTTGCAGTATGAGCACAATTAATTGTTTTGAGGGTACTAATTCTTGGTTATTGTTTTAGTTTTGTGCACTATTCCCTTCCTCATAGTTTCTTCCAATTATACTACTGGATATTTTATTTTAAAAAAGATTTTTCATGAGGCTGATGTATTTCATCCTTCATTGCTTTTGCCTCTCTAGGGTGGCAGTGGAATCATGGGACCAATGGGTCTCGCTGGTGCTCAAGGACAAAAAGTAAGTCATTCAGTCAGTCTTCTTTGTCATACTGTAATTATTTGTTATTTTTTCCAATTGTTCTGTAATATATACTTCCTTTTTGATTTAGAAGAAAATGAAACTGATAATTAAGTTAATTATTGATAAGTGTTTCTGAGATGAATTATTTAGATTAATGGAGTGCTTTAAACACGAAAAATCAGTTAGAATGCTGTTTGCTTGCAAAAAGGGGCTTAAGAAATTTGTCGGAAGTTTTATAAATAATGTTACTTTCAATGGTGACATTGTCATTAAATGTTTCACCTGAGTAATTAGTATTTGTTTGAAATTGTGGAGGGTATGAAATGACACAGTAAAAAATAAAAAAATGTTAAAAAGTGACTGCTTTTTGAGTTGTTTTGTTGATCATTTAAAATGAAATTATTGTCAATTGTAAAGATAACAGTTAGGAGGATTTAATGCTGTGCTTTTTTCTTTCAGGGTGAAGATGGTATTTCCGGTGACTTCGGTAGAAATGGGGGTCGTGGTGTGATGGGTCCAGCTGGACCTGCTGGTGCTGCAGGTCAACGTGGAATTGCTGGAACATCTGTAAGTAGCCTTTGAAGACTCGAGATCAATTTTATTTTTTATCGTATTGTCTTGCTTCTCCCCAGAAGGTAAAGTCATTAGGCAAATGCTTTCCTATGGTATTTATTGTATTGTAGTCAGTCATATTCAAAAATGCTTGATGCAATATTTATTTATTTAAGAATGATTATTCATTTTTATCATTATTATTTATTTGAAATTATTGATAACCAAATGCGTTGGTGCTGAATTGTACATAAGGCATATCACAAAGTACTAGAAGCAAATTATGTGTTATATTGAAAGAAACTGGTTTGATCACCTGTGTGCCCAGTAACTCTTAGTTACTCATTTTACAAGCTTGTCAAAGCTGCAGTATCAAAGAATAATCAAATGCAGCTTCTTCAATATTTGTAATAGTCTTTATATATTCCAATGCTGTATCAGAGACCTCCCTGTATCTTTTGTGCTGAGTGTTTACATGTGATATATTTGGAAAAATTGAATATTTAAGGTTGTATCAATTACAGTGATTGCTATAATAGGCTTATAGCAAATAGGCAGACATTTGTTACAGTCAATTTTAAAAAGTTGTAATTTGAAAGTGTGGAATTCTTTTTTGTTTTAACAGGGCAATGATGGTCAGCCTGGAAGACCTGGTGCTGAAGGACCTAAAGGTTACCGTGGAGATGCAGGAGCCAGAGGTGCTAATGGCTTAAGAGGAGCAATTGGTATCGCTGTAAGTACTAGCATGGTTATTCCTACTGTCTGATGTAGCTGCCAGTCCCCATTGATAATGACAAGTGAAGTTTTGCTCTTTAACCCTTACTCTACTAGGGCTTTGAAAAATGCGAGTCCAATTTTTGTAACTTTTTTTCATATGCATTTTTGACAACATTTCTTTCATTTTCTTTCATTGGTTGGAATGGAAGCTAATATATTTATCTTTTGAATAATGAAAGCCAAATTAGGAAATATTGGACAAAAATATGCAAATTAAGCAATTTAATATGTATATTAAGATATACTTAAGCAAGTATATCTTCTTGTCAGTATTGAAAACAGAGATTTGTGTTACATATTTAGACTCTTTATGAAATTTCCTTTCCAATGATGTTAATCTAAAAATTTTAAAAAGAAAGGAAAGATAAAAACACAAAATTATTTTAGTCAAATGCTTCCTGAAAATTGCAGCAGAAAATTTTAACGCTGTAGTTATGGTGGGACTCAAACTTAGTGCGCTCGTGTGTTGGTCTCGTTCATATCCACTACACAACAAGATCATTAAAAATGATGTGGTAAAATTTACTTATTATAGGAAAGGGTCCAAATTAGGAGGGAGGGGGTATGCCTGTATTTATATATCAAATGAAAGAATATTGCAAGTAGCAAGCACCTTTGAACGGCAGTTCAACAAAGCACGTGCGATGTACGTTTTGGTACACAATTTTTTGAGGAAAAAACAGGTCAAAAATGGCAGAAATTCATCAAATTTTCTAGAAATTTTTCCAAAACAAAAGATTGCAGGTAGAGATTATAAAGATTAGACCAGAAATCATAATATCATGTCTTGGGATTTGCCTGTTTGATTTTGAAGCAAAAATGTGATCTTGAAGTTATTGTAAGATTTAAAAGAAGAAAGAAAAAAAAAACATTTTTTGCCAATTTTTGAGTAAGTTGTCCTTATGCAAGGGCAAGAAGAACTAGTTTTTAAATTTGCAAAAAATCAAACAATTTTAGACAGATAAAAGCCACTAAAAGCTACATAATCGTTTATTAAGCTATATTTTGTTTCCAATAAGGTGGTATTTTTTATATTTATTATTATCTACTAAGTGCTGTTTAGTATAATGATTTAAAAGCAGACAACAGAAATGGTCATTATTTAGATATTTAAATGACTATTTTGAAAAATTGTCATTTGATTATCATTTGAATCCATAAGCAAAAATTATTATTAGTTTTTAGATGTATTTCTTTTGTTATTACATATGATTTGTCTGTTAAAACTATCTTTTGAAATACAAATTATATGTTGCTTCTTTGTCTTAATGATGAAAATATTTCTTCAGTACTTTTGTCACCTAGACTCTAAAGTATATTGGATTCCCTTTGTTTTCATAATCCATTTTTCTTCAAAGTACATATATGTTTTCTTCACCTTCAAAACTTTGTTGGTGTGCAAATAATTTTTTTTAAACTATTCAAGTATTTAGTCATCAGGGCATTTTGAACATCCGGGACTTCTTTGTCGGTAAAAACGTGCTACAATTTGTGCACAAGTGTACACCATACTTTATTTTACGTATGCACGATACATATATTTCAAACTTTAAAATGATCTTTTCTACGATATTTCATCCACATTTGCAACAATTTCCTGCAAAATTACCAAAGCGAACGTAAAATTTAGGCCTCTAAATGTGACCGATTTCACACTGGCCGTAATGGTAAAATGCTTCTGTTTTCACGACAAACTGGTTGTCCAGATTTACGCACGTTATTGTGACGTCATCCTTGAATACTGATTAAACACATCTTTGACATGTTTTTGATCAGGGTATTGCTGGTAGTGTACGCACTTCATTGTGATGTCATCCTGAATACTCAAATTAACACATCTTTGACATGTTTTGATCAGGGTATTGCTGATAGTGTACGCACGTCATTGTGACGTCATCCTGAATACTCAAATTAACATATCTTTGACATGTTTTTGATCAGGGTATTGCTGATAGTGTATGCACGATTGTGATCATCCCCGAAATTAACACATCTTTGACATGTTTTGATCAGGGTATTGCTGGTAGTGTATGCACGTTATTGTGACGTCATCCTGAATACTCAAATTAACACATCTTTGACATGTTTTTGATCAGGGTATTGCTGGTAGTGTACGCACGTTATTGTGACGTCATCCTGAATACTCAAATTAACATCTTTGACATGTTTTGATCAGGGTATTGCTGGTAGTGTACATGTTTGTGATCATCCTGAATACTCAAATTAACACATCTTTGACATGTTTTGATCAGAGTATTGCTGATAGTGTATGCACGTTATTGTGACGTCATCCCCGAATACTCAAATTAACACATCTTTGACATGTTTTTGATCAGGGTATTGCTGGTAGTGTACGCACGTTATTGTGACGTCATCCTGAATACTCAAATTAACACATCTTTGACATGTTTTGATCAGGGTATTGCTGATAGTGTATGCACGTTATTGTGACGTCATCCCCGAATACTCAAATTAACACATCTTTGACATGTTTTTGATCAGGGTATTGCTGGTAGTGTACGCACGCGTTATTGTGACGTCATCCTGAATACTCAAATTAACACATCTTTGACATGTTTTGATCAGGGTATTGCTGATAGTGTATGCACGTTATTGTGACGTCATCCTGAATACTCAAATTAACACATCTTTGACATGTTTTGATCAGGGTATTGCTGATAGTGTATGCACGTTATTGTGACGTCATCCTGAATACTCAAATTAACACATCTTTGACATGTTTTGATTAGGGTATTGCTGGTAGTGTACGCACGTTATTGTGACGTCATCCTGAATACTCAAATTAACACATCTTTGACATGTTTTTCATCAGGGTATTGCTGGTAGTGTTGGTGGCCCTGGCGATCGTGGTAAACAAGGAGCTGGTGGGCCTCAAGGTCCTGCTGGTGCTGAAGGACCAGTTGGTGCACTTGGTCCAGCTGGACCTGCAGGACCTACTGGTCCTGATGGAGAAAGGGGACCTGCTGGTGGCTATGGAAGGAAGGGCCATGGTGGTTTCAACGGAGCTCCTGGTGCTGCAGGAAGACCTGGACAAGAGGGAACAGCTGGTGAAACAGGACCTATGGGACCTGCAGGACTTGCGGTGAGGTTTTAACATTATTTTTAGGAAAATTCTTGATATCATAAATTTATGAGTCATTGATTCTTAAGCAATTGTTGATGTTGTCTTTTCATCTTACTGACTTACCCCATGTAGCCTTATACAAAGCACTCCAAAAGCCAGTCCTCTGCTTGTCATCAATTAAAGCGATGTTAATTATAGAATTGTTCAAACATTTTTTTCTTTAAATCAATTTCTTGTAAGGTATATAGACATCTTGCTCCTCGATACTATGGTTACCCTTAGACAATGTAGGAATGTTATTATAACAAGAAATGGGAGAGGTTAATTTGTTAAAAAAAGTGCATAATTCTGTTACCTGCTTATCACCAAACTTATTTTGATGGAATATTTACTCAACCCTGTTCACTGTGACAAACAAATCACTTCATAAACCTCAGGTTCATTAATGTCTTCAACCTGACTCAAGGTGAAAATTTTATATACCAATCATTTGATTACATTTCTCCTTCTGTCACTTCAGGGTAGCTCAGGCAAACGTGGAAGGAATGGACGACCAGGAAACCGAGGAGAGAATGGTCTTTCAGGACCGCTGGTAAGTTTGCCTTGAAATATTTTGTTGACCAAAAGTAGCAGGTTTCATCTGAAATATTTTTGGAAAGTGTCTGGTTGGAAGGTAAAATATTAACATGAATTGAAAAACTTGGTACAATTGAACCAAACATTTGATAGAATTATTGGAAATTTTGATGAAATTTGGCAAGTTTCCTGAAAATTGAAAAACATTTCCCCAAAATTGAAAAAAGCTTTCAAAAATGAAGGAAATTTTCCAAACCGTAAAGCGGCAACATTTCATTTAATTTAACACTGCAATTTTTGTGCTTGTAACTTGGAAAATTTGGGGGTTCTTCCTCATCCCCCCCACCCCCCTCTTCTTGTCACCTTTCTTACGTCTCTGTCATCCTTGGTATAAACTTTACTTCGTGTAGCATCAAGTACATTCAAGGCTTCTACACCTATCAAAATTCTATGAAATGGTTAGTCTGAGGTTGATTTTGCTCTTCAGAATTTAAATCCATAAATGTCAAGAGATAGTGAGATGGTTACCTTGCTTCTTACAATTTACATGCATCAATAACAAGATCATACGTGTTGCACAAATAATAAATTAAAGTATTACAAGCATGCAATTATGCTGTGGCTAGGAATCATTTTCATTACATCTTTGCTTGCCCATTTATAAGACAGCAGGATGGAATATGTAGCATGCCATTTTAATACCAGCAATCATTACACTTTGCCCCTTTGAATATCATTACGATCCTAGGGCCACATTAAAATATGTCCAAAACACCCGATCATTAACAGAAAACTGGTCGGGTGATCATATTCAAACCCCCACTTCCGATTTGCTTTACTTGCTCACTCGCGCATTAAATTAAAGAATACATTTTCCAAGCTCCGCAACACGATTTAGCATAAGTGATTAAACTAACTTAGTGATTGTCTGGAAATTATCCTGCTATGCTTAAAAGCCGATACCACTTTTGTGGGTTTTTTTCCAGTTAGTGGAGGTAAGATGTTGCATCCATCATTAGATAGGTATACCCCCAACTTTTTAATGCAGATTCTAGATCATCATGATCACCATTATGACATGCAAACTACAATGTAATTGAGCTGCTTATGATCTTTTTCATCACAGGGAGAGCGTGGTGAACGTGGTAACTATGGTGTACCAGGAGCCCCAGGACCCCCTGGACCACCAGGACCTGACGTAAGTCATATTAACTTAAGAGTGTGTGCAGTTAAATGGAAAAGGCAGGGTGTTCGTTAATGTTTAATCAGTCAATATTTTTACAGAAAATAGCATTTGATTGTTGGGAAATAGACGAGAAATATTCTTAACCATTTTAACTTCAAATTACAGTTTGTCGTATGAATATATTTTGTTTTCAAATGATATTAGTGAAGTACATGTGTGTCCTTACAGAAAGCAATTTGCTCTATCAGAGCTTTTTTGTAGCATTTCATCTAGCACAATTATATCCACATCTTGAAATGTACATATCGCATTGATAATTTCATTTGAAATTTTCCACATTTTTGACAGTGTTTTCTTGTTCTCATTTTTAACAGGGAACCGTTTCACAGGGTTACTCTGTAAGTCCACTTTCCTTACATCTTTTTTACTATTTTGTTTTAATTCAAATGAGTTAAAAAAAAACATAAGACCAAATTTTGATATATTTCTGTTTCGTTTTGACATAGAATTTATTAGAATTAATTGTGTATGGAAATGTTTAAATCTTTAAATTTGGCTTGATTGTCACTGGCTGTATCATGTTTTCATTCACCAATTTGATATGATACCATGCTGATACCCCAAATCAGGTCTATGTGTTTTAGTCTATAGATAACAAGTTGCAAATATGTTCCTCCCAATCCTTTATGAACATGAGTGGGGGTTGTGACTGCTTTACTTTTTATACTGATGTTAAATTGCCATGGTCCTTGCCACATGAATTTGATAAATAATGCTCTGTTAAAACGGGTTTTGCTGATTTTTAAGGTACAGCAATATTAAACAGGACCATTTTGTGAAATAGATAGTTGTGCCCCATAAAATGTTTTTCACCCTTACAGCTTATGCCAGCCTTATCATGATTATTCCATGTTGACCATGGATTAGACATAATACATTCATTACTTGTTTGCCCATCAGGAAATGTTCTTAATGTGGCATGTTTGTCTTACAGTGATTAGACCCACATAGATTTTTAACAGATATGGTGAGGTTTTAGTCAAGAGACATAAATGATATTATTTTTGTCTTAAGGAAAGCTGCTGGTTATTTATTCTTTTCTAATGGATGAATATTACAATCTATGAAGTAATATTGCATCAATGATATGTCAATACATTGCTAGTAAATGGAGGCAGAAACCATTGCTGAAAATATTAAGTTCATGCATGAAAGAAGGTGTTTAGAAGGACATTGAAGTATACCGTATTAAACGGTAGAGTAATTTGGTTTATAGGAAATTCCATACCAAACAGAAAATGTCATATAAACTGTATCCTCTCCTCTCTTACAATTTTTCCGATATGCAAAACTAGTTATCTCATTAACAGATAACAAGGGATTTGTTGCCGAAAGTTCTCGATACTATTTTCACATTTTGTGCAGTGAGGTCAACGGCACAATTTCTTACTGCACTGAACATCAAAAGTTTTAAAATATGAACGATTTTTGCCAATTTCTATCCTATTCTTGTGTTTCAAATGTGAACAAATATTTTGGTTAATTAGTACAAAAGAAAAATTCTGCGGCATTTTATTGGTTAAAGTACCCTGATGTTTCACGTTCAGCTAAACTCTGTTTAAAAAGGTCTATAGATCAACCTGGAGATGTGCTCCTATGAATAATACTGAGGATGATAATGATCTTGAAGGATAGTCTTTGTCGAGCATCGGCTGACTGCATGATGATGAATATGGTATAAAGTATATTCTACTTGTTTTCTTTCAGGCCTACTCATACCCAAGGTCAATTGGCTCTCAATCAAAGGGACCTGATCCACAAGGATATCTGGTAAGAATAAGCACAAGGATGGGAGTGATAACGATTAATTTATGTAGCGTTTTATCTATACAATCATATTCAAAAACGCTTTACAATGAAAACAATAAGTGAAACTACCCCTTACCCCATCAAATGCTGATGAAAAATAACTAAATTAATTATTGAAAGATGAGTTTTAAGAACTTTTAGAAACGTGGATTGATTTTCGGTTTGTCTAATTTTAACTGTTAGTTCTTTCCACCAAAGTGGTCCCACCCTAGAAAATGCCCTCCCACCAAGTGTTGTGTGCTTTACAGTTGGAGCACAGTGGCCTAGTTTAGGCCAGTGGTTGGTACAAGACACTTTATCTTCATTGCCAAACAGACATTCTATGTGTTTGGAGCTATTAAGATTATAAAGTTTGAGCATTTAAAAGCGCTAAAATTATTATTACATGAAGCCAAACAGATTTCTATTAAGATTTTTTGGAAAGATAGTTTTAAAGATAGTTTGGTGATTTTCAGTGAATACATTTAAAAGCTAATACTAAAATCTTTAATCTAATTCTCAGAGTAATTGTGAGCCAATGCAGGGAATAGAGAATGGGAGTTATATGGTCATATTTCTTAGCCTTTGTTACTATCCAGGCAGAAATTTTTGAATGGATTAAATTAAGTTACTTGGCATACCAGCAAGGAGGGAGTTACAATAATCAATGTGGGAATGGGCTAATGCATGTAAAAGGTATTCAACTGATTCATTAGTTAGCATAGGCCTTATTCTGTTGATATTGTAAAGATTGATACATGCTGATTTACATTTTTTCATTACATGGGTTTTCATATTTAAGGTTGCAATCAAACCAAACATTTAAGTCACGCACAAAGTTAACAGCTTTTACTGATGCACCACCAACACTGACAGTCTAGTAGTTAGTGTTTTGAGCTAACTGGAGTGGGGCCATTGGATAGGAGTGGGCCATTGGATGGGATTGGGTCGTTGAATGGGATTGGCCATTGGATGGGATTGGGCCATTGGATGGGATTGGGCCATTGGATGGGATTGGGCCATTGGATGGAATTGGGCCATTGCATGGAATTGGGCCATTGGATGGGAGTGGGCTATTTAGTGGGATTTGTTGGAAGGAGAGAATAAGTTATTTATGTTGTTTTTTTGCTATCACAACAATTAGTGATTATTTTGCTATCACCATTATTGATTTCATACCCTGTTAATTTACATAGTTTAGTTAAAATTGCTGAAGTGTTTTAAAGTTGATATAGAAAATCATTTACATTATGTCATAAAGAGCTTGGTATGTCATGTGATGTTTTCATGAAATTGATAATATAATGGATGGTATAAAGAATTAACTCTTATAAAGATCAGGACCTCCAAATATTCATTCTTACATGATTGATTTTTTTCCTCTACTATTCCTTCAATTATGTTCCCCTTTTGAATATTGTATGTAAATAGTTGAATTTCATAAAGAAATCGGTGCTCTTCACGTGTTTGTAATTCAAGTATTTCTAATTGAGTTAAAGGTACAAGGTTTTGGAAAATTAGCATATTGATGTTAAAAGTTTATGGCCATGTATCAATTTCTACATTGGTTGAAAGAGTATAGCTAATTTTTCAGGTATTTAATTTTTGCAAAATTTGTGATG
Source organism: Chiridota heheva (assembly GCA_020152595.1). Lineage (NCBI taxonomy): Eukaryota > Metazoa > Echinodermata > Holothuroidea > Apodida > Chiridotidae > Chiridota > Chiridota heheva. The sequence continues at coordinate 147,004 of JAIGNY010001280.1, read as the reverse complement.
TAAACTGATTAGGCCAAATCTTTATGTTATTCTTTAAAAAAAATTCCTAAATCTCTGTCACTAAAAATTATGGGAAAGTCTATTCCTAGACTTTTGATGTAGACATAGTGGCAAAGACTCAAAAACATTTGGTCAGAACTTGCTGCACCACTTCAAAGAGTTGTAATACACATTTAAAAAGTATGATTAACAAAAGAAAATACCAAAGTCGCTATGTAATTCATCACAAAACTTGCATAAGATATGCAATTGATGTCCAAGATTTAAGAACACTGACATTGGTCAAGGTTTAACCAATTTTGATGAAATGTTTTGCTGCTTTGATGGATTTTAATCGATTTTCAAGCAATTTAGCTATAAATGTTGCCTCTATTCGTCCATATACCTTTAAAATTGATAATTGTGCACTTCAGCAGCAGAAAAACTGCATATTAAAATGATGTATTAGAAGATACCTGTTTGTACCTTTTCCAAGTCAAATTAAAAATGCAGATGTGCACTGATTGTACTGTATGTGCCTGAATATTTGCTTGCGGAGTACACTGCACAAAACACATACCTCAGATAATTATACTTTTTAAATGTTTTTAATTTATTATTGCAGTACCGTGATGATGGCACTGTCAATGAAGACTTAAGCTTGGACAAAGGAAAGATTGAGCAAGCATTGAGATTCTTTGACACTGAAATGTTAGGTATTGTTGCTCCACTTGGTACTGAAGATAGCCCAGCACGCACATGTAAAGATCTCTTCAAGCAGTACCCAGAATTGGGAACTGGTAAGCACTCATGATTCATTCAAGGGAATCCGTTTTTGTTTGCACAGGGAACCATTATTTTTTTATTTTTTTTATTGTCAAACAAGTCTTCCTTGTCAGGAAACATAAACCTTTTCAATTAACTCACATTTTGTAGAAAAGGACAAGAAATTCATTTCTCTATAATTGAGGAAAATATCATTGTATAATGTATTGTTTTGGGACACATTTGCAAAGATGAAATTCCAACATTTGAATGTTTTTTGCCTCATTGTTGGTGATGCTTCCTTAGATGGACACACCAAAGTATATTGTCAAGTGTTTAGATTGATGGTTGTTTTGGGTTTCCAAGATACTATAAAATAATGATAATCATAAATAAAGATTTATGATGTCCTTTTTGCAGGGGCATCAAGTGCTTTTATTAATGTGGAATCAGATGGCCAGATTCTTTTCTTTTCTGAAGAGATTGGGAGTATCTGACAAATGAATGAATTGTTGTATTTTTTATTCCACTCTTAATTCAGCCTGCCCTTTGCCTTCTAATTTGTCCTGTCATTTACTATTATTGCAATTAAATTTTTGTTAGAGAGTCTGGCAGAAATCTCCTCTGTGGGGGGGGGGGTGGAGGGGGTGATGGAAGCCTTTGTTCATCCTTTAGCATCAGCTTACTCAAGGAAGCCATTGATTACTCTCAAAAAAGATTGTTAATAGTTAAGAAAGTCATATTGCAACAAGAAGGTCACATTGCATTAGCTTGCAAATACAATTATCTATTTTTCTCCAAATTTGTTGTAATTTTGCTTTGCATGGTAATTCATTATATGACGAGTTTCTACCATTCCTTAAAGGTGTGTTTTTTTTGTTCATCTTCACTATTTCAAGCAATCCCAAAATAACATTTTATGACCAAATTTAAGAATATTTTTTAATGTTCTTCTTCTCTTGATTATGATTAGCTGAATTTGTACAGAAATCTAGTGATATATCCTAAATTAAGCTGGTGGCAATCAAAGTGCATAACCCCCATGTAAATTAATTGATTATTATCTTATCTTTTAGGACATTACTGGTTGGATCCTAATGAGGCATCTGTAAAGGATGCATTCCTTGCGTACTGTGTTAAAGAAACCTTTGAATCATGTGTACTACCTGCAACTGGCACCGTCAGCAATGCCACATGGTATGTTGGTGAATCAGAGCACGTCTTCTTCAGCGAGATGAGAGGAGGAACTACTGTAAGTTTTGATTTGGTTCTATTTTGTGTACGGACGAGGACACTGACCAACAGCTTGAATTCTTATGGGAAAATTTTCGACGTTATGTTGCAATTATGTAAATGTAATGTTGCAATTATGTACTACAACAACATCTAAGACCCCCTCCCCTAATACCCTTCAATGTTACTGTACTCTCACTCTTTTCTACTCCACTGATCTAATTTGACCTCTCTGGCACACTTCTACCATTACTGCCATGGTGCTATTAAACCTCATCAAACAACATACTAGCTCATTAATACCAGCTCGAATGCAAAAATGCTTTTGTACCAATTCTTCCTGGAAAAAAAATATAAAAGGCTCTGATCATCAAGTTGTGACATCTGTGAATATGCAGAGAGTGTTTGTAAAGAGGAAAATACAAATTAAATCTTTTCCAAATTCTCAGGTACAATTTGACCCTCGCTGTCATGGTGCTGTTAAGCCCTCATCAACAAACAAACTTTTCTGACATTTTGCAGCAATTGTTACCAGTATATTAATCTCATATAAATGTGACTTGGATGTTATGAATATATGAAGAAATTTCTATATTTTGTGGAATTCAATATTTTTGTGAATGAAAATGTTCTATTTTTCATTTACCATGGGCCCATTGATATATAGATTAATTTAATATAAAGAACATCTAATTCTCAATAAGACAGTTTTAAAGAAAAAACATAGTTGTATAGTTATGGGATAAGAATTAAGAACCAAAACAGTTGATGTACATAGAAGACAAGTTTTAAAACTAGGCTCATTGATTATGATGATAATTTGTTTCCTGATTTGATTCTTATTTAGAGTATGACTAACAGTAAAAAATTTTTTTCTCCAATCATCCTCTTTGTTAAAAATGACCGTAGCACATGTTTAAAGAGTTGCCGTTTAAAACTTAAGTGGATTTTCCTATATGACATCATAGACTTAAAATGTTACCTTAAATAAATTGGCTTAGATAATTGGAAAAGATGCAAAAAGGTAATTTTAGGCTGATTTTCATGGATTTAAGTAGATTTTGAATCACTCCAAGTAATGCTGCCCCTATTTATGTATAAACCTTTATATGCACTGTAAATTGTCATTCGTTATTGGTATTTATCATTATAAGGAGATGCTGTGGCTCAGTGGTTGAGGAGTCGTGCTCGTATTCGAGAGGTACCGAGTTTGATTTCTGTCATGAGCGCTGCATTGTGTCCTTGGGCAAGACAATTTACTCTACTTGCTTCAGTCCACTCAGCTGTAAAATGAGTACCAGCACTGCTGGGGAGTTAAATCTGCGATGGACTAGCGTCCCGTCCAGGGGAGTCCTGTACTCTCATCACCATGAAAACCAGGGATAAGCACCGGCTGAATGAGTCTAAAGGCTCGGATGGATTTAGCTTATTGATATTTAGCATTATTAAATGTATCTATTCCTGATGTGAAAATACAGCGATGTTACAATTTGTCATTTTCTTTCTTTACAGTTTGAGTACAGCGCCAATCCAGTTCAGTTCACATTCCTCAGACTTTTATCCAACCAAGCCAGCCAGAAACTTACATACTACTGTAAAAACTCAGTTGCAGTTTCAGATAGTGAAGGATATACAGATCAAGCCCTCAGGCTAAAGACTTTAGGAGGACAGGAGCTTGGTGTTGATGGTGAAAGCTCATTAAGATATGAAGTACTGGAGGATGGATGTAAAGTAAGCCTGAATCAAGATATCATTTTGATAAGGGTTGAAGGCATAGCCAGTATCCACAAAGGAAGGGGTCCAACAGTGACCTTTGATGTAAACGTCACAAATTTGAGGGAGAGGGGGTTGAAGGGTCCTTGAATACAGTTTTTTTAAATTGGTATGTCTGGATCCCTCCATTTTGTATGGCTATGTAACTCTTTGAAGCAAAGTTTTTTTTTTTTTTTTAAACAAAGATCTAAGGAAGTTTGGTCAAAACACCATTTCTGAAAAGTGCCATTCATAAGTAGTTGCGGGCAAGTATGAAAATGTCTTTTTGATTTTATTTTGTCATTTAAAGAAAAATCAAACATTATTGAAGCAATTGTTGTTAATGTTTGCAATTTTATGTGTTAATAGTGTGGCTCCTTTAAAAAAGGGATTCTTTGAATTTCACTGCCACAAATCAGTTTTTGTAAGTATATCCTAGGTGCTCACTACTGCAGTTCCTGTATGGCATTACTTCCCCATTATTTAAAAGTTTATTATGGAAGGATACATTAATTCCATTGAAATTCATTCACCTATTTGTCCATTTTTTGCAGGTACATAATGGTCAATGGAACAAGGCAGTTATTGAGTACACAACAGTTTCCACAAAGAGACTGCCCATCAGTGATGTAGCCCCAGCTGACATTGGTGCTGAAGATCAAGAATTTGGCCTTGAACTAGGACCTGTGTGCTTCTCATAAATCAGTTTTCTTATTTTAATCTGTTTTTTTTGTTGGAAATAACTGAGTGAGACTCCTCTGCAGTGTATCAAATTCATTTTTTATCTCCATTCATAAATCGAGCCGTGAACCCATGTCATGGTCATCCATAGGGAAGCATGTTCATTAGTTTGTTTCTAGTGTGTTTAACCCATAAAGATTAAAAATGAATTGCTTTACTCTGTCACAAACTGCATTTGAGGATCGCTTCAGTATAATATTTTTTTATATAATGTAAAAATATAATTCATAGGATGTTGAAATTATTTGCCTGACTGGAACTTTTTTAGTAGTGTTAGTATAGAATCTTGAAAGTCATGTTTGTTGTTTTGTCAGTTTGTCATGTTTCAATTGAAACATACGTCTTGATTTTCTGCTCTGTTTGGTGCTAATGGGACAGGAATTAGTTTCTTGTACCAACTAAATTGGTTTCATGTAATTAATCTCCTGTTCCTTCTTTGTAGATGTAGTTTCCTAGGAGTATTAGGATAGTTATGTTAGAAAGACTTAACCCTTGTAGGGATATCAAGCTTCAGGCTTTCCTCATCTTTTCAAATACAGTGTGAATTCTCAAAATAATGTGAACATTAATTGAAAATATTTTAAATTTTATATTTGAATATCTGGAAAACATGAAAAAGAATAAAAAATGCTTCCCTATGAACAACATTAATTTTCTGTGTTTTTGTTTGTGTGTGAAAGTTAACTTATAAACGTCATAATTGTCACAAGAAGAACCTGGACAAATTCCCCTCATGCGACGACATTTCATCACCACAAACCTGAACCTTTTCATGCCCTTAGTTGGTTCTATAGTTCTTCCATCAAAATAGTTTTCCCCTTAGTTGGTTATGGTTTTCCCCTTAGTTGGTTATGGTTTTCCCCTTAGTTGGTTATGGTTTTCCCTTTAGTTGGTTCTATAGTTCCCCAACTAACAAAAACAGTTTTTCCTTTAGTTGGTTATATAGTTCCCCCACTAACAAAAACAGTTTTCCCCTTAGTTGGTTCTATAGTTCCCCCACTAACAAAAACATAGTTTTCTACTTAGTTGATTTTATAGATCCTCCACTAACAAAAAGAGTTTTACCCTTAGTTGGTTCTATAATTTTCTCACTAACAAAAACAAATTTGGTCTTTTCTGTGGAAAATTCATGCGCTTTTGGAATATTACTTGCTTAATAGTATAGGAGGAAGTTATTGTTCAACATGTAAATTTTCCCAGGGCCTATTTTTTTTCTCAGGAAGATTTTGGCGCCCCCTCAGAAAGCTTCACTGGAGGAAGGGGAGGGGTTAATTTGTAAAGATATTAAGTAATTCCTTTAAAAGATACAGCCGTCACCAAAAACTTGTCCCATTTGACCTTTGTATCCCAAAACCTCGGATTCAAAAGTTATCAACATTTATATCAAAGGCTATCAGTACTAATATGCGTAAAAAAGTATTAGAATATTCTAGAGACCCCATAATAATACGCCCTCACATATCAGCCGAGTGCTTCTTCATTTTCAAAAAAGACGATGGATTTTCTAATTGGTTGATAAATAAAGGTGATTGTTTGAGGCTCAAAGGCAGCTTGCTTACCCCACTTCATTACAACCAAAGCCCCTGCAAAATGAGAGGGAGCAGTAGTGGATTACAATGGGGCATTTTCCCCTGGCCCTCCAAAAATATTTTTTTCATTATCAAATTTTTCTGTGTAAATGAGTAAAAATCTTTAGACTTCAGATATTTTGAGCAAATACCTCATAAATATTGAGAAAAGACTGATATTTTGAGCAAAGAGTTAAAGAGAATTTGAACAAAAAATATGGTATTTTGAAGAAAACGGATATTTTTAGCAAAGACTTATAGTCAGATATTTTGGGCAATCGGTCAGATACTTTAGGCAAAAAATTAAGGAATTTTGAGGAAGTTGTTGGATAGACCCTATAATGAGCAAAAAGAAAAAATTAGTATATTTAAAAGAAAAAGTCACATAATTTGAGGAAAAACTTGCTATTTTGCATGAACTTAAAACACAAGATCGCCTTCTTGTAGCCATCAGTATAGATGGAGGTGTAGTTTAAGAGTTGGTCTTTGATTTGGTTGTGGAGGTTGATGAAGAGGTTAAGGTGGGTTTGGGTTTTGTCATGAGTGGAAAGGCCCTGGTGGATAGAAGGTAAGGGGGTGGCCCAGGAAGGAAAAGTGGGCCAGGAGAAGGTGACAAGAGTGGTGGGGTTGATGCCGAGATGGAGATCTGATTTAATGCGTAAGCTAAAGGGAGGGGATAGGGTTTTATTCCTTATCAAAGAGGGTGGATAAATTGGGTACCTAATGAGGTTGTAAACAGGGTTTTGGGTGTTGGTGAGGACACTAAAAGCATAGGAGGCTAAATTTTCTAAACCTTAGCAGAAAGGGGGGTTCGTTGGCTTCAACATAAAGGCTGGTGATTGGGGAGGTCCTGAAGGCACCCAGACAAAGCCTGTGATGTGTTTTTAAAATATATTGGGGTCCAGGGATAATTTTCATGTTTTAGATGTAAGAATAAAGCTGTGAAAGAAAACATACAACATTTGGTTGTTTTGTAAAATATAAATTGCAGTTGAGAAAAAAGTGTATACACACATATTCTCCAGACATTTTTTGCACCCCTGTGAGCATTCGAAATCCTCTCAGAAGGCTTCACTGGAGGCAGTCCCCCCTGCCCTTGACACCTTGCTTTCCCCAAGAACCGAAGTACAGGAGGGTTACAGAGTTGCTTCTCGCGAGTGCAATAAACTCCCTCTATTTATCAGATTGTCGTCTTCCTTTAAAATTTTAAGGAAGTCATTGAAAACTGATGCTTTTGTTTGACTTCATCTATTGACTCACTTAAAAATTTGTATGAAAATTTTATGTTGTTTATTGCTTTTGTTAAATGATAATCACTCTTTGTATATTTGTAAGAGCTTTGAACCTTTTGAGGAAAAAGCACACATTAAATGCTTACTGTTGTTGTATCTCAGAATGCTGATCTGTTAACATAAGATTTCCCGAAGAGCAGTAGCATTTGATGGATTCATTTGAGGGTTCAACTTCTTGCCTCTCGTAAACGGTGACCCTTCTTACCTGGCTGAAGGCTTAATTTTACTGAAGAGCCGAAAAGAAAAAAATAATAATAATTGCCTCAAAATCTGGATCTTTTAGCAAAATTTCTGGAGCTTTCAGCAAAATATATGGAACAGGGGGATAGGGGGTGCAGAACAACCCTGGCTACACCCATCACAGCTTCATGCCTAACCTTCATCTCTTGAGCCAGTACCAAGATTTCTGAATGTTCATTAAATGGACTGTTATATACATTTCAATATTTTTAGGCCTTTCACCGACTTCCCTATTTTCTTGAAAAGAGGTGTGAAGAAGGCTTATATTAAAGGGGACATAAAAGTCTGGCTTAATCCTTATTTCATGATAGAGAATTAAAATCTAAACACACTACCAAAAACAGCAAGTCAAAATCTTATTCCTATTTCAAGTTATCCATCTTTAAAGGAGACATAAAGTCTGATATTTCAAGTTATCCATCTTTAGAGACATAAAGTCTGATATAATCATTATTTCATATGACAGAGCATTAAAATCTCAACCAACAACAGCAAGTCAAAATCTTATTCCTATCTCAAGTTATTTATGTATGAAATCGACACATGGGGGCTGCCATTTTGTTCAATTCTGTATTTAAATATTGTGCATGATGACATAATTTCCCTAACAGCGACATATAAGGAATTTAATGTAAATCTTTATAAATGTGATTACAGTTTTTATTCCAAAATGAAGTGACACAAAGTTTTAGCAGCATGTTTTGATAATTTTATGTGAACAAAAAAAAAACTTCTTGACCCTTACAAAAGAAAAACAATTTTTCAAAACCTAGAAAACTTAAGGTAGATTATATAGAAATACAAAGCATTTTCCAACATCCTGCTGGGCTGATGACATCATAATCTGCATGTTTTAAGATCAAAATGGCAGCTCCCATGGAACTGTTAAGTAGTAGCATTAAAGTTTTTAATAATTACAAAAATTGGGATTGCTTAGGAGTTATGAAGCTTGAAAATTTGTTATTTTCAATTCTATCATTTGAAATCAGGCTTATGTCACTTTGGTCTCCTGTAAGAAGAACCTATCTAATTTTCTCACTTAAAGGTATTTTGGTTGAACTTAGTTGAAATTTTACCTTAACAAGAAATAACTTGGAAAGAAAACTTTAAAAAAAAGAGGGAATGAGTAAAATCTTAGTACAAGCAATACTATTTTGGCAGAATGATTTTCTTGTAATATAACTTTATTCTGTAATAAAAATAAGTGAATCTTTTTAGAATTTTTGATGATTTCGTGAATTTTGTTTTGAAAAATTAAAATAACTGAAAATATTCCTGTTTGAAAACATTTTAGAAAAATTAAATTTGTCCAAGAATAAAAAACCCCATTAAATTTAATGAACTAAGAAGCACAAAGTAAACTTCTTTAAACTCTATATAGCAATTTACTGCTATACGAGGATGTTTCCAGGATCCCAGATTGACTAATTTTTTTGGGTCCCTATTTTAAGGAGCAGTATGTGAACTACGCTCCTTGGTTCATTGCAGCAGCTTTGAAATTAAATCAATGCAAGAGCGCCTGAGAATTTTCCACCCTAAAGGAGCTGGTGGCTGGAAAGTGAGGGCATCAGTTTTTGACAATTTCACAAATACATTACCCATTTATGTAGATTTTAAGCGATAGAAATTGCATCACACTGTCCGTTTGTACATAAAAAAATTTTCATCGTGCGCAAACAAACAAATTTCAAAGTCAATGGGAAAACATGTACAAATTACAAGTACTTGGGTCAGGATTTAGTAATGTTTATGATATTCCATACCGCTGGGTGCAAAAAAGGTATTCGATTTATCGTGAGACTCAACTTAAATACGCCTTCATTTTCCGGCCACCAGCTCCTTTAATATCTTGTTGCATGATGAAATAATCATCCTTATGAGGAATGGTCCATCAATCATTCATGGGTTTGCACAAAGTCCTCCCAAGCATATAATGTATATTTAGGCTCAGCCAAGGACTAATCTGATTCACATCACTGAACAGCAGTTGTGTCTTGAGCCCAAGATGAATGACCTATTGTGTACAGTGTAACAGTAGCTGGTTGCTAACAAATGAACTGTGAATAGACTATGAAAATGCTGTCAATTAGTATGGTGTAACAATAGCTGGATGCTAGTCAATGAATTGTGAATAGTCTCTTGGGTTGAATGGTGTAGATTACCCCTAATTTTGAGAAAATTGAAGGTGTCGGGTTGGAGGGGTCTAAGGGCCAAAAATTCTTAATGGTAATTTTGATTTAACATAGTTAATTTGGGTTGCCCAAAGTAGTGGGAGGGATGGCAAAACTGGACTTTCAGGAAAGAGGGAGCCACGTCCCCCTGCTATGCCTTTTATGCACCATTGAATAAGCCTAATGCTAATTTTCTGTCCATTTTTATTCCTTATATCACACATTAGGACCTAAAAGTATATCTACAGAAAGCAGAGTTTTTGGTGACAACTTTGGAAAAATATGCTCAAGAATAACAACACAAAATATATAAAAAATGCAATATATTGAATGTAATATGAATTGGTAAGATGATACACTTGCTATAAACCAATATCTCTATAAAATATTATAAATCAACTATATTCACAATAATCCTGATACAAAATATATAAAAATCAAATATATTGAATGAAATATGAGTTGGTAAGATGATACACATGATATAAACCAATACCTCTATAAAATATTATAAACCAACTATATTCACAATAATCACAATACAAAATATATAAAAATCAAATATATTGAATGAAATATGAGTTGATAAGATGATACACATGATATAAACCAATACCTCTATAAAATATTATAAACCAACTATATTCACAATAATCACAATACAAAATATTTAAAATGCAATATATTGAATGAAATGAGTTGGTAAGATGATACACATGATATGAACCAATATCTCTATAAAATATTATAAACCAACTATATTCACAATACAAAAATAATAAAAATGCAGTATATTGCATTTTTTGTATTGTGATTCAATATGTCATTTTGAATGAAATATGAGTTTGCAAAACCATCCACCAACACCTCTCTAAAATATTGATCTAATTTTGCCTTAAACCTATCAGCTTTATCATCCTCCAAACATCAGCAAAATTAGTTTCTTACACCTGTCCAGTCCGGGAGAGGTCCTTTTTAATGAACCTGTAAAATACCCAAAATAATAGACATCCTGCAGCCGTTTTGTTCATATTTTGCAATAAAAATTGACAGAAAGATTAAGTGAGAGGATTTTGTCATGTTGGATGTAAGATTTGTGGGTGTGGGATGTGCAATTTTATTCCTTAGAAGCTGCAATCTCAAGGACAAAGTTATATTATTACAAATATTTGAATGTTTAAAGTGACTTTTTTTGCACCAAAAAGACCAACCTTTTTTCTGATTTTTCCTCATATTTCGAAAACAATGTAGTAAACATATAAAAAGGGAGTACATAAAATTTAGCCATAAAAGCAATGACGGTTTATCACAGAGTTTTAAGTTTTTCTGGGCAAGGACATTTTTAGCTAGGTATTTAAATTTGTTAATTTATAACACTGCACATTAGTTTAGCAAAGCATCATAAGAAATATCACAAAATGGCACTGTCTATGTCATGCAAAGTTCCTATTTTAAGGCACCTTATTTTAGGACCTTTCCTGGACTACATACTTGCTGGATTTTCATGTACTTGATCAATAATTTGACTATTTTATACTTTCTATTTGCTTCTCATGAGAGACGTTTGGATACATAAAAAATAGTTTCTTTGAAACTATTCATATATATATATATATATTAAATATATATATATATATGTATATATATATATATATTTTAAATAAATTTATCTATATCAATCAAAATAACCCTATATATACAAAAATATTTTGCTACAACAAAATAACTGCATAAAAAAAATATGTACCTTTGCATAAAAGTATTTATCTTAAAATATATTCTCCTTTTGAAATAAAGAATTGGGGTAAAATTTCAGCATATTAATCATTTATAGAACAGGTTGAAACCTGTAATGAAAATTATAATGATTAAATTAATATTTTAAACCTACAAAACATGAAAATATTCACATAAAAACACAAATAAATCCACAGCTGGGTCAGTTTGGATGTGGCAGCTCTGCTGGACATGGTTGTTAAGGCAATATTGACAAAGAAGACCATTTTCATAGGTTGTTACTAATCATGAGAACTGAAATATGAATCAGACAATTGAACCAGAACCAAAAAGTTTTGTGGTGGCGATGCTTTTTTTTTCTCCATAAGCTGATTGATTGGCAAAATTTGTATTAATTGTCATGTCATTGCACTATTATGAAATATTTTTTCCTTGGTATTTATTTATAAGCCACACTCACCATGCAGATCAATGAAAATGTTGACAATATTAGCATATGCACAATAATTAACAACATTATCATCACAAGTATGATGCAAAACGCTTGCTCATTTATCCTTTTTCAAAAATTTGTCAGTGAGTCCAGCCTACTCGTTAATATTCATGACATTATTACCACAATAATAGAACATGTACAGGCCATGACCCATCTGTGTACCACAAATATGACATAAATTTGATATATCGTTCATGAGATACAGTAAGGTGTTTACATCATTTAGTAGGTTCACATTAAGCCACGCCCACATATTAATCTACAGACCATATTGGCTATCTGTGTACCAAATCTACATCTACAGACCATTGGCTATCTGTGTACCAAATATGACCTGAATCCAGTTTACCATTCTTGAGATACCATGTTGTTTACAAGCTCTCTTCAGCAAAATCGTATTAAGCCCCACCCACAACGCATATTAATGAAATTCAACGTTTTCACATCATGAACTAGCTAACATCATAATTATACCTATATAAGTAACAAAACAGACAAGCAGTTGTAAAAATATCAACATTTGAAGATTTTTACATTAAGCCCCACCTACTCATTAATATGCATGACATAATCATGAAAAATAATAGGGACCATCTACAGACCATGGGCTAAATGTGTACCACATATGATATGAATCCAGAGTATAGTTCTTGAGATATCGCATTTGCGATCTGGCTGTCCAAACACATACATACACCCACACATACACCGTAGGTGTAAGGATACTTTGGGTGATATTCCCATTGACTTGCACACTAATTTCCTAACCCTAAAATTTAACCTAACTTTAATATAACCAAAATTGGGGAATGAGGTTTTAGACCACAGCCTAAATACGCCTATTTGCGAAAATAAAATGGTAAACTAGAAATGTAAAGTTAGTAAGTCTCGCCTGCCATATATTTTTGGTTTTCTCATTTTACAATTAGTAACAATGCATGTTTTTACAAGTGACATAGAGAAAAAAGTGTCCCCACACCCACTTTAATTTTAAAATATCATAGATACAAATATTTTCATTGTTATGCAAATAAGCTTATTTGTATGCACACACATTCCCAAACATCTCAACTGAACAATACCAATGCCCTCTACCACTGTACCAAATTATTATCTCAGGTTAAATGTTGTATGAAAGTCTATATTGTTATGCAAATAACCTAATTAATATGCACACTACACCTCACCATTGAGTGTATACCGTGCTCTTCAAATATATGATCATTTGTGTGAACAAAATCCCCACACCCACTTCAATTTAAGAGATATCATAGATACAAATAATTTCATTGTTATGCAAATAAGCTTATTAGTATGCACACACAACCCCCCAATCATGCTCAACTGAGCAGTACCAATGCCATCTAACATTGTTTCAAGTTATTATCTCTGGTTAAATATTTTGAACAAGTCTATTCTTATTTAAATAACCTAATTAATATGCACATTACACTCACCATTAAGTGTACACAATGCTTTTCACATATATGATCATTTGTGTCAACAAAATCCCCACACCCACCTTAATTTCAGAGATATCATAGATACAAATATTTTCATTGTTATGCTAATAAGCTAATTAGTATGCACACACAACCCCAAATCATGAACAATTGAACAGAACCAATGTCCTTTACCCCTGTCCTAAGTTACATGAATGTGCACCAATCACATAACTCAAGTTATGATCTCAGGTTAAACATTTTGTACAGAAGTCAATTGTTATGCAAATAACCTAATTATAATGCACACTACACCTCACCATTAAATGTAGACAATGCTCTTCACATATATGATCATTTGTGCAAACAAAATCTCCACATCCACTTTAATTTAAGATATATCATAGATAGAAATTATTTCATTGTTATGCAAATAAGCTATTAGTATGCACACACAACCCCAATCATGCTCATTTAAACAGTGCCATGTTCTCTGCCCCAAGTTACATGAACGTGTACCATTCATATCTTAAGTTATGAGTTCCTGTTAAACATTTGTGGTTGCCATACCGCCGATGCTGACAGGATGATCCCTGTCTTTTATCGCAGGTGAGACAAAAATCTTTATGCGACCCCAACATTGTCTCCAAAGTAAGTCCAAAGGTATTGTGTCACCAAAAGTTGTATAATTGTAGTAAACTTAAGTCGCCTAAAGTACACTTACGCCAGAGCACACCCGCCATCATGATGGCAAATATAAACCAATTGGAACCACAAATGGGGAACTATTGCAAGCCCAATCCACGTCAATACTTACAGATTGTCTCAATAATTTCATTTACAGTATATTATTTATTCACTTTGTGTCTTTGGTTGTAAATAAAGTTCAGGAAATGGAAAAAAATATATTGTGTGGCAAAAAATTGTGGTTACTCAGTTTACAACTGTACCTAGCTCCAATAAACAGAATGCAACATTTATCAAGACATGCACAATGACAAACATCATCATGCAGTATGTCAAAATTTAATTTTAAAATGTTAACATGTGATATCCAATCAGTGCAAAACAAGGTTAAAATCCTAGTATAAGCAGTACAACTCTGGCAAATATGTTTCTTGTGATACAAGCTTATTTTGTTATTAAAATATCTGGACATTTTGAGATCTTTTGTTGATTTTATAAATTTGGTTTAAATTATTTAAACTTTGAATGATATTATTGTTAAATATTGTTGTTAAAATGAAACTTTATTTCAAAAAATAGAACAAGAATTAAAAATATTAATCACATATGCAGTAAATTTACTTCATTAAACTCTTATATAGCTATTAACCACTATACTAGGATTTTTCCAACACAAGTATATCAATTCATTCAACAGTATATTGAGAAAGTACAATGAACTGTACAGGGCTTCACAAACCACCCGCCAGGCAAGCCCATGACAACTGAAAATTTGAGATGGCAATCAGCTCCAACTTACAGCATGCCTAATGAACAATTTAAAATGTGTGCAGGGAAAACTTAAAGCAACAGCAGTGCTATAACAATTAACCTCTCTATTTACACCCACGTTAACAATGCAATAACTAGGTTGGGCAAACAAACCTCATATCCGCAATCATGCATGACCAACATTTTGACATTTGGATGTTCATGTGGCCTGCCACAAGTTTTGATCCATTTATGGCACTTCTCCAGATCTTTAGAGCTTTTAGCACTGAGGGATAAACAAAATTCAGTTTGCTAACTGTTCTGGTAACAGCAATCAGATTTACAAACCAGCAGCAGGCCCGTAAGTGCAATTTTGTTCACCCTTTTGCTGTCACTCAGTCTGTGTGTGCAGAAATTTGTTTTGTACAGTAAGTTGCATTGACTGCATGAGCGCGCACTGCTAGCTAGCTGTATTGTACCAGTATCGCATAGGATGTTTTCCCCACTAGTTATGCAGAATTTGTTGCTAGGCAAATTCATATGGTGATGGTTGAAAAGCTGTCAATTATTTAACTTAGAGAGGTTAATTTGGACAATCAGATTTTAAAGCAACCAGGGTTGAGATAATGCTGCTGACAAAAAAGACGAAAATAATTTTGAAGCCTGGATCATCAGATGAAAGATTATAAGTCTTTTTTTCTGTTAACACAGTTTTGAGACTTCAACTCACATTGCATGTGGGAACAAATCATTTAACAATCAAATGCTAGAGTGCAGCCAAAGCCACCAATAATTTTATTAGGAGGGGGTGGGGGGGGGGGGATTGAAGGTCTGACAAATTGAATTTCGAAGAGTCAGATTATCTTCCCATATTTTCTTATTCCATTGGTGTGCATGATTAAGTTAAAACAAAACTTGGAACATTCTGGATTTCCAGAAAAGTTAATTCACTTTTGTTAAATTGCTTCAATTTTCAAGATATTTCTTTCATTTTTGGAAAAAAATATTTTCAAAACTTTTCCCGAAACTTACTTTATTGTTGAGAAACTTTCTTCAATTATAGTTTTACAAAATTTGTCTCCTCCCCCTTTACAAGTGGCTCATATATTTGTATAGGTTTGATGGGACCAAAATCTAATTTCCCCAATGTGAAATATCTTCCTATGCTGCTGATAACTGACATCCTAAATATGATACCCTTTGGCAAGAAATATAAATTCATAAATGAGACCAAAAAGGTTTCCATTAACCTTCCCAGAACCAGCATTTTAAATGCTGCCCTCATTTCCAAGACTAGCATTTTCTACTTTAAAAAGATATGATATGTATTCAAGTCATGTAATTCAAAGCTTATTTTTAAAATGAAAACAACCTCATAGAAGAAAGTGTTGTTATAAAAGCTGTTAGATACAATATAAGCGTCTAAATTACATATCCGTTGATAATTCTGAACTATCAGAAGCACTTTCCTCAAAATCCGAAGATTCACTGTTCTTTGCGGCCATTTTTAACACTCAATTTTTGACTTCAATTATCTCCCTAATTTCATATGACAACATATATCACGTGATATGTCACATGATAGATAATTTTCTTATCTTTTTCATAAAAGTACTTTCAAATTGAGGAAGTATACCTACAACACATAAAAATCGAAATAAACAGGCATGTCTCTGTCAGTCACAATAATGCGACATTGGTCTTTACGAAAGTGCGACGTCAGTCACAATAATGCAACGATGGTACTGCGAGGGTTAAAGGGACCTTCACAAGAAAAGTCAAACGAAAGATGACTAATAAAACAGAAAGTGACAAACAAAATATGAAATCCATGAGATAGTAGGGAAAAGAGTAGAACTCAAATGAGGCTAAAACAGAACTGATTACACTGCAAAATTTCATCTAAAAATATCCAACTTCAAATATTTGGGAATTTTGAGTTTTAAGAAATTTGATTTTAAGCAAGAAATATTCAGTTAGCTATCTAGCAAATAAGCAATGTAGCTATCTATCATTAAAATTTACAAAATTCTGTCGAATCTGCACAAACTAAATTATTTCAAACAAAAAACACTTCAAAATTCAATCCAGTGAGCTTGACATTAGCTTATCCAACAAAAGCAAATTTTATGATATTAATGTAATTTTATAAAGCTATTCTGGAACTTGGCTTTAATAGAAGTCAATGTAAATCACCTTGTAATTGTGTGACTTCATTACCATGAAGTCACACAATTACCATCATGACAGGACGTGAAACATTCAATTTTAACCACTTTTTCATGGTTACTGAAGTGATTGTGCAATTTCATGGTTTCATTAACTTAGCCAAATGGAATGTTACAAACAGTCACGTATACTAAATGCTTACAAAAAACCCCAGTCAAGAAAGACCAAAGAAACAAAAAGTCTGTAATTTGATTTTAGAAGGTATTACCTTAAGGAGATAATTCTTCATTACAGTAAGTTCCTTGATCTAAATCATCCCGAATGCATCTATGGAATATTAAAACACAAGGAACTGGTAACACTAATCCAACAACACTACGTTTCTTCATTACTAATATATATTTTCAGGAATATGAACTATGACTTGATCTAAAATATGGAAGGCCAAATTATGAAACTGTGACCAATTTAAGTTCCAATATGCAGTGTTTACTGAATTTTTCTTTTTCTTGAAAACAAACTTTTTATATTTCTGTAAAAATAAAATCATATTTTTAGGGTAGTAAATCTTGCCATGGAGACCAAATTACAGAACTGTGACTAATTTAAGTTAGATTATTCAGTGTTTACTAAACTATCTATCATTTTTCATAAATTCATACTTTTTATATATTATTCTTGTTTTTTTTCTTCTATTGCTTTTAAGAATGAAATTTAATCAAGTCATATGGGAAGAATGTTTAGATACTATTTATACAAAATAAAACTTTTAATGCAAATGAAGAAAAGGCAAAATTTATTCTTGTCAGCATATGTATAACGTACACCAATGCTCTTTCCCCCCAAACAAAATAAGAATAATTAATAGAGTATATGGTATTAGGTTTTTTAGTGGTATTAGTGGAAGGAAGGGAGGAAGGGAGGGGGGAGGGGGGATCTGATTGAAACAATGGACAATGGTTGATGTCATAAAGTGAGCTAAGACACAATATTTACCTTCACCAGTAACAGAGTGCAACCACCCACCACAATTATGTGACTTTGCCTACCACCATAAAATATTAATCAATTTCTTACAAGATTTTTCTCAAGGTCTAAGATTCTTTCCACAAGTTCAGAATGAGAAAAAGAGTCATACTTAGAATGATGCATCAGTGCACCCCTCAGTGCCATCTCAATGGGATAGTGATCACTAACTAGAGCAGCCTGCAGAGGAAGAACAATAAATATCACACATATTGGAAATAATTATGCAAAAATTGAATATGTCTGACTCTAAGATTGATTTTGCATTAAAGGGTGTTCTCCTTAAACGTGAGTATTCATGATTTCCTCCAAAAAGAATTTTATAACATTTATACATTCTGACTTAATGCAGGTAGTTATAGTTCCTTAGAAACAATTCATAGGAAAACAATGAAAAACTAGAATCATACCTTCAACCCCTATTCATTCCCCATCCAAAAAACAATCTGCCTCAGAAACCCTAGACCCAACAAGTTATAACCCCAAACAATCTCTTTGTCACTGTTGATCTGTTTGTTTGTTTGTTTGATGAGATCTTAATGGCACCACGACAACGAAGGTCAAATTGTGCCTGAGAGGTCAGATCATTTTAGAGGTAGTAAGGAAAGAGACCAGGGGGAGAATGAGAAAAATTCAAGAACAAAAGCCAGAAAGCTGTGATCGAGAGAGGAGGTGCATGGGTAAAACAAAAACAAAGTAGAGAGGGAGTGGAAGAGGAGAATTAAATATGGTTGTAGAGGGATGCATGCTGAAGGAAGGAGATTATTTTATCTGGAGGATTTTTCTGGAAGAACTCAGCAATTGAGTTGTGGGGAGCAAGGGAAGCTCTGGGAAGGTTGTACAGGGGGCAAGCAAGGAGAACGTGTTGGATTGTGAGGATGCAGTGGCAATTGTTACAGAGGGGTTGGGGGGAACCAATAAGGAGGTGGGAGTAAGTGAGATGGGTGTGACCAATTCTAAGACGGGTAATATGAACGTTGTCGATACGAGAAAGGTTGTTGATGGTGGATTTGATCGGGATTGTGGGCTGGATAACATGGAGTTTGTTATCAATTTGGAAGTTCCATAAGGTTTGCCAGCGGTCACGAACAAGAGAAGCGATAAGCGGTTTGATGTCAGAGAGGGTTTTGGGAAAAGGGGAAGGGAGGAGGTTAAGGGCAAGCTTAGCGGCTGTATCAGCCCTGTCATTGCCAGGGATGCCAACATGGCTGGGTATCCAGAAGAAAAGAACACTTTTCCTGCAGAGGGTGGGAGAAAAGAGTTTCTGGAGGAGGAGGTGGCAGGTGAGGCTATCCCATTTAAGATTGAGTAATGAAGTAAGAACAGCCTTTGAGTCAGAGAAAATGGCAAAGTGACTAAGAGGAGAGTACTCAATAAAGTTGAGGGCGAGGAGAATGGCCTTAGCCTCTGCTGAAAAGATGGATGAGTAGTCAGGAAGTCTGCTACTGAGGGTGATGTCTTGGATGATGGCAGCAGCAGCTGTCTTGTTGTCTTCCTTGGAGCCATCAGTATAAATGGAGGTGTAATTTGAGAGTTGGTCTTTGATTTGGTTGTGGAGATTGATGAAGAGGTTAGGGTGAGTTTGAGTTTTGTTATAAATGGAGAGGTCTAGGTGGACAGAAGGAAGGGGGGTGGCCCAAGGAGGAAAAGTGGGCCAGGAGTAGGTGCCGAGAATGGCGGGGTTGATGCCAAGTTGAAAGAGGTCTGATTTAATGCGTAAGCTGAAGGGAGGCGATAGGGTTTTAGTCTTATCAAAGAGGGAGGAGAAATTGGGGTACCTAATGAGGTTGTAAACAGGGTTCTAGGTGTTGGTGAGGACTCTAAAAGCATAGGAGAGGCTAAGCTTTTTACATCTAAGTAGAAAGGGGGGTTCGTTGGCTTCAACATGAAGGCTAGTGATTGGGGAGGTCCTGTAGGCTCCTAGACAAAGCCTGAGGGCTTCATTTTGGATGGTGTTAATGTGGTTGAGGTATGAGTTGTGAGCGACACAGTAAACAATATTGCCATAGTCAAGCTTGGCACGAATGGTGAGCCTGAAAATTTTGAGGAGAGCATAGCGGTTCGCTCCCCAAGTAGTGTTGGAGAGCAGTCGGAGGAGGTTGAGGGAGCTATTGCATTTTAGTTTCAGGTTGGTGATGTGTGGCTTGTAGGTGAGCTTGGGGTCTAGAGTTAGACCAAGGATTTTTGTGTTTTCAACTTTAAGGATGCGATTCCCATTGAGCACAAAGTTCGGGTTGGGGTGGAGGTTGTTGAAATGACAAAAGTGCATGCAGACTGTTTTGTCTTTGGAGAATTTAAAACCGTTATTGTTGCTCCAGACTTGCAGCTGATTGAGGCTGGTTTGGAGCCTATTTTCAACAATAGGAAAGCTAGGGGAGGAGTAGAAGATGGTGAAGTCATCCACGTAGAGGGTACGTTTGATGCTGGGGCCAAGGTCATTCCCGATGTCATTAATGCTCAGGTTGAAGAGAGTGGGGGAGAGGATGCTGCCTTGGAGGACGCCCTCTTCTTGGGGGTACGGGTTGGAGAGGGTGTGGCCAATACGAACTTGGAACTGCCTGGGTGAGAGGAAGTTTTGAATAAAGATGGGGAGGTGGCCTCTGAGGCCAATGGTGTGAAGTTTTCGGGTAATGCCATATTTCCAAGTAGTGTCGAAAGCTTTCTCGAGGTCAAAAAATATGGTAATGAGGTGTTCCTTTTTTGCAAAGGATTCCCGGATAGCGGTGTCGGCGTAATTAACTGGTCTAGGTATTGTGGCGTTTTGGAAGCCGCTTTGGTGAGGAGAGGGATTCTGTTGGTCTCGAGGAACCAGTTTAGTCTCTGATTAATGATCTTTTCCATAATTTTACAGAGACAGCAAGTAAGGGCGATGGGTCGGTAGCTGGTGGGGTCGGTGCCATCCTTCCCGGTTTAAGGACGGGATGACAATAGCTGTCCTCCAGATAGGGGGAAAGGAGTGTGAGGACCAAATGTGGTTGAAGATGGTGAGTAGGGTAGTGGTGGCCTTGATAGGGAGGTGTTTCAGAAACTGATAGGGGATGTTATCTGGGCCCTTAGAGGTGCAGCCAGCGTCGTTGATGGCTTGGTTTAATTCAGAAAGGGTGAGAGGGGTGTTGTAGCTTTCGGAGTTGTCAGAGGGAAAAGTGATTCTCCGGGCTTCATCGCAAGCTTTTTTGATTTTGAAAGCATTGGAGTAGTTGGTCGAGGACGAGATGTTGCTGAAAGAGGCGACGAGGTGGTCAACGATGTCCTTTTTTGCGGTGAGAAGGTCTCCATTCCAAGAGAGATGGGAGATGGAAGATTTGCCCACTCTGCCGTGGAAGCTGTTAACCATTCTCCAAATCTTCTTAGTGGTGGTGGTGGTAGAAGAGATAAAGTTGTTCCAAGTGTTGGTTTTACTGTCCTTGATAGTGCGTCTGGCCTTGGCACGGCTGATGCGAAAGAGGTTAAGGTTATGGGTGGTCGGGTTAGTTTTAAAGTTCCTGAGGGCTCTTTTCCTGTTCTTGATGGCTGTTTTGCAGTCATCCGAGAACCAGGGGTTGGGGGGATGATTTGGGGGTTTGGAGGTTTTGGGAATTGAGCAGGTGGCGATGTTGATAAGGATATTACTGAAGTTAGACATGGGATCCTCATCCTCGAGAAGATGGGGGGAGAGGTGTGAGTCACAGAGGGTTTCAAAAAGGGACCAGTCAGCCTTGTCGAGGTTCCAATTGGGGGTGTGCATTAGAATTTGCATTCTAAATACTTCAGGATCTACCCTCTGATCATTGTTTTCACTTCCATTCAGGCTAAGCATTCAATGTTTGAGATTTTTTTTGATACCAGTAACCACTTATCTTATTTTCTTAAAGAGTGCAGAAAATTGATTGTGTTGAATTCTTTTCAGCGCATGATTGTATTGCTTAGGACTTCATCGAAAACCAATGAAAAGTTTCAACTATCAAATTCTTCACAGATCTTATCCTAAAACATCCCCATCCCTTAATTTCTGCCCTTCCCCTTTTTTCAATAAATCCCAAATTCGAATCACTTCTTTTTAAAACAGTAACAAAATCACACCCAAAATTTGATCAAAATCCAATCATCAGTTATTGAGATATCTTGATGACAGACAGACAGACATACAGGGACAAAAACATAACTTCCTTCCAACTTCATTGGCGGAGGTAAATACATAATAGAAGAAAAAAAAAAGATCATTGAAGTGACTGATTACTAATCATTCTCAAAATTACCTAGAAACCCAAGGCAATACAAACTAAAATCATAACCTGTTCATTTGGTCTGTGCCACGTCACAACTGGGAGATATGTCATATGCTGGAGTGAAAACAAACCTTTCCTCGATACACGTGGGCATATCCATATGCGTTTACGTTTGCGGTACGTATGGCATGTAAACAAACTCAGCTGATCACTTTGTTTTCACTCCAATGCGCGCGGTTGCTATGCAGTCTGATGACCTCAGGTCACATTTCCAACGAAGTGAATTTATGAATGGGGCATGTATTGTCACATTAATTGTAGGATTGAATATATAAATATCCTTTAAGACTTCAAGTCTCTACAAACATATTTTTAAAGAAATATCTACAAAAATTTGTATAATATACTTTAAATGTATGGAAAATATCTTAAAGATCTATTGGCCTGTAGCAATTTCTAAATTGCTTCAAAGGGGTGTTAAAATCTGAGCAGATCTGTTTTTGAATTTTCAAAAAAGGTTCTTTTAGATTTTAGTTAAAGTTGATTAAAGTTTGATTAGTTTTTATTACATGCGATTTTGTGATTTATGACTGGGCAAACAGCTCAAAATCTGTATGTAAGTGTAATTGCTTTCCTGCTAGAATCTTATTCAGGGAATGGCAAGGCTCAAAAACTTTTCGTTAGAATGTGCTGCACAACTTACAATATATGCAAATTGGTACCTAAGATTTAAACATGATTAACCCTTACTCTACCAGCACCTTTTTGAACAACTTGGGAGGCGGGGTCAAAGTTGGGGCACCCAAAATGGCGATAATATTGCCCTGTGGTAGAGTAAAGGTTAAGCACAGGCTGATTATTGAATGGTCCTCCGTCTTCCGAGCAGCAGAGTTGGGCTCGTTCCGCTTCAGTGACCCAGTGGGTCACCCACTGGGACCATGCTGCATGTATTTTGAGTTGGCACACTTGTCGCGGGTTCATTAACCCTTACTCTACCAGCACTTTTTTTTAAATGCGCTTGGGAGGCAGGGTCAAAGATGGGGCACCCAAAACAGTGATAATATCACCGCGTGGTAGAGTAAGGGTTAAAAATGGGTCAGTTTAACTGATTTTGATGTAAGTCTTGTTACTAAGATAGTTTTTAATAGATTTTGAAGCAATTTGGTTGACTTTGCTTCTACAAGTTCATATACCTTTAAGAATATTCTAGACAATGTGGAAAACAATCGAGCAATAATTAAACAAACAGAATCTAACCTCTTCTTGAGTGAGTGCATACTCCAGGTGAAAGGGGAAAACCTTTGCACTGTTTGGTACGTAACCCTGCAACATCTCCACACCGGCTGTGACAAATCTGAGAACATGAGGATAAATAGAGCTAATCACTGATCAAATCTCAGTCTCTAATCTGAAACAGCAATTTCTGGAAAACAAATGCCACTCAGCCAAAATTCCAAGTGTCCATAATACAGGGGGTTTCTTGACCATCATCTGCACAATTAACACAGGGTATAGACCTTTTCAAATCTGAATAGGCAATTTCCGGATAACTAATTCAAATAATGTCACGTCTCCAAGATTCACGTGTCCATAATGGACCAATCATATACTGGAGGAATCTTACTGACCAATAAAATACTGGAGGAATCTTGGCCGTCTGCACAATTCTCACACGGTATGGGACCAAGCGTATAAAAAAATGTTTTCAAGTGCACATATCATACGTGCGTTATACATGAAGGAAATACGCACGCATATTGCTGCTTACAATTTTTCCCCTCAAACCTGCACCTGATTGGTTGGGAAATCAAGGAAAAGTTCCCCCAGCATTTGATTGGTCGAAGTACTGAAGAAATCACGTTCGGCTAAACTTGGTTTGAATAGGTCTATGGGGTCAAGAATACTTCATTACGATAATTATATATGTGTTACACATGGAGGTAATATGCTTGTGCATTGTTGCTTACGACTTTTCCTCTAGAAACTGCAGTTGTTTAACAAAAGGCAAATTCCCAGCAGTTGATTGGTTGACATACTCGACATAATTACATTTGGCTAAAATTTGTTTGAAATGGTCTGTAACATGATGTGAACAGATGTGTGTCGATGCTGGATACATCATATAGAATGATTGAGTAATATCTATTTCTTTTTTTCTCCAGCCATGGCAGATGAAATTTTTTCCCGTAAAAAGAATAGTCATTCTCCACTTTTTGGCACATGATAAGTTTAATACGTGCTAAAATAGGTTTCCTTCTATATAGTTTACTACAACAACTATGTATTTTTCCATTTTCTTTACTCAAGTCTTTACCTAAGTAATCAGTGATAAAATCTTTGAGTTCTTTCATATTTTAATCTATCATATATATTTATCATTTTCTGTTACACAACTTATATTGTTTCATATACACTTGTAAACACTACTAACTGTGCTAAATTTGCTTTACTACTTAATGTCCACATGCTATATAATCCTCTGGGAGGACAAATTAATGATTAGGATTTACAATAATCTGAGCATATGAATTAAATTCTTACGTTAAATATAAAATACGAATTTAATTATTATATTAATCATATAATATTAACATTTGCATATCATGCCATCATTTATGGCTAAAATGTCAACTTATCCCAATTACTTCCATCAAAGAATACCATTCACAGCTAATTATACCCAAGTTCCTTTTCGATTAGTTATTTTCTAAACATTTGCCATGATATTATCAAATAAAAGTTCATATTGTGTGGGTAGAGATAAAAAATAAAAGTTCATATTGTGTGGGTAGAGATAAACATATCAAACCCTACATAACTTGAAATCTAAGGCAGGAAACTTCAACTTGCCTGTCATAAGCACAATCTGTATTTCCAATGGTGGTGTCTGTTCCATCTGATATAAGCCACTGAAAACGAAGGTCTGTCCTCAATCGAATTCGAGACCAACATGATTGGCAGACATAGTTACAGTCACCATTAAAATCACCAGCAAAAAGTACATCCTAGGTAGAAAGGGATTTCAGCAATGTTTATACATTTCTCAGGCTATTACAGAGAATGGAGTGATGATTGATGACTTGTCACAAAATGTCACATCACAAAATTTCAAATTTGTCACATAAATGTCTCAAATGTCACATGATTTTTGGCACCTTTTTCCACAGAACGTCACATCAGTTTTGCCTTTGTCACATTTTATTGGCATAGATCCACACATCATGACCAGTTGATCGGTGATACTCATAGAAACGATCATTTGGTTATGTCTGTTTCATGAAAAAAAGGAATCTACCACTAAATGCAACATCAAATTACCAATGAGTGTCAGTGAAGGGGTAAAACATGTCACAAAATGTCAGACAAATTCTAATACATCAGTTTATGTTCATTTTGTCACCACATTTTCAAAATGTCACAGAATGTCACAGACTTTTGGACAATGAAATTTTGTCACAAAATGTCACCATGTCACAGATACTCCATTCTCTGCTGTTATGAACTATGGATTTAAATTTAAAGTTTTTTAATGGGGGGGAGTATTGAAGTACAGTTTC
Source organism: Chiridota heheva (assembly GCA_020152595.1). NCBI lineage: Eukaryota > Metazoa > Echinodermata > Holothuroidea > Apodida > Chiridotidae > Chiridota > Chiridota heheva. Next base: position 121,194 of record JAIGNY010001280.1, on the reverse strand, counting down.
CATAATAATATGATTATCCATCCATCCATCCATGTTCATTTGTAGTAGGCGCCTTTTCCATAGGATACAAAGCGCCCAGAATGCTGCCCCAAAGTTCAGTAAGTAATACATGATTAAAAAAGAAAAGTCTTGAGACGTGTTTTGAACTGTCCAAGTGAACTGGCATGGCGAATGTGTGAAGGCAAAGAGTTCCAAACATGGGGTGCTGCAGCTGAAAAAGCCCTAGAACCAGCTTTGGTGTTAGTTCTGGGTTGTCAGGAAGTTTTCAGAAGAGGAGCGAAGGGATCGTGCTGGTGTATAAAGTTTCAGACTGTTGGATATGTATTCAGGTGATTGATGTATCAGGGATTTGTAGACAATAAGACATGTTTTGTATAAAATTCGCTGTGACACAGGGAGCCAATGCAATTTGCTAAGCAAGGGTGAGGCATGATCACGACGACGTTTCCTGAAGATAAGCTTAGCAGCTTTATTTTGGAGTTTCTGTAGGCGATTTACATTTTTCATGGTAATACCATTCAAAAGGGAATTACAGTAGTCCAAACGTGATAGGATGAGTGATCGAACAACATAATGACAGGTTTCAACGTCAATGTACCGACGAATCTTGCCAATGTTTCTAATGTGATAATTAATTGTTTTACTAAGTTGTGTCACATGGTTGTCCATTGACATTCTATTATCGAAAGCAACTCCCAGATTTTTAACTGAAGTGACTGGTGAGATGCAAGTATTGCCAAATACAAACTTGAGGTTCTCAAGGGCTTTACTAGCATTTGATGAAGAGATTATGATACACTCTGTTTTGTCCTCATTAAGTTTAAGTTTGTTTGCAATCATCCACTGTTGGATATCTTGCACACAGGAGGTTAGTTTGAATAAAGCACATTCAGCATCGAGTGGAACTTTATATACCCAGTAGATTTTTATTTGTCCATTCATTCCTCCGCCAATGAAGTTGGACGGAGGTTATGTTTTCGCCTCTGTTTGTTTGCCATCAAAATATCTCAATAACTGATAATTGGATTTTGTTTAAATTTGGTGTGTAGTTTTGTTACTGTTTCACAAAAAAGTGTTTACAATTTGGGACTTATTGGAACAGGCGAAGGGCAACTTTGAGGGGTAGAGATGTCTTAGGATGATATCTGTGAAGACTTAGATAGTTGAAACTTTTCAATGGATACCAATGGAATGTCTTAAACAATGACAATGAATTCATGCTCTGAAAATAATTCAAGATAATCAATTTTCTGGACTCTATAAGAAAATCAGATCAAGTGGTTTCTGGTATCATAGAGAATCAAAACAATTGGCTTCTAGGAAAATGATAGAATGTGAATCTTGAATCTGAATAGAGAGCTCAAACAATAAGTGCTCAGACTGAATAAAACTGAAAACAATGATGACAAGTAATGAACCTCGAGTCAAATGTTTAGAATGCAAATGGCAATACAGATCAACAGTGAGAAAGATATTGTTGGCTCAAACCCGTTTCTTTTAACTCATTATTGAACAGTGATGATGGCATTATATCAAGCCATTCACACTAATCATGCATCACTCTGAGAAAGACAACCCTTTTCAATTGCTCCCAACAGCCACTGCTTCATTTGTTGAAATATCACATACTCCTCCTGAGACTAATTTTACATGGGTATCATAGGTAAGCACTATTTAGATATTAAGCCCCTACTTTGTCAGTTTTGGTTTAGCCCCAGCTGGTGTAAATTTTACTTCTCTTTATTAAGACAGCTTTAAGTTCCCCAATAAATCTCTAGAGGATATGCCAAAGAAAACGTATGCAAATAACTCAGCCTGTTTTGAAGCACAGTCCCAAATGTAGAACCTCAAATACATGAGTACAAGTCAAGCTTGCAAATGCTTTGGTAAAAACAGCAATGCACACACAATGTGAATCATGTGTGGACTAACAAATGCTGTATGATTCATTTTATGTGGACTAAAAAATACTGTATGATTCACCTTATGTGGACTAACAAATACTGTATGATTCACCTTATGTGGACTAACAAATGCTGTATGATTCACCTTATGTGGACTAACAAATACTGTATGATTCACCTTATGTGGATTAACAAATGCTGTATGATGCATCATATGTGGATTAACAAATACTGTATTATTCACCTTATGTGGACTAACAAATACTGTATTATTCACCTTATGTGGATTAACAAATGCTGTATGATTCACCTTATGTGGATTAACAAATGCTGTATGATTCACCTTATGTGGATTAACAAATGCTGTATGATTCACCTTATGTGGATTAACAAATGCTGTATGATTCACCTTATGTGGATTAACAAATGCTGTATGATTCACCTTATGTGGATTAACAAATACTGTATGATTCACCTTATGTGGACTAACAAATATTGTATTATTCACCTTATGTGGACTAACAAATACTGTAAGATTCACCTTATGTGGACTAACAAATACTGTATGATTCACCTTATGTGGACTAACAAATGTTGTATGAATCATATTATGTGGACTAACAAATACTGTACGATTTATATTATGTGGACTAACTAATGCTGTATGATTCACCTTATGTGGATTAACAAATACTGTATGATTCACCTTATGTGGATTAACAAATACTGTATGATTCACCTTATGTGGACTAACAAATACTGTATGATTCATCATATGTAGACTAACAAATGCTGTATGATTCATATTATGTGGACTAACAAATGCTGTATGATTCATATTATGTGGACTAACATATGCTGTATGATTCACCTTATGTAAATTAACAAATACTGTATGATTCATATTATGTGGACTAACAAATGCTGTATGATTCACCTTATGTGGACCAACAAATGCTGTATGATTCATATTATGTGGACTAACAAATGCTGTATGATTCATCATATGTGGACTAACAAATGCTGTATGATTCATCTTATGCGGACTAATAAATGCTGTATGATTTATATTATGTGGACTAACAAATGCTGTATGATTCATCATATGTGGACTAACAAATACTGTATGATTCATATTATGTAGATTAACAAATACTGTATGATTCACCTTATGTGGATTAACAAATACTGTATGATTCACCTTATGTGGATTAACAAATACTGTATGATTCACCTTATGTGGACTAACAAATACTGTATGATTCACCTTATGTGGACTAACAAATGCTGTATGATTCATATTATGTGGACTAACAAATGCTGTATGATTTATCATATGTGGACTAACAAATGCTGAATGATTCACCTTATGTGGACTAACAAATGCTGTATGATTCACCTTATGTGGACTAACAAATGCTGTATGATTCACCTTATGTAAATTAACAAATACTGTATGATTCACCTTATGTAAATTAACAAATACTGTATGATTCACCTTATGTGGACTAACAAATGCTGTATGATTCACCTTATGTGGATTAACAAATGCTGTATGATTCATATTATGTGGATTAACAAATACTGTATTATTCACCTTATGTGGACTAACAAATACTGTATGATTCACCTTATGTGGACTAACAAATGCTGTATGATTCACCTTATGTGGATTAACAAATGCTGTATGATTCACCTTATGTGGATTAACAAATACTGTATGATTCACCTTATGTGGACTAACAAATGCTGTATGATTCACCTTATGTGGACTAACAAATGCTGTATGATTCACTTTATGTGGACTAACAAATACTGTATGATTCACCTTATGTGGACTAACAAATGCTGTATGATTCATATTATGTGGATTAACAAATACTGTATGATTCACCTTATGTGGACTAACAAATACTGTATGATTCACCTTATGTGGACTAACAAATGCTGTATGATTCACCTTATGTGGATTAACAAATACTGTATGATTCACCTGATGTGGATTAACAAATACTGTATGATTCACCTTATGTGGACTAACAAATACTGTATGATTCACCTTATGTGGACTAACAAATGCTGTATGATTCACCTTATGTGGATTAACAAATGCTGTATGATTCATATTATGTGGACTAACAAATACTGTATGATTCATCTTATGTGGACTAACAAATGCTGAATGATTCACCTTATGTGGACTAACAAATGCTGTATGATTCACCTTATGTGGATTAACAAATGCTGTATGATTCACCTTATGTGGACTAACAAATGCTGTATGATTCACCTTATGTGGATTAACAAATACTGTATGATTCACCTTATGTGGACTAACAAATACTGTATGATTCACCTTATGTGGACTAACAAATGCTGTATAATTCACCTTATGTGGATTAACAAATGCTGTATGATGCATCATATGTGGACTAACAAATGCTGTATGATTCATCTTATGCGGACTAATAAATGCTGTATGATTTATATTATGTGGACTAACAAATGCTGTATGATTCATCATATGTGGACTAACAAATACTGTATGATTCATATTATGTAGATTAACAAATACCGTATGATTCACCTTATGTGGATTAACAAATACTGTATGATTCACCTTATGTGGATTAACAAATACTGTATGATTCACCTTATGTGGACTAACAAATACTGTATGATTCACCTTATGTGGACTAACAAATGCTGTATGATTCATATTATGTGGACTAACAAATGCTGTATGATTTATCATATGTGGACTAACAAATGCTGAATGATTCACCTTATGTGGACTAACAAATGCTGTATGATTCACCTTATGTGGACTAACAAATGCTGTATGATTCACCATATGTAAATTAACAAATACTGTATGATTCACCTTATGTAAATTAACAAATACTGTATGATTCACCTTATGTGGACTAACAAATGCTGTATGATTCACCTTATGTGGATTAACAAATGCTGTATGATTCATATTATGTGGATTAACAAATACTGTATTATTCACCTTATGTGGACTAACAAATACTGTATGATTCACCTTATGTGGACTAACAAATGCTGTATGATTCACCTTATGTGGATTAACAAATGCTGTATGATTCACTTTATGTGGACTAACAAATACTGTATGATTCACCTTATGTGGACTAACAAATGCTGTATGATTCATATTATGTGGATTAACAAATACTGTATGATTCACCTTATGTGGACTAACAAATACTGTATGATTCACCTTATGTGGACTAACAAATGCTGTATGATTCACCTTATGTGGATTAACAAATACTGTATGATTCACCTGATGTGGATTAACAAATACTGTATGATTCACCTTATGTGGACTAACAAATACTGTATGATTCACCTTATGTGGACTAACAAATGCTGTATGATTCACCTTATGTGGATTAACAAATGCTGTATGATTCATATTATGTGGACTAACAAATACTGTATGATTCATCTTATGTGGACTAACAAATGCTGAATGATTCACCTTATGTGGACTAACAAATGCTGTATGATTCACCTTATGTGGATTAACAAATGCTGTATGATTCACCTTATGTGGACTAACAAATGCTGTATGATTCACCTTATGTGGATTAACAAATACTGTATGATTCACCTTATGTGGACTAACAAATACTGTATGATTCACCTTATGTGGACTAACAAATGCTGTATAATTCACCTTATGTGGATTAACAAATGCTGTATGATTCACCTTATGTGGACTAACAAATGCTGTATGATTCACCTTATGTGGACTAACAAATGCTGTATGATTCACCTTATGTGGACTAACAAATACTGTATGATTCACCTTATGTGGATTAACAAATGCTGTATGATGCATCATATGTGGATTAACAAATACTGTATTATTCACCTGATGTGGACTAACAAATACTGTATTATTCACCTTATGTGGATTAACAAATGCTGTATGATTCACCTTATGTGGATTAACAAATGCTGTATGATTCACCTTATGTGGATTAACAAATGCTGTATGATTCACCTTGTGTGGATTAACAAATGCTGTATGATTCACCTTATGTGGACTAACAAATGCTGTATGATTCACCTTATGTGGATTAACAAATACTGTATGATTCACCTTATGTGGACTAACAAATACTGTATTATTCACCTTATGTGGACTAACAAATACTGTAAGATTCACCTTATGTGGACTAACAAATACTGTATGATTCACCTTATGTGGACTAACAAATGCTGTATGATTCACCTTATGTGGACTAACAAATGCTGTATGATTCACTTTATGTGGACTAACAAATACTGTATGATTCACCTTATGTGGACTAACAAATGCTGTATGATTCATATTATGTGGATTAACAAATACTGTATGATTCACCTTATGTGGACTAACAAATACTGTATGATTCACCTTATGTGGACTAACAAATGCTGTATGATTCACCTTATGTGGATTAACAAATACTGTATGATTCACCTGATGTGGATTAACAAATACTGTATGATTCATATTATGTGGACTAACATATGCTGTATGATTCACCTTATGTGGACCAACAAATGCTGTATGATTCATATTATGTGGACTAACAAATGCTGTATGATTCATCATATGTAGACTAACAAATGCTGTATGATTCATCTTATGCGGACTAATAAATGCTGTATGATTTATATTATGTGGACTAACAAATGCTGTATGATTCATCATATGTGGACTAACAAATACTGTATGATTCATATTATGTAGATTAACAAATACTGTATGATTCACCTTATGTGGATTAACAAATACTGTATGATTCACCTTATGTGGATTAACAAATACTGTATGATTCACCTTATGTGGACTAACAAATACTGTATGATTCACCTTATGTGGACTAACAAATGCTGTATGATTCATATTATGTGGACTAACAAATGCTGTATGATTTATCATATGTGGACTAACAAATGCTGAATGATTCACCTTATGTGGACTAACAAATGCTGTATGATTCACCTTATGTGGACTAACAAATGCTGTATGATTCACCTTATGTGGATTAACAAATACTGTATGATTCACCTTATGTAAATTAACAAATACTGTATGATTCACCTTATGTGGACTAACAAATGCTGTATGATTCACCTTATGTGGATTAACAAATGCTGTATGATTCATATTATGTGGATTAACAAATACTGTATTATTCACCTTATGTGGTCTAACAAATACTGTATGATTCACCTTATGAGGACTAACAAATGCTGTATGATTCACCTTATGTGGATTAACAAATGCTGTATGATTCACCTTATGTGAATTAACAAATACTGTATGATTCACCTTATGTGGACTAACAAATGCTGTATGATTCACCTTATGTGGACTAACAAATGCTGTATGATTCACTTTATGTGGACTAACAAATACTGTATGATTCACCTTATGTGGACTAACAAATGCTGTATGATTCATATTATGTGGAGTAACAAATACTGTATGATTCACCTTATGTGGACTAACAAATACTGTATGATTCACCTTATGTGGACTAACAAATGCTGTATGATTCACCTTATGTGGATTAACAAATACTGTATGATTCACCTGATGTGGATTAACAAATACTGTATGATTCACCTTATGTGGACTAACAAATACTGTATGATTCACCTTATGTGGACTAACAAATGCTGTATGATTCACCTTATGTGGATTAACAAATGCTGTATGATTCATATTATGTGGACTAACAAATACTGTATGATTCATCTTATGTGGACTAACAAATGCTGAATGATTCACCTTATGTGGACTAACAAATGCTGTATGATTCACCTTATGTGGATTAACAAATGCTGTATGATTCACCTTATGTGGACTAACAAATGCTGTATGATTCACCTTATGTGGATTAACAAATACTGTATGATTCACCTTATGTGGACTAACAAATACTGTATGATTCACCTTATGTGGACTAACAAATGCTGTATGATTCACCTTATGTGGATTAACAAATGCTGTATGATTCACCTTATGTGGACTAACAAATGCTGTATGATTCACCTTATGTGGACTAACAAATGCTGTATGATTCACCTTATGTGGATTAACAAATACTGCATGATTCACCTTCTGTAAATTAACAAATACTGTATGATTCACCTTATGTGGACTAACAAATGCTGTATGATTCACCTTATGTGGATTAACAAATGCTGTATGATTCATATTATGTGGATTAACAAATACTGTATGATTCACCTTATGTGGACTAACAAATGCTGTATGATTCACCTTATGTGGATTAACAAGTGCTGTATGATTCACCTTATGTGGACTAACAAATGCTGTATGATTCACCTTATGTGGATTAACAAATACTGTATGATTCACCTTATGTGGACTAACAAATACTGTATGATTCACCTTATGTGGACTAACAAATGCTGTATGATTCACCTTATGTGGATTAACAAATGCTGTATGATTCACCTTATGTGGACTAACAAATGCTGTATGATTCACCTTATGTGGACTAACAAATGCTGTATGATTCACCTTATGTGGATTAACAAATACTGCATGATTCACCTCATGTAAATTAACAAATACTGTATGATTCACCTTATGTGGACTAACAAATGCTGTATGATTCACCTTATGTGGATTAACAAATGCTGTATGATTCATATTATGTGGATTAACAAATACTGTATTATTCACCTTATGTGGACTAACAAATACTGTATGATTCACCTTATGTGGACTAACAAATGCTGTATGATTCACCTGATGTGGATTAACAAATGCTGTATGATTCACCTTATGTGGACTAACAAATACTGTATGATTCACCTTATGTGGACTAACAAATGCTGTATGATTCACCTTATGTGGACTAACAAATGCTGTATGATTCACTTTATGTGGACTAACAAATACTGTATGATTCATTTTATGTGGACTAACAAATGCTGTATGATTCATATTATGTGGATTAACAAATACTGTATGATTCACCTTATGTGGACTAACAAATACTGTATGATTCACCTTATGTGGACTAACAAATACTGTATGATTCACCTTATGTGGACTAACAAATGCTGTATGATTCACCTTATGTGGATTAACAAATGCTGTATGATTCATATTATGTGGACTAACAAATACTGTATGATTCATCTTATGTGGACTAACAAATGCTGAATGATTCACCTTATGTGGACTAACAAATGCTGTATGATTCACCTTATGTGGATTAACAAATGCTGTATGATTCACCTTATGTGGACTAACAAATGCTGTATGATTCACCTTATGTGGATTAACAAATACTGTATGATTCACCTTATGTGGACTAACAAATACTGTATGATTCACCTTATGTGGACTAACAAATGCTGTATAATTCACCTTATGTGGATTAACAAATGCTGTATGATTCACCTTATGTGGACTAACAAATGCTGTATGATTCACCTTATGTGGACTAACAAATGCTGTATGATTCACCTTATGTGGACTAACAAATACTGTATGATTCACCTTATGTGGATTAACAAATGCTGTATGATGCATCATATGTGGATTAACAAATACTGTATTATTCACCTGATGTGGACTAACAAATACTGTATTATTCACCTTATGTGGATTAACAAATGCTGTATGATTCACCTTATGTGGATTAACAAATGCTGTATGATTCACCTTATGTGGATTAACAAATGCTGTATGATTCACCTTATGTGGATTAACAAATGCTGTATGATTCACCTTATGTGGACTAACAAATGCTGTATGATTCACCTTATGTGGATTAACAAATACTGTATGATTCACCTTATGTGGACTAACAAATACTGTATTATTCACCTTATGTGGACTAACAAATACTGTAAGATTCACCTTATGTGGACTAACAAATACTGTATGATTCACCTTATGTGGACTAACAAATGCTGTATGATTCACCTTATGTGGACTAACAAATGCTGTATGATTCACTTTATGTGGACTAACAAATACTGTATGATTCACCTTATGTGGACTAACAAATGCTGTATGATTCATATTATGTGGATTAACAAATACTGTATGATTCACCTTATGTGGACTAACAAATACTGTATGATTCACCTTATGTGGACTAACAAATGCTGTATGATTCACCTTATGTGGATTAACAAATACTGTATGATTCACCTGATGTGGATTAACAAATACTGTATGATTCATATTATGTGGACTAACATATGCTGTATGATTCACCTTATGTGGACCAACAAATGCTGTATGATTCATATTATGTGGACTAACAAATGCTGTATGATTCATCATATGTGGACTAACAAATGCTGTATGATTCATCTTATGCGGACTAATAAATGCTGTATGATTTATATTATGTGGACTAACAAATGCTGTATGATTCATCATATGTGGACTAACAAATACTGTATGATTCATATTATGTAGATTAACAAATACTGTATGATTCACCTTATGTGGATTAACAAATACTGTATGATTCACCTTATGTGGATTAACAAATACTGTATGATTCACCTTATGTGGACTAACAAATACTGTATGATTCACCTTATGTGGACTAACAAATGCTGTATGATTCATATTATGTGGACTAACAAATGCTGTATGATTTATCATATGTGGACTAACAAATGCTGAATGATTCACCTTATGTGGACTAACAAATGCTGTATGATTCACCTTATGTGGACTAACAAATGCTGTATGATTCACCTTATGTGGATTAACAAATACTGTATGATTCACCTTATGTAAATTAACAAATACTGTATGATTCACCTTATGTGGACTAACAAATGCTGTATGATTCACCTTATGTGGATTAACAAATGCTGTATGATTCATATTATGTGGATTAACAAATACTGTATTATTCACCTTATGTGGTCTAACAAATACTGTATGATTCACCTTATGAGGACTAACAAATGCTGTATGATTCACCTTATGTGGATTAACAAATGCTGTATGATTCACCTTATGTGAATTAACAAATACTGTATGATTCACCTTATGTGGACTAACAAATGCTGTATGATTCACCTTATGTGGACTAACAAATGCTGTATGATTCACTTTATGTGGACTAACAAATACTGTATGATTCACCTTATGTGGACTAACAAATGCTGTATGATTCATATTATGTGGATTAACAAATACTGTATGATTCACCTTATGTGGACTAACAAATACTGTATGATTCACCTTATGTGGACTAACAAATGCTGTATGATTCACCTTATGTGGATTAACAAATACTGTATGATTCACCTGATGTGGATTAACAAATACTGTATGATTCACCTTATGTGGACTAACAAATACTGTATGATTCACCTTATGTGGACTAACAAATGCTGTATGATTCACCTTATGTGGATTAACAAATGCTGTATGATTCATATTATGTGGACTAACAAATACTGTATGATTCATCTTATGTGGACTAACAAATGCTGAATGATTCACCTTATGTGGACTAACAAATGCTGTATGATTCACCTTATGTGGATTAACAAATGCTGTATGATTCATCTTATGTGGACTAACAAATGCTGTATGATTCACCTTATGTGGATTAACAAATACTGTATGATTCACCTTATGTGGACTAACAAATACTGTATGATTCACCTTATGTGGACTAACAAATGCTGTATGATTCACCTTATGTGGATTAACAAATGCTGTATGATTCACCTTATGTGGACTAACAAATGCTGTATGATTCACCTTATGTGGACTAACAAATGCTGTATGATTCACCTTATGTGGATTAACAAATACTGCATGATTCACCTTCTGTAAATTAACAAATACTGTATGATTCACCTTATGTGGACTAACAAATGCTGTATGATTCACCTTATGTGGATTAACAAATGCTGTATGATTCATATTATGTGGATTAACAAATACTGTATTATTCACCGTATGTGGACTAACAAATACTGTATGATTCACCTTATGTGGACTAACAAATGCTGTATGATTCACCTTATGTGGATTAACAAATGCTGTATGATTCACCTTATGTGGACTAACAAATACTGTATGATTCACCTTATGTGGACTAACAAATGCTGTATGATTCACCTTCTGTAAATTAACAAATACTGTATGATTCACCTTATGTGGACTAACAAATGCTGTATGATTCACCTTATGTGGATTAACAAATGCTGTATGATTCATATTATGTGGATTAACAAATACTGTATTATTCACCTTATGTGGACTAACAAATACTGTATGATTCACCTTATGTGGACTAACAAATGCTGTATGATTCACCTTATGTGGATTAACAAATGCTGTATGATTCACCTTATGAGGACTAACAAATGCTGTATGATTCATCATATGTGGACTAAAGAGTGCTAAATGATTCACCTGATGTGGCCTAACAAATACTGTATGATTAATATTATACGGACTAACAAATTCTGTATAATTAATAACTAACCTCTTGAGTCTTGTGTAAGTCCTATATACAGGGATGAGCTTACCTAACAAAACAAATCACTGAACATGGGCTTGAAAATACTGACTATATTCATGTTTATGTGTAGGCTAAAAGGCTAAATCTTTCCTATGTGGCAACACACTCTTTGCAGTACTGTTTCTCAACTTCAATAAAAAAAAAAAAAAAAACCGTGGAAATGGCAATTAGAAAATCTCAGAAGAGAACAAAAATCACTGAATTCACTGAAAAGGCTTGTCCCTGTATATATCCTTCTTCAAGACAGCTCACATTATAGTAATTCATCAACATGACAATATTAACTCACACTAATTCGGTCTCTGATCTGAATATCTTCATAGACATCAACTAAATGATCAATTTCAAGGACTGCATCATTAGGCTTGGTGTGAATACCAACAATGATGAACTCGGAAATATCTGCAGAGACAACCAAAAAAAAAAAAACGTAATGTGCGTTGTGAAGTTCAAAAAGTGAAGTTAAAGGATTAGTTCAGGGGTCAAGCAAGTCCATCTTATGTAAAAGAAAACTTCAATAGAAACGCAATAGTGAAGAAAGCATTACAAAATCTTATTCCGTTCAGGAGATATTCAAGTTTAAAGTTCTGTCTTATCTGTGTAGAAATGACTGGTGTAGTAAGTCTACCATGGGAGTTTGGTACCTTCATCCTCACACTCTTAACAATTATTATTGTGTTTTAAAGAAATTTTTTAAACCTTTTTTTACTATTTAAGTTATTTTTCCTCAACTTTTCTTCAGGTGGCAAATTATAATTACCCTTACAAGATTCTATTTGACTACTTTCCTGACATATGCAATGGTTTTTACCCTTTAAAATCACAGGACAAAATATGATAAAACATATCACGACTTTGAGGAATCTGAGGCTATGGCATCATAAATAGCCTGATTTAAGTCGTTTGTACACAAATTATACCAAACTTTAAACTGAAATATCTCCTCAACGGAATAAGATTTTTGAATGCTTTATTCACCATTTTGTTTCTTTTTAAGTCCTCTTTCATATAAGGTGGACTTGTTTGACCACTGAACTAATCCTTTAAGGGATAAAAAGGTGAGAACAAGTATAAGTACAAAAATTGAGAAAAGCATTAGGAATGTTACATGAATGGGTATCAAGAAGATTAAGTTAAAAAGAACCTAGGAACAAGTAGATAAATAAGAAGGGCATTAAGATAATTAATAGGAAGTAAATGCCACTGTGCACTTGCTGAGAAAGCTGTCAAAAATAAATGTAAGAGCATAAAATAGGGCAATTGGGAAAACAAGAGGCAAAGGGAGATGACTAAAAGGTAGAGAGATAGCTCATGAGTTAGGGTGAATACATTCAATCCTGATAATATGCTTACAGGGGAAGTGATATTGTTGAACACATTTTTACAGTGACTTTTGTTTTATACTAAGATGTATACATCATGAACAGTTGTAATCTCAGCCTTGAACACATTAGAAGAGAGTTTATTAAACAATACCAGAAAAAGATGAATGCCTATCCATAGGCATATGGGACAGGGGGGGGGGGACAAGTGGGAAATTTCCCCCCAGTTTAAACGAGTTAACAAAATTTTTGGGCAGAAAAAATATATATAAAAAAAAAACAAAAAAACAAAACAGTTAAACAACTGATACTTTTTTGTTGTTCAAGGCAAAAATCATCCCTTTGGTGTTCTATATTTTCAAAATTTCTTAATTTTATTCACTACATGATTATAGCAATTTAAATATAATATATACATTCATATATTGTATCTGAAATGCCGATTACTGGTTTTATATTTTTCAACAAAATCTAACAATTGAACAATTTTAACCCTTCCCAAAATTTGGGCAAATGCTCTATTTTTCAGGCAAAAGTCATCTTGCCCTCATATAAGCAGGTGCCCATACACCTATGTGCCTATCAGTGTCTTTATTACAGTCAACAACCTAACAAAGTGTATAAATAATCAAATAAGATGAAATGAAAACATTCTTCTTAATGTTACAAGTCTTTTTTTTCAAGCAGACATCGCAAACAATACAAATCCCCTCGCCGCTAATAACATGCTTTCCACCTTATGTTACATCTGCCATCCCACCCTCTGTTCTGCATGATGTCCCATCCTATATCCCTCACTACAGGAAATCATACATGGAATCCAGATACCATTCCACAACATGACCCATATGCCATCACACCTGCAATCAAGATGACATCGATCCATATGCTTTGCCACCTGTCCCATATACCATGCCACCCTGTCCAACATGCCATCTCTCCCTGTCCCATATACCATGCCACCTTGTCCCACATCCCATCCCTCCTTGTACCATGTGCCATCCTACCCTGTCCCACATGCCATCCTTCCATGTACCATTCCACCCTGTCCTACAGGCCATTCCATCCTATCCCACATACTATCCCGCTCTGTCCCATCCCACCTGAAATCCAGACGACATGCCATCCTGTCTCACATGTCACTACACTCTGTCTCCATGCCATCCCACATGCTATCCCAGCCTGTCATAAATGCCATGACACTATCTTGTTTCACATGCAACGCCACTCTGTCCCACATGCTATCCTACCCTGTCCTATATGCCATTACATCATATCCCACATTCTATGGTACCCTGTCCCACATACCACCCTCTCCCTCGTGCCATCCCATCCTGTCCCACATTTTATCCCATCCTGTCCCCCATGCCATCTCACCTTCATCCTAATTCCTACATCTACCAATCATTCTACCATCTTCCACCCAAAATTCTTTCCTCTAACTACCATCCCCTGACTTCTATCAATTCAGCATGCCCCATTCACCTACCATCTCCCTTCACCTGTCATCCCCCGTTCATCAACCATCCTCCATTCACCTACCATCCTCTATTCCTCAACATGCCCCATTCACCTAACATCCCCCATTCATCTAACATCCCCCAGTCACCTACCATCCCCCATTTACCTACCACCATCCATTCATCTACTACCTAACCAACCTTTTGCCATCCACTCATCTACCAAATATACTCTTAACCAACTCATCATTCCAACCTTCACTATACCCTCCACTCACTCCATTGCACTACAGCTGCTCCCCCACCCTCACCTCATTCTTAACTTAAATCTGACACTTGCAATAGAAACATGCCCACCTTTTTTTTTCCCTTATAAACCAAATAGTGTTGTTCTATCTACCAAATCAGAATGAAAATTCATTGCAGATTAACTTGGAGTTTACAATAAGTCTATTATGTTTCCACTCTATTCTAGCAAAACCTTATTGTTTTTTTTCTTCTATTCATTTCCAAGACACTTCATTATAAATTCAGTTGTCAGTTCTATCATTCAACTTTTTTTTCATCCCAGATCAAATCCTTTAATTGCTGCTATTCAAGTCTGGAATGCATTTGTTCTCCTTGAAATCAATTTATTTTCCTAAAAATAGTTGGAATTCCTTTAGGGCAGCAACCTTTTGTTCCTTAGTAGCTGAACAATGCAAGAGGCCAGACGGACAATAGATGTGGGTGGATGAACGGACAATAGATGTGGACGAACGGACAAACAGTACAGATGGTATATCCCCTCTTCGTTGGTGAGGGGACAATCATCTTGATTACCGAACATATTAGACAACTTACAGAAAAGAGAAGAATCTATGAGACTATCAGAAATGTGGCAATTCTTACTAATCAAAGATCCATACTGATCATCTCACCAAGTTTTGTTCTGTACATTAATCTGGGAGATAGAGCTGTGAACGTTTAGGGATTTTAGTAAACATGCACACGCCAAAAAAAGCGAGCGTGTATCGTGTACACGAGTTTAGTACCGTAATTTTCGGAAATACACCAAAATTGCTCCAAAACTACAAGGCGAAGTAAAAAAATCGCGCAACTAGTATGGCAAAAGTACTGACTGCATTGCCCAAATAGACGCTGAGTTTTGCTTTCCAAATCGTAAAAAGTTTACTTCTACAGTACAAATCATCATTTTTATGGAAAATATGCATGGAAATTCAGTTTAGAAGAACAGATAACTTCCTTTCAATGTCATTTAAACTCAACATCGCGTAACTTGTTTTCTGTATTCGCTACGGCTTTCAAAGTTCTGTGAAAATCTTGCATACTGAGGCCTATGATATACCTCGCCGTAAAACATTTCAAAACTACGCCACCACCACCAGGAAGTTCTAAAATATTAGTCCTCTCGAAAAAATGGCCGCCGTCTTTGCGAAGCATGCAGAATTTCAGCTTTGATAAAACCTTTTTCTGTTTATTTATTATGCAATATTTTTTCTTTCTTGCAAAATTAATTTGACTCATCAGGTAAT
Organism: Chiridota heheva; assembly: GCA_020152595.1. Classification (NCBI taxonomy): domain Eukaryota; kingdom Metazoa; phylum Echinodermata; class Holothuroidea; order Apodida; family Chiridotidae; genus Chiridota; species Chiridota heheva. Next base: position 104,390 of record JAIGNY010001280.1, on the reverse strand, counting down.
ATTTACATGTAAATGTACTGATTGTCACGATTTAAGTGTTTTTTGGTTGATGAAACGGGCCTTGATTGCGTGGGATTTAAAGCCTTATGGCCTAACGTTAGGCCTATTGTTAGTTTCACTGTTTACTGCTGCACATTTGCGGTGCATTTTAAAAGTTAGATTACTCAGTTATGGCGAAACCAAAGTGCATAATATCCCCATTCATTGGTGATTACTGCACATTTGTGATTCACACATTTAAAAAAGATTATGCTAATCGGGTTTACAGTTTGTAAAAAATCATTGATTGGAATTTTGTCAGCCGAATGTGTGTGTGATTTGAATCATGACTATTGAATTTCAACGGCAAGACACTAGGCCTATAATGTATGAAAAACGATTACTCGCAATGAAGTATTTAGTAAACGTTTACAAGATTTGCGAGCGTGTAGCGAGTACACGCTAAACGGTCACAGCTCTACTGGGAGATCCTGTACTTTTTAGGATAAGCAATATCTCTTACTGCTAGGGACAGAGTATTCATGTCGACGACATAACCTAATTCCCCGCTATACTACCTGTACTACTGAACAGTTTCCGAGACAAATTTTTCTCTCAATTTTATTGACGACCCCATAATAGTGTTTAGAATTTTTAATTCCTTTATAACCCACCCACTTGAATATTCATGTTTTGTTTGTTACCAAAGCCCGTAGAAACTTCCAGGGGCTTCATAGTTTTAATCTCTACACTAAACAAGTACAATAAAAATGCTGCATCTTGGGTAACACTCTTCAGTGCCGGCTTTCATAGTGTTTTTGCTCATTAGTAGTAAGGGTTTTTGTGATCCTCTTAGTTAGGGATCTCCCGAATTGTATGTTAGGTTTCTAAATCTTCATATTAATGTCCTCTTATATCCTCAAAATGCCAAGTGACAGGCAAGGAAGCAAGCGGTAAAACTTATGCATTTCCTAGTGCAAGCTGGTTCTCCCGGCTGAAGTCGACCTCTACCATAGAGCCATACAGTTGGTGTTAGAACCCTGTACTACTTACCTTGTACATCAATGAGCAAAGATAGGACACAGAGCCTATATATCTATGTACAAAGGACTCAGCCTGTACATCTATGCAAAAAGGACACCTAGCCTGTACATCTATGCAAAAAGGATATATAATAGCCTGTACATCTATGCACAAAGGACACATAACCTGTACATATATGCACAAAGGACACATAGCCTGTACATCTATGCACAAAAGACACAGCCTGTACATATGTGCAAAGGACACATAGCATGTATATATATGCACAAATGACACATAGCTTGTACATCTATGCACAAAGACACATAGCCTATACATCTATGCACAAAGGACATATAGCCTATACATCTATGCATAAAGGACACAGCATGTACACCTATGCACAAAGAACACAGTCTGTACATCTATGCACAAAGAACATACCATGTACATACATGCACAAAGAACATATAACATGTACATATATGCACAAACAACACATAATATGTACATACTGTATATGTATGTACAAAGAACACATAACATGTACATATATACACGATGAAGCAACAGGTAACACTTTTAAATTATCTAGTAATGGAGCCTGGTTCTCTACCACCAAGGCAAACTGTCAGTGTTAACCCCTGTACATCTATGCACATAGTCTGTACAGCTATGCACATTGGACACATAGCCTATACATATATGTACAAAAGACAAAGTGCTTAAAGATCTAACTACGGTACATACCGAAAAGAGCATTAAATTCTCGAGTTCAATAGTCTGTGGATTTTGAAAATTTCATGTGTAGTTTTAAGATATGAGTAATCGAAATATGATTTCTTTTTTTAACATAATAAAAAAAAAGGTACGTATGAACAGTAAAACACCTCAAAATGCTGTTGTTTTCTTTATATTTCTACCTTAATTTCAGACCTTGGAAATGTTCAAAATGCATTCTGAAGCTTGCGGTTGGTTGGTGGTATGGTAAAGATTAATCTTCTTCATATTAATCATCTTCCTCTTTTTTAAAGAGAAATGGCAGAGGGTTAAAAAAAACCAATAGATTTACTTAGAGACTATGTCCCATTCATAGGTCACAAGAGTAATACATCGAGCAACATATTTTCCCATATTTGCAGTAAAATCTTCAAAAAGCTATAAAATGGCTACTTTTAAACCAATTTTCATGAATAGCTAATGTTGCCTCTAACTATCCATACACCATTAATAGATAGCATCTGAGAGTGAAGTGCACTTACATGTTGTAGGTGACTTAAAGTGGGCAATGTATGGTTCTCTCTCAAAGACATCGTTAGCACTATCATCATACACATATGCATTCACTAGCTCCAGTTTGCTGGACCTGTACAAACAAAGAGAATGTCCAAAGAAGAGGATTCATGAAGAGTCTACAAAAAAATTGTCTCAGAAATAAGGAGTAATGTAAGTCTTTTCCTTGTAATCAATACAATATTTACACTGGCTCGACTTGGAGCGCTGAGAGGAGAAAGGAAGGAAGGGGGGGGGGGGGGAAATGTCACACAAATATGCTGACGATAATTTGCATTTTCTGGACTTGCCTATGAAATACATGTGTCTACAATCACACAATATAGAACAATTAGGAACAGACCCCCTCCCCACCAGTGATGTCAGAGACTTTGGCTTGGGGCACAGTACTGAATTGCCAAATGCGGCACGGTGGAGCAGCATGTGTCTGCTTATGGGACCCTGGTGGACTTCAGGGACAAAAACTTGGTTGGGGTCCAGGGGGTGAAGCTCCTAGAAATTCTGAAGGTTTCTTATTTTTAAAGCCCACAAATGGTTGAAAATCAATACTTAGATATGCAGTTGGGTTACCATTCCTAAACAGGCAGGGAAGAAAATTCCCTAAAATTTTTTTTAAAAAATGGGCAAAATGGTGCAAGTTAATCAGTGGAGCCTTGATCCCTAGGGTTCCATCCTTAGTGGGTGAAGCTCCCAGAAGCTCTGAAATTTTCTTACTTTTGATACCCCAAAATGGCTGAAAATCAATACAAAATTTGAAAATTTAATTGCTGAAAAGAAGACAATTTTAAATTTTCATGTTAAACATTTTAAAGTCTACTTTAAAGCTGTGAAACTGTTTGGTTTACCATTTCTAGCAGGCAGATAAGAAAATTCCTCTCAAAATTGTTGGAAAGTTTAATTAATAAAGGAAGATCAATTTAAATTTTCACGTTAAAATCTACTCAGTTAGGCATTTGGGTTATACCATTTCTAAACAGCTGGGCAGAGAAGAAAATTCCCCTAAAAAATTGAGAAAATTCAGGTAAAATTGTGCAAGTTCATGGGATAATTCTTGGTAGGGGTACAGGGGGTGATGCCCTGACACTTTTTGGATGTTGACATCAAACTGACAATATCCACCGTTCCCCAACCCCCAATTTTTAGGAGGCTGGCTATGCTACTGTATCTGACATTTCACGTCCTTGCCAGATTAAGACTGGTGACCCAAGAATCATGTTGTAGGACATGATTTTGATAGCCAGCTAAATCGAGCATTATTCAAATGACATATCTCTCATTTAAACAGTACATCCGACATTTCACATCTCTGCCCTACAAAGATCGGTGTGATGTTGTCAGCATCATGCTGAGTCAGGAGGATATGAGTCTGATATCTAGCCGAGTCGATATGATTCAGAATATATATAGTAGATGACAATATCTATAAACATAAATTTATAAGCATACAAATTTTCTTGTAATTTATAGTCATTACACCATGCTTTTTGCCCAAAAAAATAGTCAAAATTGAAATTGCCCTATGAAAGTGTTTATCTAGGGGAGTGTAACACCCCCCACACTCCCTTAAGTTACACCTCTAATCAGACCGCCACAAAATTGATCATAATATAGAAATCAGTATGATGAATAAAAACGTGTTTGTCACGATAAACTGATCTGTGATCCCTGCAGAATTCTTATCTATCTATACCTAATTAACAAAGGGTAAGCGCGTTGATGGAATTATAAAACACTACAATATAAAAAGGCAACCAAATGAAAATATAAGATTAGACATGTAAAAGAAATGTATTCCCATGTGACAGATATCCTTCAGATAGATAAATAGTGAACTAATAGCCAGTGTAAGGAGAAACTTTGCTTGCCTGTATAGATAAGCGTACTGTTCCTTGCTTGAACTCCTTCCCAGCCTGGCACTGACGGTAACATTAAATGGATCTGGGTTGTCCCTAAGCATTTACAAAGAATGAAAGCTTATGAAGATTCTTCATAAATTATATCTTTTTAGTATAAAACAAAATTTACTGTTAAATATCATATACGTATCAAGTGAGTGATCTGTTATATTACTCAGCACACAGTGGGATTTAACATAAACACTGTAATTGTGTATTTTTCCATTTTTCAAACAAACAATATCAATGGGTATTGTAAGGGACCCTACAACTACATATAACATATGTTAAATGTTGTTGTAGGGTATAATAGCGGCTGCTTACATACTGCAGATTTATACACTCATTGTCTGTTTGCCTTCATTTGAGTTCATTTCCAGATTCTAAAAAAATATATCAAAAGTATTGTTATTAACATTATCCAACAGTACATGAAAACACACGTATTTCACGAATATTGATTTGAATGACTCATAAACATTAAACAGGTGGAATTGTCATATGAATACAACAATTATGATTTGATTTAAATTTTTTGATTGGTTGAAATATCAACCAACTGCTGCATAATTTGTTGGCTCAGACTAAGCATATATGATCAATAAAACCCTCACTTATGATAAAGAATCTTATAGCACGAGCGGTTAGGTAGTAGGCAGTTAGCTTCAGCATTTTCCCCCTTCAAACCATTGGTTAGGGGTTTGATTACCAACGGAGCTATTTGTTTTTATTTTCAATTCATCTTTTTTCTCTCATTGTAATTTTTGACTCGTGACTACCACCGTAGTACTTTCTCTTTTTGACAAATTTCTGACTTCACAACTAAACTCAACACTGTATACATGAAGAAGTTCCTCTCTATAGAAGAATTGGTCAAAATTGCCTGACGCAGCCAGACTGTCAATTTCACACTACTTGCCAGACCAGTATGTAAACCAATCTCCGGCTCATCATCCTCACTCATTTAACTTATGCATGGGTGCACTTTCAGCTTGCAATCCAATCCTCTGTTGTCTTCTACTTCCATGGCTCATTGTCCTCATTCATTCACTTCTGATAGGGTGCACTTCCAATATGTGGCCAGTACACATAACACTGTGACTGTGTATGGTCTCTATTACTGGAAGTTACATACAGGTAATAATGATAACAGAGAGGTTCTTTGCTATGAGTGTAAACAAGCTGGTGACACCGTAAGTCGGGTTGGGGTATCATTATACCAGACTTTTGATATGAAAAGTCCGGTGTCGGGTACGGGAAGCTGTATAGAAAAACTTTTCTGCATAAATGTAATGTACAAACATATTGGATATAAGTATCCAGTCTTGTGTGATCCACAACCGGAAGTAACTAGCCATCTTAGTGGCCTTCACTTCTGAATTTAGTTATAGCATCATGCCTTTCCTTTAACAAAAAAAATTAGATTGTTAACAAATCTTACAGATTTAAAGTTGACAATAGACCGTATATTGCACTATGTATACCATCTATTGAATCTCATATCTCCTGAACCACAACTTACTGATTTAAAGTTGACAATAGACCGTATATTGCATTATGCATATCATCTGATGAATCTCGAATCTCCTGAACCAAAACCAAATCATACTTGAGCAGTATCTGAAAAAAATAAGAATTAACAGATGATCAATTTTTTTTATGGTGTAAGTGGCCTGAACTTAGTGTGGGCCCAAAGTTTATTAACCCCAATATTTCTCTTACTTTGTCAAAATATAAAAAACTCATTCACCTGTAAATTTGGCAAATTTCAAATAAAACTGACTGTATTTTCAATAAATATTATTAATAGATTAATATTCTAAAAATTCCTTCTTCCTGCATTTTCATTCAAGCCTTTTTGCACTTCACTGGTACAGCTGCTGATAGTTGCATATGTTTATCATTGGGGCTCGAACCTTAGGGTTTTCACAGTTTTGCCAAAACAGACAAATCTACTATAACTGGATAAGTAACTATCAAGCTTGTAAGAATTTATAATGGATATAAAGAGGAGAAATCAAATCATTTATGTATATTTCTAGTAATGAAAACAATTATTGTTTTTTTCAAAAAGAAAACTAAACTTTCATTCCTTAACTGCACAAACTTCGGGCCCACTACGCTACTTTTATCTGTTGGCAACGGACATTCACATATATCTTACTTTAGTCCAAGTATGTTTCTGATGATTAAAACACACAAGAAGCTAATGTTTTAAAAGGCACCTCCCATGTTTATTTTTGAAATCTCCAAAATTGAAAGTTTGAAATTCAATCTTGATCTTAGATGAAAATTCCCATGAATCATTGATATGATTGAGGACTATAAAAGAAACAAATTGGTGAAAAGTCATAATGTTTGTTTGATAAGGGCTTAATCGCACCGCGACAATGAGGGTCAAATTGTGCCTGAGAGATCATATTGTTATCTTATTGCATTTACGAGTTATTGCCTTTCAAAGTTGACCTTGCAGTGTAAAGTGTGATGTCATAATTGCAGATCCAGATAATCATTCATTTGTATGAAATGATGATTTATTTTTTATTTTAGACCGAGCAAATGGGCAAAGCATATTCCTGTACGGTGCATGCAATACCCCACCTCAATACCGTATTCAACGTATTAAGCGCTCACCCAACATTTTTTTACTGATAACATATCCCAATATTGTAAATAATGAATGCTGTTTATATGTATTTATGTTCCATACCGTTTTTTTTTAATGCTAGACTGAATATTAACAGATGCATACGGTGAAAAGAAATTCATTGTAATTACTTATGAATAGGGTTATCTTTCCCTTTGTGTCGCTGAATTCGCACTGTACAAGACTCACGAGCATTGGCGCTTATTAGAAAGAAACTTTGCACATAAAATGTGGTACAATTTGATTTCTGTAAGGACCCCAGGTGCTAATTACGTCGAATACGGTAATTAAGGTGCTAATTACGTCAAATACAGTAATTAAACAAAAGATGTTTCCAATAATTTGCAAAAAGGCAACTGGTGTTCAAAGAAGTACATAAACCTTAGTCTAGGATCTGCATGAATGACATCACACTGTACATTGCAAGGTTACTGTTAAACACAATCATGAAATATTTGAAATGCAATAACTCCTAAATGGAAAAATACTAAATCACCAATACTAATAGTCTTCTATCATATAAATGAAAACAAAAATTAATGGGAATATACCGTAAAAGACATTAAACATATCTGATAAGAATAAGGAAAACATAAATACTTGCTTAGAGCATTAACAAGGCATTGATAATAATGACATGATGCAAGTGAAAGTATTTGTTGACTGACTGGACAAACTTTTACTTGACAAGGAAATTTTAATTCAGCAATTCTGGAAAAACAAGCACAAAGGGATAATTCAGCAATGTTGTTCTTGTTCTTTGTTTGCTTTATATTTCATGCTTATCTTATTTACACATTTGTATTTTTTTTTTTATATGCATATTTTGTAAGGCGCATTAGAATAAGTTATTTAAATAATGCGCCATATAAGTGTAATAAACTTAAACTTAACTTAAACTTAATACCAATGCTCTTACCTAACTGTTGGAAACTCTTTTTATATGAAAAGTACAAGTTTATAAAAAATAAGAAAAACATTGCACTGTTACAACTGGACAACCTGAAAGGAATATAAATATCTGTGACTGAATTTCTTCAACTTTGCTAGCGTCGTGTTCTAAGACAGTCAGCACAGGTGTCAGCACACCCATTCAACCCTGCCCTGCTTTTCATACTATCATGTCCCCATGCCAAACCACCCTCTCCCATATGTCATCCTACCTGAAATCCAGATGACATTCTATTACAGGCCATCCTGTCCCACATGTCATGCCACTCTGTCCCACATATCATCCCACCATGCCATCCCAGCCTGTCATAAATGCCATGACACCACCTTGTTTCACATACCACCCTGTCCCACATGCCATCCCATCCTGTCCTACATGACATGACATCCTGTCCTATATTCCACAGCACCCTGTCCCACATGCCATGACATCCTGTCCCACATTCCATGGCAACCTGTCCCATATGCCACCCTATCCCCAATGGCAGCACCAGACACCACAAATTGGGAGGGGGAGGAGATAAGGGCCTACTAGCTACCTCTCGACATTTCCCCTCGGATTTGGGCAAATTGTATAATCCATCTTTGCCAAATAAACCAGATAAGGCTGATCCATTGTAAATTATTTTGGAGATCATTGTATTTTCCCTACTCATTCCAAGACACTTAATTATAAATTTGATTGAATCATCAGCTCTATTTTCCTACTCCTTTTTGCATGCCAGAACAAATGCTTTACTTGCTATCAAGTCTAGATTGCTTTGTTTAAAATTCTTTCAAAGCAAGTCTCCTTTAATATAAATTTGCTTTAATAAAAATCATTGGAATTCCTTTCTGAGGGCACAAATTGTTTGTTCCCCAGTAGCTGAACAATGCAGGAAGTTGGACGGACTATGGATGTGGATGAACGGACGGACGAACTAAAGGACGATAAAGAAGCTATTTCCCTCTTCACAAACTTTGTTGGTAAGGGGATAATAAATGCTCAAGTTTACTTGCTGTTGAATTTTTTAAACTTGTTATATATCTCTAAGATAACCAGGAAAATTGAAAATCAATTATGGCAGCTAGTGACCGCAAACAGTTTTAATTTGAAATAAGGAAAAGTAATTAGACAACTCAAATGGTTTGTTCATGATACCGAAAAAGAAATAAAGAACCAATACTCACATCTCTTGCATTTTTTTTTTTTGTGCAACATTCATCGTACCACTTGTGTCAGAGTTCCATTTTATTTTTAACTAGGAACCATATGAATCATGAGCTAGGAACCACTAAAGAAATTAGGAACAACAATCTTGGGAAAAAACCAGTTCAAACACTTATTTAAAATATGTGATTATTTTCACGAACCTACTTTTGTATTGCAAATTATATTCCACATTTAGAAATAATAAATGCTGGAAATATTTTCTATTGCTTCTCCAATTCCTATTCTTTCAGTTGCAATTCATATTTTAGAATTTGAAAGACATTGTAATAATCTAATTGACTGTGACGCCACCAGCATCCTCCCTATCTTAACCATCCTCCCCTTCCCCATTCAATGCTGACCGTTGTTAATGTTTTCTTCTGGAAATGACGTTAAAACATAAAGAAATCCAACATTGAAAAGGGGGGAGGGGGTAGGGAGATACAATTATCGAAAAAAAGGTTAAAGAAACATAAGATTATTACATATGTAGTTCTCATAATGCTGAATTGTTCCAACAGTGTTTTCAAGATTGTAGGTACCTACTTCACATGCCCTTCAACTTCTTTGGTACTAGATAACCTTAAAGTTTAAGGTCAATGTACTTTTAGGCCCTACCAACCTCATAATCCAAACTTAAATGACTGTTGTTCTTGATTTTGAAGAACATCACAAGAATAAGTAGCAAGGGTTTTATTCAGATTGACTTTGCTTTTGGATACATTTTGTATATGTTGGTAAACTAAAAGTTTGCTAAGAATGATGAATGGTTTGAGATCTAAATAAGCAATGAGAAAATGTAAGAGGCAGATTAATGGGGTTGCTTGCCAGATATATATGCTTTATCATTACCAGGAATGGCAATGTGACTATGAATCCAAAAGAAAAGGATAATTTTACTGCAAAGTGGGCAGGAAAAGAGCTTTTCGAGCACCAACATTACAGCAGCAAATGTAACAAATATTGCACCAAACCTTGCACCAAAAAAATGACAACTTGAAAATGTGCCAAACAAACAAATTTTAGCCATCTGTTGTGACCTCTTCATAAAGGGGTGGATTTCATATCCGTCAAGAATAAGGAAGTCGTAAATACTTACTTAGAGTATCAAAAAAGGCAATGAAAATAAGGTCATGATGCAAGTAAAAGTATTTGTTGACTGACTGAAAAACATTTACTTGACAAGGAAATTTAAATTAACTCAACAGTTCTGGGAAAACAAATGCCAGGGGAAGTTCAGCACTGTTGCTCTGAATAACAATGCTCTTAACTCTTTTGATATGAAAAGTACAAGTTTAGGGCAAGAAGAAAACCATTGCAGTGTTACAACTGGACAATCTGAAAGGAATATAAATATCTATGATCAAATTTCTTCAAGTTTGGAAGCATAGTGTTTGTTCTAAGACGTTAGCAGCAAGCAAAGGTGTCAGCACAGGACACAATATTTTCCAAGGAGTGTAATATTCAAATGTCAGTGTAATTGCAACTTGTATGGAGTAGATAACAAACTGGATAAATAGTTATTTATCACAAATAAAATACTCATAAACCTTCAGTGTATTCTTCAATAAGAAGGGGGAATCAAGGCGATCTTTATAAGGACCCAAAAGAACAGCAGTACTGTCAGAGTTTGCATATGTTTAAAAGGATCCAGGATTTTATTTCATCTATTGAAAATAATACAACTCAGAAACAGTCAGTTCTAAAAAGGTCATACTTGGGAAAGTATGATAGGAAGAAGTTTGTATAATTTTGAGTGGTCATTTTCATTTGCTTTCTTGAACAATGACTTTATGCTTTAATATATGCTTCAGCCTGAGAGAAATATTTGAACATTTCATGGAGAATATTATTTGATGTAAAATATATTAGAAATTGCCTTGTGTAGCTGTAATTGTGATTGAAAGTATAGGAAAAATATCAAAAATTAAAAACTAAAGGTGATAACGAGCAGTGAATTCGGTCCTGTCTACCATGAAATCCTATAGGTGGAGCTGGTACATGTGAAAAAATCTGACTTTTTATAACTTATAAGTTATCCAACACCTTTATGAGTTTTATGTAGCACAGGTGATAATATTAAGAAAAACTTTACTTTTAATAGACTTGGAAATCATCTGGCAAAATGGTGTCATATTCATCATCATTCGATATTTCTGACATAGACACATATTTTTTAAAAATAGAAGAGAAACGTGGAAGAAAAGTAACTGAGATTTTCAACATAACACTGTGCTTGATAGGTCTAGTGACAAACTTTTCTTTCCTGGTAACAACCATAAAACGGTCGTTGTACAAGCAGCGAATATATATTAATTTGCTGCACCTGTCGATAGCTGATGTGTGTTTCTTACTAATAGTAATGTTTTATTATTCCTTGGCAATCTATGAACAGAACAATACAACGTTTCGTGAGGAGTGTTACATAAACTCAGCAAACAATTCTGAACCACCCTGCCCTGCTGAATTCAAAGACACCTTATTTCGTATTCTGACCCAATCTTCTATTCTTTTCCAATATTCGTCAGAACTATTCTTGATTGTCATATCCTGGGAAAGATTTAATGCAGTCTATAAACCATTTGAAGCATACAAGCAAATGGGAGGGAGGAGGAACAAGCAATACATCATCTTAGTGTGGCTCATTTCAATTTTTCTGTCCATAATCCAAATTGTGACGTCCATGACATCAAGTGGAACTAAAACTTTATTCTACATAACTGACTTTACAATTTTTGCAGCATCTTTTTTAATCTGCACTGCTTTAAACATTTCAATTATTAAAAAATTACACAGACAAATAAACCTCCAAGGAAAGAAGCAACACAGGCAACAACAGCATATTCAGATCACTTTTGTGCTGATTGTGAATGCTGCTACTTTTTTCATTCTTGTGTCACCGTATAACATTGTCCGTTTGATAGCCCTCAATAAAGATAAGGAAAGCATGTGTTTGCTATACACCATAGCCGAACACCTTCTCATCACAAACTCCTGCGTGAACCCTATCATATATACCGTTGGCAGCACCACTACCGCAAAGCATTCTCACAGACCTTCCTTGCGTGTCTTCCACATATGGATCTTAGTGCCTTTGGAAGTTTGCTTTCAAGGTTGTCAAGTTTCAGGTGTCAGTCGGTTGGTGGAGTGATGTCACGTTCGAGACCAATACAAGATAATGAACATATGTCTAATCAGGACAGGGAATTAATGGCAGCTGGAACATCTGAAAAAACTGTGGAGCTACACGCAGGTGAAACATCACATCAAAAGAATGGGATAATTTTAGGTGCTGCATCTGATCACGAAAAGGAGGTAATGCAAAATGCCATGTCTCACCAAGCAGAGGAAACAACTGTGAATGCCACAATTCATCAAAAAGATGAAGTAACACCAAACACCATGTCAAGCCAAGGAAATGATTTAACACCAAATACCATGTCAAGCCAAGGAAATGATTTAACACCAAATACCATGTCAAGCCAAGGAAATGATTTGACACCAAACACCATGTCAAGCCAAGGAAAGGATTTAACACTAAACACCATGTCAGCCAAAGAAACGATTTAACACCAACCATGTCAAGCCAAGGAAAGGATTTAACACCAAATACCATGTCAAGCCAAGGAAACGATTTAACACCAAACACCATGTCAAGCCAAGGAAAGGATTTAACACTAAACACCATGTCAGCCAAAGAAACGATTTAACACCAACCATGTCAAACCAAGGAAACGATTTAACATCGAACACCATGTCAAGCCAAGAAAACGAATAAACACCAAAAACCATGTCAAGCCAAGGAAACGATTTAATCCGAAACACCATGTCAAACTAAGGGAAGAATTTAACACCAAATGCCATGTCTAATCTAGGAGATGCCACATCTCATCAAAGTGACACATTAATGTCAGATATCTTGTCACATTAATGACAGATACCATGTCTAATCAAGACATGCTATTAATGTTTATGCCAAATAATGATGCTAATCAAATACCCAGTAGTATGTCTCCTGAAGAAAATTTGCTGTCATTAGGTGCTGTATTTCATCATGATAAAGATGTGTAATCAGGTGCCCTGTCTTATCAAAATAGAGTCACCATAAGGTTATATGTTTGTTTGTAATGATTCCTGCCGCAATTGGCAACAACCTCATATTACGTCAACATCGCAAAGCAGGCAATGCCAGTTTCTGAATTTGGACTGAAATTACATGAACACTGACTTTTCACCATGCTCTTTTCGAGAAATGATCAGAAAACTAGAAAAGGGTGAGGAACCCTCATGTTTTGACTGCCATTCAGCATCCTCAACCGATGTATGGTGAGTGCCTCCCTGGCATTGCAAACTTTTCCAAAGGCTAGACGGGCAGTAGGTGGGATGCAGATGACCAACCTCTATGTTTGATGTCAGCATATTGTTCTGCACTATCTGTGGGAAAGTCACAACTGTTGTTGGACTCCTGCATCTCAGTTGTACACTCAAACGACTGAGCCACCTATTTCCTACCAGTCAGGTACCATGTCTCATCAAAATAGAGAATTATTATTGTGTGCTGTCAGGTGCTATGCCTCATTAAAATGGGAGGTATTGTTACATGTATTATAAATTAGTATAAGATGAAATATAAGTCTGGCATCATGATAGTGGATTATCAGGAACCATAAAGACAAGGTGGCAGGTTTAAACAAACTCCTGATTTAATACTCTGCTCCAGTTAATTCCTACTGAGAAAAGAGGGAAATTAGCCTGGTAACTTTACATGCAATAAGAGAATATTTTTTCTAAGAGGATAACATTTTTTAAAACTTGTATACAGATGAAACCTTATCTACTTTATGCTTTTTATATGTTATCTAAATATAATTCTTTAATCTGCTCTATAATACTTTTGCTAAAGTAAAATAACATTTATGTAACCATGAGTACTTACCCAGGATATAATTCTTACCTCGAATTTTATTAAGATTAAAGTATTAGAAATTATAGATTATGATTTGAGAATATGATTTAGCCACAATTCATCTGATCACTTATCTGTCATAAAGGACAATTTTTTTTTTTTGGTGAAAAATGTACAAATGCAGAAAGAAAATGTATTACTATAATTAATGCTTAAAATCAGTTGCTGCTGATTTTTTCAAACATGTTATATATCTATGAAATAACCAGGAAAATTGAAAATCAATTACGGCAGTGACCTTCTGCAAACACTTGTAATTTAAATTGAGGAATAGTAATTTAGACAACTCAAAGGGTTTATGTTCATGATGCCCTTTGGAAAATGAATGACGAATCAAATTTACTAGTAGTTTTAGGCTAAATACTGTTGGTGTTGCAGCACTGTAAACGTCTGAAGATCTTACAATTTAAAATGCTGTACAGCGCTCAATTTTTAACAAATATTGGTGATTTATTTTGCCATGAAGAAATTTCTCTCTATAAGAGAATTGGTCAAAATTGCCTGAAGCATCCAGACTGTCAATTCCACACTACACTGCACAAGCCACCAGCTTGCCAGACCAGTATGCAACCCAATCCCCTGCTCAACGAGTGAACACACAATTACAATGACGGGGTTGTCGCCTGCTTATTAGGTTACGATAGTAACAATGCTATCATGAAACGCTTAATATGACCCAGACGAGAACACAGGTACGACTTACGGACAGACATAACATCAACAACCAAGTCAATGTCCATGGCCTTTGATAACCACTTGTGGTGCACTGGCGTGTCTACCCAACCCAGGCTTGAACCCAAGGCCTCATGGTCTGTAGACATGTATGATAACCGCTACACCACTGCTCATCATCCTCACTCATTTAACTTGTGCATGGGTGCATGCAATCCAATCCTCTGTTCATTGTCCTCACTTCTGCTTGGGTGCACTTTCAATATGTGGCCACACAACACTGTGACTTGATGATAACGGAGAGGTTCTTGAGGTTCGTTGCTATGAGTGTAAACAAGCTGGTGATACCGTAAGTCGGGTTGGATTATCATTATACCGGACCTTTTATATGAAAAGTCCAGTGTTGGGTATGGAAAGCTGTATAGAAAAACTTTTCTGCATGCCAATTTCATGGTTTAAAGCATATTTTCTTCCTATTAAGCTTACGTTGTTGCTACCTGTCCATAGACCTTTAAAGGATTATTCAGTGGTTAAGTAATTTATTCTTCCTTGAAAGAGGTCTTAAAAAGAAACAAATTTGTGAGGGAACTACTTCATCATGTTATTCTGTTGGTTCTGAAACTTATGGCTGCTCCACAACTCACTCATTATTTCACAATACATTGATAATTTCCATTTTATTACTTAAGGTCAAGATATTATCTTGTCTATTAAAAATATTAAATGGATAACATGTAATAAACAATACATGCATGCTGTATACATGTATGGTTGCATCATTTATATAAATAAATATAATAGCTTGGAATTTATTGCATATGAAATAGTATGCTTTAGTGTTTTAACTAGCTGTAAATTTGTGCAGTACCCAGGCTGATTAAGGTATAGAATAAATTTTATCTTCCATAATATTTCTTATTACGTTATATGAAAGGCAATTGATAGTAACGTGCCTAACATCAAATTCTACAAATTGTGCTATAAGAGGGTGGGATGGGAATGGGATTGCGGCAAATAGACCCCAAACCATCACTGGGTGTTTTCCAGAAACAACCAAGGCAACAAAATTTCAAATACTGATTTTAATTAACTAAAGCATTTTACATGAACAGTCCTGTAAGTTGAAATTCATTTCACAGGATGATAATGATAATAATGGTAATAATACTAATACTTATACTAATACTAATAATAATAGCAATAATAGTAATAATAATAATAATATTAATAATAACAATAATAATAATAATAATAATAATAATAATAATAATAATAATAATAATAATAATAATAATAATGATACTAATAATAACAATAACAATAATAATATTAGTAATAATAGTAATAATGATGTTAATAATAATAATAATAATAATAACAATAACAATAATAATAATAGTAATAATAGTAATAATAATGTTAATAATAATAATAATAATAATAATATTAGTAATAATAATAATAATAATAATAGTAATAATAGTAATAATAATGTTAATAATAATGTAAATAATAATGTTAATAATAATAAT
This sequence comes from Chiridota heheva, assembly GCA_020152595.1. Classification (NCBI taxonomy): domain Eukaryota; kingdom Metazoa; phylum Echinodermata; class Holothuroidea; order Apodida; family Chiridotidae; genus Chiridota; species Chiridota heheva. Next base: position 88,240 of record JAIGNY010001280.1, on the reverse strand, counting down.
AATAATAATAATAATAATAATAATAATAATAATAATAATAATAATAGTAATAATGGTAATAATAATAATAATAGTGGTAATAATAGTAATGATGATGGATAATAATAATGATTATCATAATGATGATGATGATGATGATGATGATGATGATGATGATGATGATGATGATGATGATGATGATAATAATAATAATAATAATAATGATTATTCTAATGATGATGATGATGATGATGATGATGATGATGATAATAATAATAATAATAATAATAATAATGATTATTCTAATGATGATGATGATGATGATGATGATGATGATAATAATAATAATAATAATAATAATAATAATAATGATTATTCTAATGATGATAATAATAATAATAATAATAATAATAATAATAATAATAATGATGATGATAATAATAATAATAATAAAAATAATAATAATAATAATAATAATAATGATTATTCTAATGATAATAATAATAAAAATAATAATAATAATAATACTAATAATAATACTAATAATAATGATTATTATAATGATAATAATAATACTAATACTAATAATAATAACAATAATAATTATGATAATTATAATGATAATAATAATAATAATAATAATAATAATGATATTGATAATATTAATAATAATAATAATAATTATAATACTACTACTACTACTACTAATACTAATACTAATAATAATAATAATAATAATAATAATAATAATAATAATAATAATATAAAGATTTATATAGCACTAATTTTGTAAAAAACCTTGAAGAACGCTTTACATACAAGAAAAATAGATACAAAAACAAAAATAAGAATACAGAAATGACAACATAAATAGAGACACAATGGATCAAGCTGCATATTAGATGAATATCTTTTTAAACAAAAAAGTTTTCAGTTTAGTTTTAAAGGAGGTCAGGGATACATTATCAATACATAGGGACTTAAAACAAAAATCTTAGCGGGATGGTTTTTCAACTACCATTTCACATAAATAATTTGGAGCAAGGCCTTTAATGCACTTGAATACTTATAAAATATTTTTATAATCAATTCTTTGTTTGACTGGTAACCAGTGAAGGGACTTCAAAACAGCATTAATGTGAGAAAATTTTAGTAGTCTGAAAATCAACCGAGCACAATTATGTGCTGTATTGGTTAGAAATCAATCAAGTTCACATACAGATTTACCTAACTGGGGCAATTTACGAGAAAAGAATTGTTGAATACGAAATTTGCAATGTATTGGTGGTTAATGAATCTTAGAACTTTACTACCGGAAAAGAAATAAACGACCAAAAGAAACATCTCTTGCCCTTTTCTTTTTTTAAACATTCATTCTACCACTTGTGTTAGAAGTTTTATTTATTTTTGATTCAACTTTGGGTGTGAAGTTGGTTCCTGGTTCTTTATTCGGAATTTACGGTTTTGGGTTAACTCTAAAGGAAGTATATGAATCTGGTACTAGGAACCAGTAACTGGAAATTATGAATGAGGAACTAGGTACCTACTTCACACATTCTTCAACTTCTATGCACATCATGAAAATCTGTTGCAATGGAATTTCAGCCCCAAATCCTCAAAGCCTACAAAATTGAAAAATACTCACTTAAATTCACTCATCAATAAGCAAACAAACCCCTTACTGTTAAATACCATCCTGTTTGTAAATTATTACTTCAAGCCAGACACATTGACCACAGGGGCATACTTTTGTCCTTGTATTGAGTGTAAAAGTCAGTGCAGCTGCAGTAGAATCTGTTTACTATCAATGTCAGATTATGACCATGGAAAGTGAAGTGAAGTGTGTTGGAAATCCCTGGTGTAATTGCTAATTGCTTGTGCTGGATTGTGCTTTCTGTTGTGAGCAATATAGACCCCCCCCCCTTCCACCTGACAGATTTGAGTTTTTGTCAGGGATTAAGACACAAAATGTATTGAGAGGTTTAGACTTAATGAGTATAACCTCTATGTTTCAGGTCAATGTACTTTTAGGTCCTACCAACCTCATAACATCTGAGAAATTTAGAAATAGCAAGGTTATAAACAGATCAATAATTTTTTATGTTTTTGGTATCAGAGTTGCCAGAATATTTTCAAAGTTAGGGGTCAAAACAAAATGGTTGTAATATGTGCTGTGTAATTTGGTTGTAATATGTCCTATGTAATTTGGTTGTAATATGTCCTGTGTAATTTGCTTGTAATATGTCCTGTGTAATTTGCTTGTAATATGTGCTGTGTAATTTGGTTGTAATATGTCCTGTGTAATTTGGTTGCAATATGTCCTGTGTAATTTGGTTGCAATATGTCCTGTGTAATTTGGTTGTAATATGTCCTGTGTAATTTGGTTGTAATATGCCCTGTGTAATTTGGTTGTAATATGTCCTGTGTAATTTGGTTGTAATATGTCCTGTGTAATTTGGTTGTAATATGTCCTGTGTAATTTGGTTGTAATATGTCCTGTGTAATTTGGTTGTAATATGTCCTGTGTAATTTGGTTGTAATACGTCCTGTGTAATTTGGTTGTAATATGTCCTGTGTAATTTGGTTGTAATATGTCCTGTGTAATTTTGGCTGAAAATTTGGAAGATTGGAGGGTCAAGTACCAATTTTGAAAAAGTTAGGGGCCATGGTCCTACTATGGCGCCCTGCTGCTGGGCCCAATATGTTTGATATATGTTGGTAGACTAAAAGTGCTGATCTGTTGGTTAGAAGAGAGACTATTCAACTTGAGAAAGACTATTCAACGCGATGAATGGTTTGAGATCGGAATAAGCAATAAGAGAATGGGAGAGGTGGATTAGAGGGCTTGCTTCCCAGTTATATATGCTTTATCATTACCAGAAATGGCAATTGATGGGAAGTAGGGATCCACAAAAAAGAAGATACTTTTACTGCAAAGTGGGTGGGAAAAGAGCTTTTTGAGCAATAAAGTGTGCACATTACAGCAGCAAATGTAAGAAATGTCACGGTTGCACCAGAAAAATGACTAATTGAAAATATTCCAAAAAAGCAAATTTTGGTCAGTTGTTGTGACCCCTTCATAAAGGGCGATTTTGAAGGATTTTCATTGATCAGTAAGTAGTGTTCTGTTGCTGAAAAGTTTTAACTGGAATATTTCCTTGGAAGAATTACACAACTCCCAACCAAATTCTTCTCTTCGAATATTACATCCTACCAAATGCAATTTTGAGTGAGGAAAATTTGATCAAGTATCATAATGAATAAGAACATAAGGTGAAGCTAAATCCATACTCGCACCATGAGGGCCATCAGGCTGGTGCTTATCCTGAGTTTCCTTTGTGTAAGCGGATCAGAGCACATGACCCCCCCCCCTCCCCCCCCTCTTCTATGGATATGACTCCAGCCCATCGCAGGTTAACTTCCCAGCAGTGCTCATTTCAATTCTACAGCTGAGTGGTCTGAAGCAAGCAGAGTAAAGTGCCATGCTGAATGACACAATGCAGCGCTCGCGGCGGGAATCATACCTGCTACCTTTTACATATGAGTATGACTCCTTAACCACTGAGCCATTGCAGCTTTGTATTATAAGAACAGCCGGATAACAACACTTCAATGAGCTTCAGATGGACTTACTGTATGGACATGGCAGTTCTATTTGAAACATTTAAAGAGTAAATATCTCTACAATGGAACAACACACATTGAAGATCAAAACATGCCGAGTTATAAAGTTCATAGCAAACATTACCTTTTCCTTAATTATCTACAAATATCTGAGATATTTCTAAGCATAAAAACATACAATAATTCTGACACAGTCATGCCAACATTTCCTGTTGATTATTATATGTAAGTTTAAAAAAAATGAAAGTATATAAAAGCCTTAAATACATAATTATCCTTAATTCCATTATTGACTGTGTAGATGTGTCTGAATAGAAACATGTCATAAAGTGAAATGAACTTTTACCTCAACAACTGCTGATATGACTTTCAAATCATTTTTCATACAAGTTTATTTCTTCACAACGTAATAAAAACACTTACAGTAATTAAAAAAATAACCACCAAGAGCGCTTACGACCATATAATTGTACCACATTTTACTGCCTACATTACTTCCTTATAAGCCCTCATGTTAGTCAGTCATGTACAAGAGACTGTAGAGTGTTCAAATTGCAATTTCACTGAACTCTGTATAGAAACTGATCCCAGCCAGCAATAACCACCACAAGACAGCATCAAACCAAAAATAAGCAAAGAATGTAACATTAAACCTAGTGTACTAAAAAAAAAAAAATAGATGTGGAGCATATTAAAAGACATGTAAATGGCATTCATTATTTACTGAATTTGGAATATGTTATTAGTCAAAGAAAATGTTGGGTGCTTTAATGGATGCTTATTCATCGAACATCATATTTCTTTTTAATTTCCCAATAAGCAACAATCTTTTTACTAACATATCCTGAGGTGTTTTCAAGTACAAAAAACTACTGCCAAAACTCTAGTTATTTGAATAATTGCATGTCCTTGATAAAAAAAAGACTCATGTTAAGGAGTTTAAATGAAATTGAGTAAAACTCACATTGAAATACTTTTGATCAGATCATAGAATTTAGTTAATCCAGTTCCATTGTATCTCCTTTAAGCGATGCACTTTTACTTTTATTAACATGTTTCCTGTTGTTTAGTTTTTTTCCATCATTCAATAATTAGACAAAATTGACGTCAATTTTCTCGTATAAATTTGTTTCATTCTTTACATCATTAAGAGTCCCCGTAATCTGCTCTTAATTGCTACATCTGATCGCTGTTCGTCTTCAGAGTTTTGAATATCATGTTGTACATATACAAGGATATCAGAGATCTTCTGAAATCATAGAAGATGTGACTAGAGTGAAGAGGACACTAATGAGTAGTCAGGAGGTAAATCACTGATTGTTGTTTGTAAATAATTAAAGCAAAAATTACCAATAAAGGTATCCAACCCCACTTGTGTTGGTCAAATGACCACAAAGTTGGTCAAATGTAATATGGATAAAGTCAACACAACATGGATGACAACACCTCATTAAAACCTAATCTTATAATCATATATATATATATTTATATATATATATATATATATATATATATATATATATATATATATATATATATATATATATATATATATATATATATATATATATATATATATATATATATATATATATATATATATATATATATATATATACATATTTTTAATTAAAATTATGCAGATATGAACAACTTTCTGATATTTTATGTAAACACAACACTTTTTAACCCTTTGTCACAATGATAACAATAGTTTGAAGGGAAGTAGCAAATTTTCTACCATACCTAACATCAATGTGTAGCCATGAAAGATATGCTACAGTCCTCAATTACTTAAATTGAGAAACAAAATGAAAAGAGTTTCATCAAGATTTAAAGCTGCTTTCCACACACTTTATTACATGTCTAAAGAATATATTGAGAACGACTCACTATGCTTTTTTTATGTGTAAGAAAACTGCATCGCTATTTCGGAGCGAACACCATTTACTTCTACGCGAAAATTCATACACCTTCTAAAAATCTAATATTTCAACCTTTCAACACCTAATATTCACAAGATAGCAACTCAGTCTGAGAAAACAATTACCTCATTCATTACAGTTTACAAAGCCAAATTCCTGATGAAATAAGCCTTTTCCACACTTTCTTTGCTATTTGGTTGTTCACGGTCTCAGAAATGGAGTAGTAGTTAGGTATAAGTGCGTATTTTGAACATGCTCAAGCCATATCTCTATGCTATATCGCATACGCTTAAATGCGCAAGCTTTCTCGAGTAAAGTCACGAACAAATGCCCAAGGAAGGATGCAGGCCAACATGTTGAACGCTTTCATTTTAATGTGATATTGGGTTTAAATCGGTTTGAATAATGCACATAATTTATGGTTTATTATTTGTTTTTTAGAGGGAAAATTCTATGATTTTACGGAAGACTTTTGATATTTTATTCTTGGCGGAACACTAGTAGACAAGACTACTGTTTTATTAATTGTTTATACATTAGATAAATCAAGTTTTGATCTTGAAAACAATTTTGTAGACACGTGTTTAAGGCCATTAACTTTTTCTTTATCGTGTGATACAAGATTTCAATGTGCATGCTTTCATGCCCTAATCTGGGTTATTAGCTGACTATGTGATTTGGGCATGAAGATTTGTGTTAAAGTATATTCTGCTCATTCAATTAATACTAGGCAATGAACAATGTCCTTGATGTTACAAAACCACAGAGTAAATAGATGCAAGGGTTGACAGGAAAGAACTGAAATATGAAATCAAAACAGCCTGTGTAAGTGAGTGTGCAACAGGGAGGAAAGAAAACCAGGCAGTGAGCTAAATAATAAATGTAAGCTCAGTGGATCAGAAAAATGCATAGTGGGTTTTGTGGAAAGGATTTTGTAAGACACAAAGGCTAACTCATTCAGCACATATAAACTAAATCATTACTGATGGCAAAATAGTAACCAAACCTCTAGAAACTTTAAAGAATATCATAAATTTCATACATTTAAATGATGGACGTGAAGCAATAAAAGAAAAATCAACCACGAAAAGGTGACTATGGAGATTTACACTTTCGTAAAGTAGCTTCTTCCATTTATTTCTGTCTCTTGCAAATACCGTCTTTTCCCTCCAAGTATTCCAACCAGGCTCCTTTCTAACTTTCTCGACTATCCATCTCCTAAGTTGTTTTCGGTCGCCCTCTTTTCATACTAGACTTCAAGGACAAGTACAGTTTTGCCATAATAATCATTCTTTCTCCTTAGCAAATGTCCAATCCATCTCCATCTTCTTGTATAAATGATCTTTTATTCGGTATGACCTCTGCTCTTCCATATAATTCATCATAACTTATCTTCAAAACAAAACACTCGCAAAATGAAATACTGTATTTCAATATGCATCTTAGATTCCAACACACTAAAACTGTAAGAAACATTAAGGGATGAGTACAGCAAGTTCATAGTTCTTAAATGAAAGAAGATTTCACAAAAACAAAATGGTGAAGAAACTACTAAAATATCTTAATCCGTTAAAGATATATTCAAGTTTAAAGTTGTGTCTCATCTTTGTAGAAATGACTGATGTAGTAAGTCTAGCATAGAAGGTTGCAGCCCTCATCCTCACATTCTTAATAATTGAAAATTAATTTAGAATTTTTTACTATTTGAATTATTTTTCCTCAAACTTTCTTCAAGTGGTAAATTATACTTAAGGCCTTAATAGATTCTAGTGTACTACTTTCCTGACGTATCCAATGGTTTTTGAGCCACAAAATCTCAGGAAAAATATGATAGAATACATAAAGACTTTGATAAATCTGAGGTTATGGCGTCACAACTTGTCTGATTTCAGTCGTTTCTACGCAAATGATTCATAACTTTAAATCTAAATATCTATATCTATAAAAGAATTTTTCTTTTTTTGAAAGCTCTCTTCATCATTCTGTTTCTTTTATATGAGATAATCTTGCTTGACCACTGAACAAATCCTTTAAAACTTCACATACTTACTTGCTTAAGGATATCCACCACCTTCACATTTGAAACTTTTTGTTGACCAAAGATCTGAATATTGAAGGCAGCAATTTTTAACGGTTCCCCATACATCTCGGCTTTGTATTCTAGCGGCGCTCCTCCTGGCGTGAGTCCAGCGTCTTTACTTCTAAGAGTGAGATACACTGGATATCTGTCAGAAGCCTAGAAAACACAACACATTAGATAGTAGGAAGCACTTAATATATCAACATCTATGAATCAAAATCAAGGTTATCTCCTTCCATGGGCTTAAGTAATTCAAACACAAATCTAGAAATCTAGAAAAATATTTAATATCAACGTGACCGTGACTCCCCTTCAAAATTTAGGGAGATTTATTGTATGGTTGGTTGCTTACCAAGGACTTAGAATGTCCTGACAAACCTCCATATTTCTCATACACACTTTCTGTATAGAAAAAAATCGCATTTAAAAAGTATAAACCTACGATGGTCACTTGTGTTACCGTAATACACCATGAGAATAATTATACTGACTCCAAACCTTATCATTACCGTTGCTCCTCTATAGATGAAAATGAAACAACACACCTTTAAATGAAAATGGCGCATAAAAAAAGCTAAATGCTTCACAAGCTGTGAACATTCTCTTGACTTTCTCTCTATGTAATATCAGGAAAGGTCACATTTAAGAAAAATGCTGAGAATGCCTTAACAGTCACAATATCTGCTATTCCAAGAAAATCAATTTGCAAATTGTCATTATTGAGTAAATTTCTCATTTCATATACTACATACTTCACTGGTCTTGAGTCCAAGTGCAGCCCCGAAGTTGTAAACTCCTGACTGGTATGGGTCAAAGGCCAATTGTAATGCAGAACCTGCAACAACTAACCTGTTGAGAACAAAATGGAGATATCATCTTATCAAAACATTATTAAAATAGCTATATATAGAAATAAGGAACACTAAATTTTGAAGAAAAAAACTATGGTAAATTACTCATTATTATTGACAAAAAAAACAAAAATTTTGCAAATAAAAATCAACAGAGGACCACATTCTTAAACAAAATCAAAAAGCAACAAACAGAGTATATTCTAAATGTTCATTGGAAAAAGAAAAAAACAAACTTCAGAGCTGGAAAAAATGTACAGTTCTGGCGTTTATAATTGTGGGAAAATCAGGAATTCGCAGGACGAAAAAAATCATACATTTTTTGAAGATTTCATGAGTAAATAAAAGTATATGTGGTAAATATGTGCTCTAAAAAGCCTCCATGTATTTGCGATGAAAAGTACATTAATTGGGAAAGAGAGAAGTTTATATGTTACGATTTTTCTTAGGAAAATTTTTGACACCTTTATTCAGAACTGTGGGAAATTGTATAATCAATTCCAACTCTGAGTAACTGCATATTCACATCAAAAAATGACACAAATGATACATAATTTCATCAGAAATGAAAAAAAAAGGAAAATTAGAAGCAGTAACACCAACTTGGGACTGTACAATATGATTGACAACTGACATGGGGGTGTACTTGACTATTATATTGGTGGAATGCAGACAGGGGGAAAACTTTTGGGTTCTGAGTTAATGATGAAAATTTATATATAAATGTGTCTTATTGGAAAGAGAAAAGGTAGAAATATAGACTTGCACCACTTTTTAGCGCCAAACTTTCTTTCTAAAAGGCGCCCATACTCCGGTTGCATACAGTGTGCTATTTAAACTGCATTGTGTGAGCTGGTTGTATGATACCAGCCCCACAATAACCACCACAAAAACATTATGAGAGTCAGATGAAAATAAGCAAATAATGTGTAACAAACTTTAGTATTTTAAGTCTTTAAATCTATCAGTCATAAAATGTTGGGTGGGCGCTTATTAGAGCAGAAAGGCTTATCGGAGCAGGGGCGTTTAATACGTGGAATACAGTATGTGTTTTTTTACAAGCTTGCACAATGAGCTTAAGCAGGTTGCCCAATTAACAGGTATGAGTGTTTTTCCTCCAAATGGGATTGATATTGGTGGTGTAGTGGTTAGTGCTTTGTCCTCTCATCCGCACGTGCTGGGTTTGTATCCCGGTGGGTCTGCAACCAGTGAGTTCACAACTGGTTATCAAAGGCTGTGGCTGTCTTGATGTAATGTCCAGCACTGGATGCTTTCGGGACATTAAACCTTGCTATGCTATGCTATATTTACAATGTGGACAAAGAAAATAAAAGGTTAAAGGTTTGCTAAAACCGTTTTCATTTCTTGTGGCTATACTCTTACTTAAATCAATGATATCTGTGTCTCCGACTAAGCTTATAATCAACACGGAATTCTAAAAAAATTAAACCATGATTATTTATATCAGCTTGTATAGTGAGACCATTAAAAGTGCATGGATTGCACATTACTGTAAGAGCAGACTAGTGATTACAAACAAACCAATGATTATACTTACCACCTTACACCAAGAACTATATCATGAACTACATAGAAAATGACAGCAACAAAAAAATATGCAAATTTCATGCAACTCAGTGAACAAAGGAATACAATGAAAAACGAAAATGCAGAATTCAACTGTCCCGGTGGTTCTGCAACCAGAGAGTTCACAACTGGTTATTAAAGGCTGTGGCCGTCTTGATATAATGTCCAGCACTGGATGCTTTATGGACATTAAACCTTGCTATGCTATGCTATATCTCTATGACCACTCAACTGTAAGCTTTCCTATCTTGTTCTTAATTAATAGTCTGTCAGTCCAGGAGCATGCCTAATAATAGGAACCCAAATGTGCCTAAAAATAGGAACATGGAAGTCACCACTTTGTGCTATTTCCCATGATCCTTTGAGGCACTATCCTCACGCTACGGCCTAATGCAATGTTACATATATCAAATTTGAAATATGTCTCAGAAAAATATCTTTGTAAGGGGAAACTTAAAACTCATGAAAATACTTTCCTTACAATCATATGGCTAAATATCATCCACTCCCTTCTTATATGTTTACCACACTGTTTTCAAAATACTAGAAAAAACAGACAATACAACTAGGTTTTTAGGCGCACAACAGTAATTCTGAACATTCAACTTTTTAAAAATAATGTTTTTGTGTTTCGCATCGAATATTTGAAGTATTGAAATTAGTGAACCATGACATTTTATGATAACATCTAAACAATCCGGCTGCATGACTTCAACATGCTTATGTTTTATACATATTCTTATTAAAATAAATAAACTTAAAATAAATCAATTAAAATATTCCAAACTGTACTAGGCCCTATGGCAAATCGAATATCCCCAGCTTGTGTCGCAGACTCGCCCGGTCGCAAGTATTCTTACTAAGCTTAATTTAAGAATGATGCATATTCATTTGTAAAAATGATCAATGAAGCGTGAAGTGAAGTGAACCTGTATTCTATACTTGTACCCAAACATTTATTAGTTAGCGTCTCAAGGCTTGTTTCTTTCAACAAACAAAATAGTCAAACTACTTGCAAAGATTTTGTTTTCGTAAGATAATTGTCCAATGATATCAAGAAGTACAATTCGGGGGTCGTGGAGGGAAACATTTGCTGATGGCCAAAATTATGTTCCAATATTTTGTCAAAAGAGCTGTTTGTTCAAAGGCTAAATTCAGAGAAGCTCTCCTTTGAAAACTAAGGATGTCCTTTTTACTAAGTCAGGAGAATTTTGAAATAAAACAGGTCTCAATTTTAATACTCGTGTCATTGAAAAATTACTCATAAGTAGTCATAAGAAAGAATTATGATTAATTTGAACATTCGTATCAAAGGTTTTCAGTACCATCGCATTCACGAATAGTGTGTTCAAATATTCTTGAGACTCAAAAGAAAAATATGCCCTCATTTTCCATTTAAGATCATTTAACTGAAGAAGAGTAAAATATAAGCGTCATCTCAAAATATGATATTTTCTGGACCCTATTTTACTTTTTTGATGGGTCATACGAAACCTTCCAACCCCTCCCCCAACCATTCAACCCACTAAGAGGCAAGTTTACCCACCTGTCGTAAGAGCAGTCAGTGCTTGAAAGAGTGGTATCAGCATCATCACCAATGACCCAGACAAATCTTGCATCTTGTCTTAGAGATACCCCATCCCAGCACGATTTGCAAAGGTAGCTACAATCTGAATGAAAATCTCCTCCAATAATTACATCCTGGGTTAAAAAGTACAAAACGTTTCTTTCTTTATTTGTACAAAAAGAAGATAGAGTTTCATGTTGTATATAAAGAGATTTTTGCATCTCTATATTTCCCTTTTAAAGCACACAATACACGATGCTTCTGTAGTATACATTTCAGTGATGAAATATGCATCCATCTCCTTGAAAGTAGAGTACTGGGTATTGGAATGATGTTTCCAAAGTGGAATACTCAACTGTTATAAAAAACACTTTCTACATCAATGCCCATCGAGAGACTGCCACTAAAAGTGAGGGTCCTATGCCGCAATCTCTTATCATCTTCAATGGTCAAATGCTAACCATGAACAGTATCACACATTTCCTTCAATGTTTTCTAGCCACCACCTTTCGAACATGTGACTAATGTGTAGGACCACACCACGTGTGCTTACGTTTCCATCAGTATAACATCAACAGACTGAAAGAATGAATGGCCATCATAACAATGGACATGGCAAATAGAGACAATCAGATTGTAAATTTCCAAGCTTGAACTCTTAAACTCAAATTCTGGTTATGAAATGCCTGACCTCAAGCATGTGGGGGGCATTTGAGACCCCCCTCCCGAGAGATCACTTTGCCTCCCAGAAAATTTTGTCAAGTGACATATGTTGTCTGATTTATAGGCCTTTGCACCCCCTCCCATGAGACAAAACTTCCCATCTCTTGCCCCCACCCCCCCAGCATCAAAATCCTGGTGCTGTCACTGGGGGCAGCCCAGGTTTTACATACTTTGTCAATGTTCATGGTCGCAGACTCAAATTACAGTCACCGATGCAGGTAACCAGTGTGTTAATTAATAATGGCGAACAAAACATCACATATTTAGTATAGGGATAATGTTTAAAGTAAGCAGAGCAATATTTCAGCATATACAAATGAAATGGTTAAACAGGGTTATTCTAGAAACTGGACATGCACGATGGAGAGCATTGTTTCATTTGAAAATTGTCTATAATAGGAAACCATAATGGAGGGAATAATTATATTAGAAAATGAAATGAAGTGTTATGTTACGAAAGGTGAATGATTTTTAAAGCAGGGCTTTGCATCATGACTTACGGCTGTTCCATATCTCCTTATTGCCTCTTCATAAACTTCAATCAGTGAGTTCATCTCTTTACAGTCTGTGATAATTTAAGACGGCAACCAATCATTGCAAATCGAGGAATAGCTGAAAAGATATTTAAATATTAAAGGAGCTGGTGGCCGAAAAGTGTGGGTATTAATTTTTCCCAATTTATGTAGATTTTAACCAATAAAAGTCACATCACACGGTCTGTTTTAACTGTTGTTGGACACTATCGCACACATGCGAACAAATTCAAAAGTCAATGAGAAAACATGTACAAGTTTTGAGCACTTAGGTCAGGATTTAGTAGCATTTATGATATTCTATACCGCTGGGTGTAAGAACTGTATCGATTAATTGTGAGATTAAAGAAAAAAATGCCATCAACTTTTCGGCCGCCAGCTCCTAGAAGGTCAAAGTCATGTATATAATAAAGTTTTTTGAAAATAATTTTTAGAAAAAAATAATTTACTATTACAAATATCTAAACTGTTTTATAACTGCATAAGTACACTTGTACAGTATTTTGGAATACAGAAAACACGAGACAAAACAATAATTTCATTTAATTATGCTTCCATAAACTATGAATCCTATGGATAGATATGCTCCTGCTATGCTTTGAGTACACAGCCCCAGATTGCAATTATACCCGAGTAAATTGTAGGAAATTTTTATTTTCTTGAGACAGTGTATGAATGTCCTGATGTTAAAACATAATACAGAAATCAATTCAAATTCATTATCTTTTTCATACACCTTTTTTAGATCATTAATTTTGTACAATATTGCGCCTACAGTGACTAGGTTGGCATTTCTTCCACATTATTACTGCTAAAACATGCTCTTCTATTGAAAAAGGAAACTCTACAACTTAGATAACCTTAACTGTACATTACACTTCTTTTATCACAAATAATTCTACAATCTTAGAAAAAAGTAATTGACCCTCTTTCTTCACCCCTTCCACCTCATTTCAATGTTGGAATTGATTGTCAAAAGCTGAAGATGCAAGCAAGGTTTCATCTAGCCATCCGTGCAGCTGTCTTTTGTATGACAAATTTCACAAAATCACGTCTGAAATTATCAAAATGGTTTCATAACTGATATGTGAGCCATGCTGAACTGAAAGCAGATTATCACATAAAGTAGTTGTAAATTTCAGAATAAAATTTCTAACATACAATTTTTTATATTTGTTTAAAAAGAAAGTCAAAATGATTCTCATGAAAAGTGAAAATCTGTTCCAATTAGGTATGCTAGAAATATGATTACTTATATTTTGGTATGATCTAATTAAAAATTGAAATAGGTTAATACCAGTAAAAAATATTTTTAAATTAAACTCTACAAAATACACAACCAAAGCAAGAGAGAGTCCATAAATAAATACCAGTAAAAATATCAATTTTAGATGAATTACACTCAGAGAAGTTCAATAGTTTTGTTTATATGCTAAAATTTAAATAAGGGCAACCTTTGCTGGAAATGTTAAGCTTCTTATAAAGAAAATAAATACCAGTAAAAAATCATGAATTTAATTCATCTCTAAAGAACCAAAGCAAATAACTAAATAATATCAGTAAAAAGAATATAATTTTTGATTACACTTTACAACCAGAACCAAAAGGTTTTATGGTTCCAATGCTTTTGTTTTTCATAAGTTGATTGCATTTGCAAAATTTGTATTAACTGTCATGTCATTGCATATCATGTGAAAATAGTTATTCCATGATATTTATTCATAGGCCGCACCCACCATGTAGATCAATACAAATGTTGACAACAATAATTAACATTATCAAAGCAAGCATGATGCAAAAACAGTTGCTCATTTATCCTATTTCAAGAATTTTTCAGTAAGCCCTGCCTACTCATTAATATTCAGGATATTATTACCACAACATTAGAACATATGTACAGACCATGACCCATCTGTTTACCACATAAAGCATCAATCTGATATATAGTTAGAGATACAATATGGTGTTTACATCATTTAACAATTTCAAACTAAACCACACTCACCATGCATTTTAATGTCATCTGTTGATAACATAAGCATGTACACAATAACCAACAAAATTATCATGCCCAATATGAAGCAATACAGACATACAGTTGCTTATTTATTACTTTTTCAAAATTTTCACTTTAAGCTCCATCCACTTATTAATATGCATAAAATCACCATCAAAACATCAGGGCACATCTGCAGATAATGAGCTATCTGTGTACCACATATGACATAAATCCACTTTACTGTTCTTGAGACCATGTTTACAAGCTCTTTTCATCAAAATCTTATAAGCCTTGCCCACTATGCATATTAATGAAGTTCAATGTTTTTATATCATGAACATGTACACACCAGCTAACAGCATACATACACCAAATATGGAAACAAAACAGACAAGGAATTGTTAAAATATGCTCATTTCAACATTTTCAAATTAAGCCCAGCCTACTCATTGATATGCATGACATCACCATCAAAAACAATAGGTCAAATCTACGGACCATGGGCTATGCAGTGCACCACATATGACATTAATCCAGTGTATCGTTCTTGAGATATCGCGTTTACGAGCTGGCCGTCACAAACATACATACACACACTTACATATACATACACACACACACCATCATGACCGCATAGGTTTCTGATGCTATCGCATTGAAACCAAAAAAAACATCACAAGAAAAGCAAGAGAGAATCAATAAATGAATACCAGTACAAATTTCAATTCAAGCAAAGGAATTCAATATTTCTAAATTACTCTTGCAAAATTGGAATTAAAATGTCAACTCAAAGAGCATTAGATTTATTAAGTACAAGATTTGTACTTAAATTTTATGTATGTTTTCTTAAATATCAAAGTCTGCTTAGAAGCCAATCCTGACCCTTCAAAATGATAAAACTCCCAGAATTTTCGGGGAATTTGCTTCCTGGTCCTCCACGGGAGTGTTTCCCCTAGAACCCCACCCTTGGGGCATCAAAAAATTGGTGCAAACTTAGAAATTCTCATTGCATACCCATTTCTGCAATTTTTAGATGAAGCCCTGGGTGAAAGTCGTGTCCCCACATTAAAAAAGGGTAGAAGACTTTTAATCAGATATGTAGATTAAAATTTAAAAATAAAATTGATGGTCCATCAGAAAGTTAGGCACAAGTCATAACTCATCAAGATTTAACCCCGCACCATTTCAGTTTATCACACATCCACCTATTTGATCTATCCTGATCTAATCACAAACCTGTTAAAGGAGAATCAAAATAAGCCACAAATGGATTTTTTCAAAACCGCCTCCTGCATATGTGTAGTTGGCCAACAATCGCACTTTCTGTGACCTAGACAAAATAAGATTAAAAATTGTCTGAAAGAATATTACTTCCATTATTGACCTTTGAGAAATAACGGTTTGTAGGAGTCTTTAAAATCAAGACAACATCAATGGAAAAACAAAGGAGACCTTGATGGCAGAGCAATCAAAGCTATTGTTTCCACTCTAGCTTCCAGCGTTCCATCCCGTTGGTCTCCAACCAGTGCTCCACAACTGGTTAATAAAACGGCTGTAAGCGTCTTGATGAAAATACTCCGATGGAGATCTTTCGGGACATCATATAAAAAATTAATGAAGAGAGTGAATAATGCTGGGAAAAGATGAATCTAGTTGATTCCCAGAGGTCATTAGGAAATTCACACAAACAATTTAGCAGAGACACTGAACAATCTGGTATGTAAATAATCTTTAATCTTAAATTTGGAAAGGAATCAAAGTACTCAGAGAGAGAGAGATGACTTGCACATGTATGCTGTTTATGTTAACATAACCAAACAAAGAAAATAAATGACCACAGGGAGATTAACATAAGGTTCTTCACACTTTTGAATTCACCATAGAATGCAGTTTCATGTTTCTCAGAACAGATGCACATTCTGTAGAGTTGGGAATGTTTTTTTCAAATATATGCATTTTTACTGGTACAAGTATTGAAGAGATGTTTTCAAAACTCCATAATTCATTGTATTTCATACCAAACATCTTTAAGATGAATTTCACTTAGACAGAGAGATGCAAAATTTTGGCTTTTTCATAGATATTTGCTCTAATAAACATGGCATAACATTGGCACCTAATGGAAAATGTAAAAGAGGGAGACCCATAACAACTTGGGAGGAAAACCGTTGGAAAGGAAGAAACAAGGCAGGGTGGAAAAAATGGAACGAAACCACGGTGGCTGCAGCCTGCAGGACTGAGTGGAAACATTGTGTGAAGGCCTTATGTGCCACTTGGCACGAAGCAGCTAGGTAAGATAAGGTAAACATGACATAAGCCTATCTTTGGATACAACCATTTGGTCTGTCACAATGTAACCGGGGGATGGCCAACACCCTAGAGTCTTCTGCTAGTCTGTCACACATGTAACCGACTGGAAGAATGGCCCTTTGCAACACCCTAGTGTCTCCCAGGTATCTGCTAGGGTAATTCTGCAGTTTGTCACACATGTAACGGACTTGATAATGGCCCTAAGGCATGTCATGTTTCAAACAATGTCAATAAGCATTTCTAAATGTCATTTTAAGCTTCTACATTCTCATACCAATAAATTCACCATAAAGGGTTTTGCTAATTACACCAAGAATAATGTATTGTTGTCAGATACATTATTAACAACTATATACTCAATTGTTTTGCCATATTCACTTGACAACGATCCTACTTGAAATCATAAACAGATTATTACAGGCAAGAAAGATTTTTAATTTCTTAGTTCTAACTATCTTAAGTAATGAATAATAATTAATATAACTACAACACAACATTTTCTGGAATATTTCTACAACGATGTTTAAAATGGCACAGAACAAAATCATCGCAAGATATTTCACATATTTTATTTCTCAATTCAGCAATGTAGAATGAAAATGCAATACATATTGTTTTGAATTCTTTATTTCCACACATATCATAGGCAAGAATACGTTACATCAAATCATAATAGGGCTACTTCTTTCTATTCAGTATTTTTCCATTCACCACTTTGAATCAATTGCATTGTTAAATCTCTAATTAAACTTCCTTGATAACCGCCCACCCTCTGCTGGAAAAAAAAAAGCTATTGACAGAGAACAATTGTTGTGATATCGTATGCTGCCAAACATAAATATAATGCTATTCTCTCTGTGTATCCAAACATAGAGGTACCACTTTATGGTCTAGTGTACATTACATAGCATGAGTAAACTTCCTGTTGGGACCCAACAGTATGAATTTGATTCACTTTTTAACAGACAAGGTCACAATAGTGGCAGTAATCAAGAGAGTTACCATGCAGTTTGTTTGTGTTTAACAGCACTTTCAATAGGTAAAGTCATATGTGCCAAAAGAGGTTATATTTATGAACTGATTAATTGTTTGGTGCTTGGTCTGAGTGCAAAGAAATGTGTTACTTGTGGTAGTGCAATGAGGTACTAAACTTAAAGAAGAGAAAGGTAAAGGACTAGTATAAGGGCCAGCTGATGGCCACAGACAGAAGGTTATAGGTCCAACCGGTCTTGCAGTAAAGCCTGCATTAAAAAACTGGAACTGTCGGAAGGACAGTATGCTCGACTATTCAAAGCTAGTATAGAGAATGGGCTTATAGAAGGAAGTATATACAGAAATAAGGTAGCAGAGGCAGATGATTTCAAATTACTTGAGCTTTGAAATATGCACTTAAATTTCTATTTGCACTACAAGCTTTAAAATATCTTTGAGTTTTCCTAGATATTTTAAAGACAAAAAAGCTAAAGTAACTCAGAAAACATGTAAAACCTAGCAGTCTTTATAACTACAACACCTCTTTAAGTTCTATCAATTGAATAACAACAAAGAAAGGAAAGGCTCTGACTTGCCAATGTCAATGAAAGAATGCCATTAACCCCCTTTTCAACCTGTACCCTCCCCCAGCCCCTACACATTCCCAGAACAACACCCTGGATTGTAATACAACTTCCAATTTAATAAAATATGTGTGTCAAGCAAAGTCAAGCAGCATGAAAAATGTACAATAACATTAAAGCAAAATTATGCAAAACAATATTGCTTAACGTATGACAAACTAGACAATGGAAATGATACAAATCCCCTCACCGCATATTCCAGATTGTCCCACATTCCATCCCAACCTGTCCCAAATGTCATCCAACATCTATACTCCATGCAACCACACCTGAAAATTAGATACTGTATGTCATTCCACCACTTGCATGACCGACATGCCATCACAACTGAAATCCAGATGACATCCCACCACATGCCATTCTGCCCTGTCCCACATGTCAACCCACCCTGTTCCACATGCCAGCCCACCCTGTTCCACATGCCAGCCCACCCTGTTTCACATGCCAACCCACCCTGTTCCACATGCCAACCAACCTGTTCCACATGCCAGTCAACCCTGTCTAACATACCAACACATCCAGACCTACATCCCACCACACCCTGCACTTCAAACAATTCCACCCTGTCCCACATGATATCATTCAAATTCCTTCAGCTACTTTATCATCATGTCATCTTCTACCCCACATTCTGCTTATTGTTTATATTTCTCAAACCCCTAATTTAACATTCTTTAGAAGCGAGGAACTTTTATTTGCTTCTTTATTTATTGCAAGACAAACATTTTGATTGCAATTCTTATCAGGAATGTCAATATCATACCAAAACTTGAAATGTGAAGTTAGTGAGTCATAAGCCATAACTTTTGATACATTGCAGCAAATACACGCTATACCTCACTATTAAGTGTGAACAATGCTCTTCACATAAACTATATGATCATTTGTTTAAGCAAAATCATTATATCCACTTTAATTCAAGAGATACCACATATTCAACTATTTTCAATGCTATGCAAATAGGCTAATTATTATGCACACACAATCCCCCAATCATGCTTAAATGAACAATACCAATGCTCTCCACTGAACCAAATAGCAAGTTATTATCTCAAGTTAAATATTTTGTACACAAGTCTATTGTTATGCAAATAACCTACTTAATATGCACACTATACCTCACCATTGAGTGTGGACGATGCTCTTTACATATATGATCATTTGTGTAAAAAAAAAATCCCCACTCCCACTTTAATTTAAGAGATATCATTGATACAAATATTTTCATTGTTATGCAAATAAGCTAATAAGTGTGCACATACAACCCCAAACCATGCTCACTTGAACAGTACACCTACGCCAAGTTACATAAATGTACACCATTAATAACTTAAGTTATGAAAACTTTAACCAAACTTTAACCTGACAAATATTTTCATTGTTATGCAAATAAGCTAAATAGTATGCACACACAAACCCCCAATCATGCTCATTTAAATAGTACCCATGTCCTCTACCCCTATGCCAAGTCACATGATTGTATACTATTCATAAGTTATAAAAACTTTAACCGAAAACTATAACCAAAAACTTTAACCAAAACTTTAAGCTGACAAATATTTTCATTGTTATGCAAATAAGCTAATTAGTATGCACACACAACCCTCCAATCATGCTCATTTGATCAGTACCCATGTCCTCTACCCCTATGCCAAGTCACATGAAGGCACACTATTCATAACTTAAGTTATGAAAACTTTTAACCAAAACTTTAACCAAAACTTTAGCCAAAACTGTACCAGATGCAGACACCGATGCGGGTAGTAGAATAGCTCTACTATTCTTCGAATAGTCGAGCTAAAAACCAGTAAGGGATTTGGTTGCAGGTGGTTGATCAGATGATCCTGTGCAAAAACAGGATTCATACACAACAAAATTACACTGATGGCTTTTCAATCTTTTAATCACAAATTTGGACAAAAAAGAAGCATTGAAAACTACAAAGTTAAAAATATTCTGAAATTGACCTCTTGGTTAGGGAAATTCCTTCCCTGCCATATATTGCTCCATGCATAACCTATCAGAATGAATGTTTCTCTCACCTGTACATATATGCAAATTGTTCTTGAGCTGAAGATGTTCCCACTCTGTCTGAAAGCGTCATCAGAAATATATCGTCGGAAAGCCTGAAAGAATCAAATCAATTTAAATAATAACACCTTCGTGTTCTCAACATAACTTGGTATGTTTTTGAAAAGTTATAAAGTAAATATCTGTTTAGCATATAGATTCCTAAAGGAACTCAATTTTTGACCCATCTCTACGAAAAGGTCCTTAAAATCCACTAATACAGAACTCATTTCGCCATAACTTTTAAAAATAAGAAGAAAAAAAAATCACTTCTTGTATCAAATGAAAGCTTACAATAGATCATTCTCTTTCTCGTAGTGTGTTTCTTTTATTTATTCCACTTGATTCTCCCCCGTACTTTAAAGTACAAGGAAAAAAAACCTTTCCTGGTTTGCGCGACACATTGACCGTCTTAAAGAGCTTCCACACAAGTGTGAAACTTTTTGATATCATAAGTTCTTACCACCGTACGTCACAAATTTACTTCTTTCCAGTTAAACACAGCAGGCCTTGCAGTACAAGGGGATACAGAAGTCAATGCCAAAAGTCATTGTTCCCAATTTTCCTCCGTACTTTAACCCACCAATCAAAGAGGCTGCACAAGCTTTTGTAATGATAATGCCAATTTTCATGGCCTGTTGTGTAGCTTCTCATTGACTAAGCACGTGCTGAGCTTACATACAAATTTTGGGAGAGTTAACCACAAGTTAAACAAGAAAGCAATCCATGGAGTTGTTGATCTCATCACCTTAAGCATACAGCATAGTGGGGGAAATAGCTAATAACAATAAATATACAGGGAAATAGTTCAAAGGATCACTAGCTCTGTGACCTTTTACTCCAGAGTTTACAGGACAGAAGTTCATGTACCATGTGATACAAACATAGGATTGGCCTAGGTCTTGCACTTTGGAATTTAAAGTGGCACAAAATAGTACATAATTACCCCTAAAAATCACATATTTGACCTCTGACACTTGACCCTAATCACTAAAACAAGTAATGAAATTATTCAAATTTTTGTACCCTACCCTGACACCATTCATGCTCACGTCAAACTTACTGTACCATTCCATAACTATATCAAACTTTGACCTTTTGACCCCAGTCTACTCGACACAAATTCATGTACCAAGGTATCATGGCACAACATAGGGTTGGTATAGGTCTTGTACTTTTTTAGTTTAAAATGGCGCACAATTTTTCATAAAAACACTTTTTTGACCTATGACCCAAAACCTTTTGACCTCCACAATTATTTTAAAGTTTTGTTAGAATGTTAAACCCTACCCACCTATGTAATTTGTAAAGATACTAAGTAATTCCTTCAAAAGATACAGCCATTAACCAAAAACTTGTTTCATTTGACCTGTGACCTTTGTACCCCAAAATGGGCCAAAGGTACCCCATCTACCAATTTTGGGTTATGTGTGTATGACAGTTTTTGGGTTATAAGCGACACCAAATTAGGTGTTGCATACGCACACACACATACATGTTTAAAGTCCCAATCGGGGACATGCGTTTTGAATCACCCAATAGGGGACATCGTACTTAGACGTTCGCTTAAGCCTGATTAGATGTTAATTGGTGCATAGATCACAATTTTACAACCCACTGTTATTAACACTCAACGTTTTTTTTTAAGGCCTGTAATATAGTACATACCAAGTAGGGACACACAAGTGTCTTCTAATCGGGGACCACATCCACATATAAGATACCAATCGGTGCCATATATACATATCAGGATTATTAAGCAATTTATGGTAAGAAAAATAAAGAAACTTATCTCACATATTTCTGTATTTACTGTTACAACAAAACGACACGTTTTGAAAAGAATATAGTTTGTATCACAAATAGCTTATAGTGTATACTGAGGATAATGCAAGTATCTTCCAATCGAGGACATTATACACTAGTACATACTAACCAGGGACAAACAAGTGTTTTTTATCTGAGACTAGATACACATATAACATACGAATCGGGGACCCCGAAACAAACAATTCTGGGAAAAAAATTACTACATACTTATTTTCATTAACATAGAAACTTATTTTCATATACATCTTAAGAACTATTATAACATTTTAAAGCATAAAATAGCTGGTTATATCATGAATGTTTTCTTACATGCTAACTGGGGGTCTCTTTCAATTGGAGACAGTATGCACATAAGGTAGGAATCAATGTCATATATCAAAAGCATTTTCCAGAAACTAACTTACGATTTGTTTTTCTTACGATTTGTTTTTGCTATACTTTTAGGTCTTTGACGTTTAGGTTTTTGATAATTTTGGAAATGGCATAAACTGAAATACTGCGTAGGCCTCAAGTGCTTTTAAGCAGTAAATACAAACACACAAAACACATTAATCGGGGTCATAATAAAATGGCAACAAATTTTGCATTTACTTTTACTTCGCTTTTTGTAATAAAAAGTAGGGCAATTTCGAGCTGCTGCATGAGTTTAGAAGTAGGTCAATATATCATTTATGGAAAAGAATATAACTAAACAACCAGATCAAACAATGCTCCATCACATTACAAAAGGGTTGCAAGACTGGTGGCATCAAACAGGTAGACCTTAATTTATAACAAAATTTCTCAGTAACAGGTTATGATGGGGAAATCGGTAGGGGTGAAAGGATATTTCCATTAAATTTGGAGATACTATGTGATGTCTAAGGTCCTAATTAATATTTGGGTTCACCGTAGCATACCCTTTAGTCACAAGGAGAACCTCTTAAGGAACTGGGCGAAGACATGACGATATAAAGCAAAATTGATAGAAACACTACTGCAAGATAGTTGCAATACGTTCTTTCCCATCTCCCACCCCTCTCAAGAAAAAACAAAACAAAAAATGATTCAAAAACAATATACATAAATGATAAAATAAATCAATGAAACAGTACAAAAATAAAGCAAAAAAAACAGAAAACATCAGTATTCAGGTAACACAATGTTTATTTGAAATGTCAAAAAGTAGCAAAAGTAATTCACTTTTAAAAATTATATAAGATAAATCCTGAAAAAACAATTAAGTAAGCTTCATTCTTCAGTGCTGCCCTGGATAGATTTCATTCATTCCGAAATGACGATGTTCCAATGCCATGATATTCTAAACTATTCTTCACTTATTAGTGAAATTGAATCCACTATCAAGCCATAAATGCTCATTATGCTGGTACTTATACCTAACTTCCTTGAAATTAGTGGTTGAGAGACGGAGGGCTTCATTCTTATTCACGCTCCTTTGAAATTTGGATTTTCAATTTTTCAAAATCTCTTTAAATACCCGGTGATTAATTAGTTACCTCCCTCGTTATGCTGGTACTTATACCTAACTTCCTTGAAATTAGTGGATGAGACCACATAACTCTCTTGAATAGTCGCCTGTTCATCGCAATTTATCTCCCCAGCAGTGATGTTCTCATTTACAGTTGACTTGAACCTCCTAATACCTTTGCATACGAGCATGTCTCCTACAAAACCTATGGATAGGTAGCAAAAAGTTGGTTTTATTTGGAGGAAGCCATGTAATATACCATCAAAATAGCAAAATAATTTCATCAAAACCGGTTAAAAACTTGTTACATTAAACTATGAAGACAACCTACGTACTTCCTTATGTTAACTATTTGTTTTTCAATTCTTCACAAACGTTATTTTAATGGCTTTTTAATGGTTTTTAACCTCCATCACAAAGGCAATTATAACTTAGCAGGAGTAAACATCCAATGATTTTCAGTAAAGTGACATTTTAGCCAGAAATTCAATGTATTACATATAATTTTGAGCTGTCCTTTCTAACAAATTAAAACTCTTTCATACATTAAAGATTAATTCAAACTTTAAATACCGCCAACTTGCTAATTTAAAGACTTTTGCTGTTCAGAATTTTAAGTTACTATCTGATGCATACATCTCTATCAGTCCGTATGTCTTTAACGACTGAAGATACACTTATGAGAAACAATAAAAAACCAAGCAACTTTAGAATTGACATGAACATTATGCAAGATTAAAAACTATAATTTGTGACTAAATCAGTGTTACTAGCCTTGAGCACAAAATCTCATCTAGATCAATTGCTGCTTATCTGTTAGTCTTTCATCATTTTTCCGCAACTAAATATGACAATTGTTGAACAATAATGCACTGTGATGGATTCACACAAATTTTTGCTGTTTTGAATTTGAAAACAAATATTTTTTTTGACTCTGCTTCTTTATCATCCTGCTCACATCTAAGTCAGACTGGAATTTTTCTGCCAAGCTAATGTAAACAAAAAAGGTTCAGAGCTTGCCTGGAGTTGCTTTGTACCTTCAAACAATTAAACAGTACCGTTATTGTAAGTCTTATTTATCTTATTTGTTATGCAATTACAAAAACAAACCCTGATTGGTTTAAACATAAAACATGAAATGTTAAAATTCCTACAAAGCGCATTTATAGTAATGTTTCCATTAAATATGTTGTACTTTCGTTTCAATACAGCTATATCATTTTTTTTTGAGAAACAAACATCACTACCATGAATATTTCAGCTGAGATTGTTACCTAGTTAAAGATTCCTAAACTGCTAAATCAATCATTTAGCTTTTGAAGAATAATTATATATCCTGCTTGGGGTCTTCACTTTTGCAACTTTGAAAATAGTACTAATGATTTTGTACTGATCATTTTGCTTAAATTTTAAAAGTTAAAAACTAAAACTCACAGGAATATTATTTTAAAGGTATTGTTTATGGACAGGTGGCAACACAATGAGCTTGTATGGTTTAAAACATACTTAATCTGTCTTTTTAAAGTATTTTAATGAGAGAAGTTGCCTACAGTGAACAGGAAATTGAATATTACTATAAGTTTGACCCAGATTTAACAGTATAGAACTTAATTTAAAACCTTTGCTATTTGAAATTTGGGAAATGAATAAAAAGAATTACATGAAAGAGTTTTAACTTATCCTTTTCATATATCATCACTTATACAAATTTTTGATTTGCAATAATGCAAAAACCTTTAGTGCTATTTTGACCATTTACTAACTGTTCGGCTTAAAACTTAACTCTTTTTCATCTAAGGGAAAATCAATACCTGTACACATACAGTACCCTTAATGAAAAGTCAACATGGAATCTCTTTCTACAGATCTTTGCCCCTGGCCCTCTTTACAAAAAGATTTCTAATATAATCTTTCACATTAGTCCACTTTCTACCCTTTAAACATTTGTTGGTCTTCAGGACCTCCATAATAACTGCCTTTCCAGGCAACCTCTTCAGTGCGATGTCTCGTTGAAACGCTCTCTTTATCACATCAGTTTCTTCATCCAGCCATGTCTTCCTTTTATACGTTCTTTCTACAATGGGATAATACAAAAAATAATAGACATATCACTCACAATTTTATCGTTAAACACACACACGTTCTTCAAATTCAGGGAACATGGGTCAACCAACTTGCATACCAAATTTTTGCCTGACTATGGGTCAATGCTATTTGTGGAGATAGTAATTCTGGATTCATAGATCTGGATCTGGTAAAAGGATACAGTACTGCATAGCAGATTAATACAAATTGGCCGATTCATATGTGTATGCTACTAGGCAAAACTATCACAGCAATTTGTTTTGATGCTCTTTGTACTAATAATAAGACTTCTGGAAGGGGCAATGAGCCACTTCTATAAGTTTTCATCTAAAGTGGACCTGGGGAGGTAGAATTGTCAAAAAGACAAAGGCAAATTCAGCCAAAAGTTGTAATTTTAGTAAGAGCCCAGGGCTTACCTACATAGGAACTCATCTGGTATGTGAGTCAATGACACAATTAGTCTTCTAGATTGGTAAATGAATAGTATAAGCCGAACAATTAGCATAGTAATGGTGATCTTAGAAGCATTGATTCATGTGTAGCATAAGCCGAAAGGGACACGTTTAAGTTGCTAATGGTGTGGGAATAGTAATTTTCAGCATAAAGTTAAAGTTATTCTATACCTAATGTAAAATAGTAAAAAAAGTCATAAGTATATGGTTGGCTGTGATGGAACGATTGACATTAGAGGTATTTGTTGTCACATGTTCAATATGACAACACAGTAAAGGAGTGCCCATCTGACAACTCTTCACTGCTTGAAAGTAGCAATTATCCATTGATTTATTCCCTCACCTCAGTGGTGTGCAAGGGGGTAAGCAGCCCTAGAAAGTGCTAACTTTAAATAAAGGGATAACAGGTATCCTTTAAGACACAACATTCAGACATGCCAAAAACAAATACAAATCACTAGGTGATCAGGTATTTTCAGATGTACTTTTTTGTAAAGCCCTGCTTGTTACTTCCTGTAGTGAGCGCACTACAAATGTTGGAAATAACAAAAAATAAGAGTGTCTTCCTCACTTTTAACTCTCTTTTTTTCTGCTCTGAGTAATGTTGAGAACGACATCGCTCTGGAAATGCAGCACTGGTACTTGGCCATCTGTCCTGATCTTAAGTGTCATCATGCATATTTTGGTAGACTTCTTCATCATCACTAAATGCATCAACATCTCCCTGAACCTCTGAAATGAATATACATGTATTAAGTTTTTGATATTCCAGTCTGTTTCCTCTTCAAGTAATTTGAATTTTTTATCAGTTTGATAATCCCAAAGAAAAAGAGGTGGTGTGTAATCGCAGGTCAGATTGTGTCATTATTATTCCCAGATACAGGTGGGGTGGACCAACTATCATGCAGTGTCGTTTTACATGTGGTGGCAAATCATGCTTTAGCATTTTTGAAGAAGTCGCACCAGTGGAAAAACATTTATTCAGAAATTACATAATCACTTGAATGTATTACTGCGGGTTAAGTTAAAATAAACTTGTAAACAATATATGACTATAAACAGTGGAATATGCCAAAACATTGATAAACATCATTCTTAAAGAGTTTCCAGGAATTGCGTATCAGTTTAGAAGGAACTTCACCAGGTTCAGAACTTCTGACCCACCTTCATCTTTCTCCATTTCAATTTCATCAAGGCTTTTTCCAGCTGGACTCGATATTGACCCAGCTTCTAGGGACAAAAGCAGTTTTGAGATTTTGGTAACTTGCAGAGTTGCATCAGGTAACCGATAAAACTCTCGATTCACTCTTACGTCATGACCCATGAATCTTGCCAAAATGTTAAGTTTATTATTCTTGAGATTCAATATTTGACTCAATGTTGTAATGTGCTTTCTTAGAGATGTAGAACGGAGGTTGGAAGGATTTTTTTCCCTGCATAATGAGGTATATTTCCGGATACAGTCAGCTCCACGAATATGACCTTCAGAGTCATAAGTCCCATATGGGAACGCAAAATTGTTGTTTTCATTCACACCGACCTCCCTCCTTTTACTCAAAAGCAGGTTTACAGATTTTTCCATTTCACTGGTAAACAGGACGGAGACAGTATTGCCCTTTTTAACCCACAATTTCCACCCTCTTAAATGTTTGACATAGTTCCCGCTCAAAGTTAGTTAAAGCATCAGAAACACAATCTACATATTGGGAAGTTGAGAGCTTGTTATAAACGTCGAGAGTCATTTTTGAAATTTCTCTTTGCCGTTTTCTGTTAAACAACATAACCTGTGCAAGGGTTATTTCATTAAGATTCTTCCATGATAAGGGAATTTCAGATTCATTTCAGGATGTCTTGTTCTTTCTTTTTCTTCCTGAGCGATTTTCTTCAAGTAAGTCGTTAGACACAGAACATCTTCTGTCAGTGGGAGACATTTTGGGGTGTTTCGCTTCCATTCTTTAAGTGTGCGATAGGCATGACCACAAATGTCTTCATTCCATTTCAATTCAAAAAGTTCAACGAACCTTGTGCATTGAGTCACAACATTTCCTTTCCCATTTTTCAGTGCATCACCTTTCACATTCAAAGCACAAATTTTTAAAGTCTGGCCAATCTTCAATGCTAATGAACGTATTTTGAACAAGTGTGTGTCATTATCAAAGCCTGCTACCTTCTTTACAGCTTTTACCACATCCTCATAGTGCTTCGGATGCAGCAAGTCTGCAAGTGTCATGCTTGGCTCATTACACACCAATCGAGCTTCAATCAAGAGTCTTCCCATTTCTCTCAGCTTTGCTCTCATATGGGTCTGTTGCTCTCTGTCATGACCTAACTTCATAAAGAGCTTATCAGCAAGCTTAATTATCATCCTATCACTCTTTATACAACGTGACATGTTATCACCCCTTAGCTTGCTCAAAACTTCTTCAACCTGTTTGTTTGGTCCAGTAGTAGGTAAAAGCATACTTCCATTTCTTACCATTTGTTTTCTTCTGTTGTTCTTGACCATCATCAGCAAATTCACTCAAAGGCATCATAAGGTGGGGAGATGCACAAGCATTCAAATTGGAATCATTTGATTGTAGCATCCCGAGATGAGGATATGCAGGAGTGTCCAGATCGAAAGGATCTGATGGTGGCACAATGTTTAGTTCCATTAAGTCATAACTACTGTACTGGCTGTCCTCTGACTCCTCATCAGACTCCTCATCTGACTACTGCATAGCAAAAATAGATGAAAGAAAGCAAGGTTGTTATGAGCATGCATGTATAAAGGACCAACAGCATATCTAAAAAGCTGGATATCTACACCTTTTCTGACCAGGAAGTGGTAAAAAAGATATTGAAAGTAGTAGTCAGATCAAATAAAATAAAACATTTCATTTGCTACATATGATGAATTTGTGAACAGATAATGTTGTTAAAAGAGGGTGAGGATTACAAATTTCAAAGGCTATGGCTAAGTTCATATGGATGAAAAGAGTGATGGCTGATTAAATGTTTAGATCGTTTCCATTCATTTTGAATTTGTAATGCAGGGAGTTAAAATCTTTCAATTTTGTTCTTCAAATTATATCATTGCTGAGTTTAGATTGCTTTTTGTAAGTACCATCTTAATGGCGATATGGCTGTTTAAAATGTTGGAAGAGATAACACACATGAAACCGATCATACACCAACTGGGGACACTATGTGCTAGAACCTACTTTAGAAAGATAACACACATGAAACCGATCATACACCAACTGGGGACACTATGTGCTAAAACCTACTTTAGGAAGATAACACATATGAAACCAATCATACACCAACTGGGGACACTATGTGCTAAAACCTACTTTAGGAAGATAACACATAGAAACCAATCATACACCAACTGGGGACACTATGTGCTAAAACCTACTTTAGGAAGATAACACATAGAAACCAATCATACACCAACTGGGGACACTATGTGCTAGAACCTACTTTAGGAAGATAACACATATGAAACCAATTATACACCAACTGGGGACACTATGTGCTAGAACCTACTTTAGGAAGATAACACATATGAAACCGATCATACACCAACTGGGGACACTATGTGCTAAAACCTACTTTAGGAAGATAACACATAGAAACCAATCATACACCAACTGGGGACACTATGTGCTAGAACCTACTTTAGGAAGATAACACATATGAAACCGATCATACACCAACTGGGGACACTATGTGCTAAAACCTACTTTAGGAAGATAACACATATGAAACCAATCATACACCAACTGGGGATACTATTTGCTAAAACCGACTTTAGGAAGATAACACATATGAAACCAATCATACACCAACTGGGGACACTATGTGCTAGAACCTACTTTAGGAAGATAACACATATGAAACCAATCATACACCAACTGGGGACACTATGTGCTAGAACCTACTTTAGGAAGATAACACATATGAAACCAATCATACACCAACTGGGGACACTATGTGCTAGAACCTACTTTAGGAAGATAACACATATGAAACCAATCATACACCAACTGGGGACACTATGTGCTAGAACCTACTTTAGGAAGATAACACATATGAAACCAATCATACACCAACTGGGGACACTATGTGCTAGAACCTACTTTAGGAAGATAACACATAGAAACCAATCATACACCAACTGGGGACACTATGTGCTAGAACCTACTTTAGGAAGATAACACATATGAAACCAATCATACACCAACTGGGGACACTATGTGCTAGAACCTACTTTAGGAAGATAACACATATGAAACCAACCATATTAAGATATGTAATAAGTCTATAAAGGATTAATCACACACCAAATTAATGGGAACTCTAGAATCTAATGTACCTTCGGTACAAGCTGACACATTTGGGTAAATGTATCACCTACAAACTGTGGATACTATATGTTACTACTGCCTAAAAGCTTCACACATTGAGGGATTGTTAACACACAAAATGGAGAAAGTAAAAAACCTAATAATTACAAGAGCCAAAATATAATATGCAGTAGTGTGTTAATACTACGATAGAAAAATAATACATTTAATACAGAAATATTACATACCAACTGTGGACCCTATATGCTGCTACATAAATCTTTTACAAATATACCATAGACAAATCACTTACCAACTGTGGGCACTATGTAATAGAACCTACTGTAGAAGCATAACACATATGAACCCAATCATACACCCAATGGAAACACTATTGGTTGATTAATTGATTGACGGGGGCTTAACGACACCATGACAACAAAGGTCAAATTGTGCCTGAGAGGTCAGATCATTCTAGAGGTAGGAAAGGAAGAAAACAAGGGGGATAGAGAAAAACAAGAGTACTGAAAGTCAGAAAGCTAGGATCGAGAGAGGAGGTGCATGGATGAAGGTGGAGAGGAGGACTAAATATGGTTGTAGAGGGAAGCATGATGAAGGAAGGAGATAATTTTATCAGGAGGTTTTTTTTGGGGGAAGAATTTGGCAATTGAGTTGTGGGGAGCGAGGGAAGCTCTAGGAAGGTTGTACAGGGAGCAAGCAAGGAGAATGTGATGGACTGTAAGGGTGCAATGGCAATTGTTGCAGAGGGGTTGGGGAAGCCAATAAGGAGGTGGGAGTGAGTGTGACCTATTCTAAGACGGGGGTGGGTGTGACCTATTCTAAGATTGGTAATATAAACGTTGTAAACATGTGAGAGGTTGTGGATGGTGGGTTTGATTGGAATGGTGCGCTGGATGACATGGAGTTTGTTATCAATTTGGGAGTCCCATGAGGTTTGCCAGCGATAAAAGGTTTGATGTCAGAAAGGGTTTTGGGCAAGCTTAGATACTATTGGGAAGATAGTACCCAGAATCAGCACTTGCACCAAATGTAGAAATGATGAATAACGAATGAAATGGGGACAATAAAACAACCCCAAATATCCTCTAATTTCATCCACATTAACTTTTACAACTGAAATTTGACCATTCTCAAAATATGTCTTGCCTACATGTTATGTAGTGATTTGAATATTGATGATGTTCATGACAACAAGCCGAATGAACATCTACAATACCTTGGTGAAATTTGTATTTCTCAGATCTGAAACTGAAAATTGACCCCTGAAACTTGCAGTAAAAGATGCATGCGCTTATGTGAATGCAACATATAAAGTATTATGTTCAACATTTTTTGTTGATTTTTCCAAGTAGCATCATTTTGTCAAGATTTTTTTTCTTCAGATATTGTCTTACCTGCTCCAAGTTCTTCGTCTCCAGCTCTCACTTCTTCTTGGACTTCTCCC
Source organism: Chiridota heheva (assembly GCA_020152595.1). Taxonomy (NCBI): domain Eukaryota; kingdom Metazoa; phylum Echinodermata; class Holothuroidea; order Apodida; family Chiridotidae; genus Chiridota; species Chiridota heheva. Next base: position 55,745 of record JAIGNY010001280.1, on the reverse strand, counting down.
TCTCCTTCTAGTACTTTCTCATCTCCTACTTGGACTTCTTTTCCCATATCTGCTTTTTCGCATATTTTCATTTGCACTGGGTCTTCTGCTGCAGGTTCTTACTCATATTCTACTTGGACATCTGCTACTTCTGGTTCTCTCACTTGGTTTGGATCTATGCCTGCTTCTGGTGCTGTCTCTCCTCCTACATTGTCTTTGTCTTCTTCATTAGAACCATAAATATATGAAAAATCAATGACAGAAGATTTAAACATACAGTATTATTAAAGGAATCTTAATGTCTACAAAGACATTTAAGCTTTTCCTGACTTCAAAACTGGAACAAAAGTGAAACCTATTTAGAGAGGCCCGCATACAAATAAATCACATTTTAACTATAGACACTGAGTGTTAAGTACCTACTCTATAAATGAACACAATAAGATAAATGTATCAAACACAAACTGTGGACAGAATGTGCTTCTAATTAGATATTTTGTATATATAGAATAGCTAATTACACAACAACTAAGGATACTACATGTATGTGCTGATGCAGTGGTGTAGCTAGTATTTCCATATTGAGAAGGCATAGCAAGTAAAATCGACAAAATGGACTGACAAGTACCAATCTGAACAGACAAGTACAAATCTGAACAGACAAGTACAAATCTGAACCGACAAGTACAAACCTGAACCGACAAGTACAAATCTGAACCGACAAGTACAAACCTGAACCGACAAGTACAAACCTGAACCGACAAGTACAAACCTGAACCGACAAGTACAAATCTGAACCGACAAGTACAAATCTGAACCAACAAGTACAAATCTGAACCGAAAAGTACAAATCAGAACCAACAAGTACAAATCTGAACCAATGGAATTAAAATATTGGGGGTATCGCCCATCCTTCCCCCCTCCCCCTCCCTTTATCTCTGGCTATGCCATTGTGCTGATACCTACTGTAGAAACTAAGTTGAACACATTCAGGATAAATGAGCCAACTGGGGTATTACTTAAATATTCAGAACACATTTATTGCATACCAAGTGGAGACACTATGTGCTAGTACCTACTAAATAAATCAAGACGTTTACGATAAATGTGTCACATACGGATGCTACATGTATGTGCCACTACTTAGATACTTCACACATTGCGAGTGGATTAATTGCATACTAAACGGGGCACAAATTGCTGCTACCTTCTTTAGACGCTAACGCATCAGAATTAATGCTTTACATACCAATCATGGACACTATGCGTAATTAATGAAATATTTCCAACATGCTTATCACATGCCACCTCAGGACACTATGTGTTGCTACATAATATAGAAGCTACCTGGTTTAAGCTTTTCCAGGTTCAGGGACAACTTTTGTCTTTTTCCCGGGCTCCGGCAAACTGCATCTCAGTCCCAGAGCACTTCGTTTGACGGTGTGGCCTTAGTCCACCTATCCCGGCGTAGCGAGGCCTTTCTAAGGAGTTGTTAACCCCCCCTCCCTGTTTTGGAGGGAGCCCTCTCTCAGACTTGGTTCAGTCATGGGCTCTGGGATAGCTTGCAGCTATCCACCAAGGTTTTCCAGTTTAAGTCTACAGTTATTGACTCGCGACCACTGGGAAGTTACACGGAGATCTCATCGTACTGTGTCACGAGACATTTTCCTCCAATGGGTCGTCCAGTAGTTTTCTCTTAAAGTAGTCAACACTGTTCATGGAACGGCCATGTATGCACTCGAGTTCGAGGCATAGCCCCTTTCACGGGATTTCTCGTACCGCAGTTCAGGAAAACGCATATCACGGTTCTTCCCTTGTTTTTGCTTGACTTACTTTGCGAAGTTTGTGTTACCCCGCTAACTTTTGCTCTTATGCACTTACAAGCTAACGAATTTTTCCCCAGTCCGGGAATTCTTCAATTCATTTTAGCTAGTACACGTCTAGATCCTAGTCGTTTTTTACAAGCTGGTTCCGTCTCGTGGACGAATCCAGTGTGTTTTGTGGCATTACTGTAGACACTACTATGATATTCATGTAGTGTCCAAACGCTCTACTGGTTGGCATGTCTTCCGAGTTTCTAACTCAGGTTCATGCAATGTTTGCCTCAGTTACTATTAATGAATAGTGCCTTGTTCAGTTTGACTGTAACTAGAAGGGGTTTACTGTGTTTTAGTACTTCCCACTCTGAAGTCTTTCATCCTTAAGAGAAGGAATTTCGTCCTTTACGCGGGATTAGATTAGTGGTGAGAGTTTTAGTGCCAGCCTTAATAAGAAAAAAAAAAAATTGTGCTGCGACCTGAACTCCCTTCTTTCCTATCTTCAGTTGCAATCTGATTGCATATTTATAGCATGGAAGGTAAGGTATAACTTGAAGTAAATTTACCCCTCTAAGCGTAGCGGGGATATTTACGAGAGTTATACTTACCTTCCATGCATCCCGCCCGCCTCCCCTCTTGTTCAGGCCTCGGTGGAATGTTAAGTGAGGGTTGGTAGAGGTTATATGGAGGTCAGGACTGGCTGTTAACTACGTTTTTAAGGTCGGTTAGAAGTGCGTTAGAATTAGGTCATGTGACCAGATTGCATATTTATAGCATGGAAGGTAAGTATAACTCTCGTAAATATCCCCGCTACGCTTAGTGGGGTAAATTTATGTTTATGAGCAGTTGAAACATTATAAATGTAAGTTTAGATGTAGGAAATCTTTCTTTCATAGCAAGTTAATTATAAGTAAGTTATAGGTTAACTTTCTCAAAGAAGTCTTTTGTCCCATATGAAGACTCTTTTGTGCGACGAAATAACACAATCAGGGCGGGTTCAATTATATTTCTGAGCTTTGATTTCAACCAGTCAGGTTATACAGTCTGAATTGCACAATCGGGGACAAATGATGTGTTAGATTTCATTGGCCACACTGGGGACAGTATCACGTGATGCAATCTGAATCACATAAGCGGGGACATCAATGCTAGCTCTTCTTTCTCTGAGTATAGACCTAAAGACACATATTTTGACACACAGCCTGCGCAGAACCCACTAAATAGGGACAGCATTAAAAATGCATAATATCTTAGGTGGCATATTGTTTCACTCTGGAGAATCCAAATCTGCATGAAAACCAACCAGGGACGTCCCTAATTGGTGGGTCGTCCACGATTGGAAGGTGTGTTATTACACGAATGTCCACAGTTGGTAGCGTACATATACGCATGCACGCCCACCCACACACACACACAAATCCACGGACAGATGCAAAAACCACCAAATTTTGTCCCGTTCCAAAAACTTATGACCCCTAATATGAGATCATCATATATATGACCACCACCCCTCTAATATCAAGGGGAGTAGCCATGTTAGTGTAGGAGGTATAGGCAGTTATTTGCCTATACAGCAAAGTGACTACAATATCTCATCCCCACATATATGTAAAAGTGGGTGATGAGATAAAGGGCATTAACCATGATAATTTTCTCTCTTAGATGCAAGCTTAACAGGAGAAAAGGTTTCCATGTTTCTGCAAGAGAAGTTCCCCAGTAATATATGGGCCTACTTTTCATTCAATTTGTCATGAACTAGAAGTTCATTAAAGGTATATGAACAGGAATAGATTTTTATCCACCAGAAAAAGCTTTAAATTCTTTACAGAATAATCTTTAAAATTTGTCAAAAAGCACTTGTTGTTGCTGATTTATGGCTTGTCAAAGTTTGAATTTTTTTGAAAGTATGGTACAGTTGTGATGTATGGTACAAAAGACAGCTCAAAATCTTGAATGCAATTCTTTTCATTTCTGTCCTAAATTTCAATCAATGAAAATCAGGCCATTCTCTCCTGCTAAACTTTAATAAAGGATGACCTCTTGGTCATTTTCAACTTCTCTAATTGAACTAACGCTGTTGGAGGATCGAAAAACAGTAAGTTAAGATAGGGAAATTCTTAAGTTTTCTTGTTTTGATGTCACGAAATATAAATAAATTTGCATAAATTAAAAATGCTGTAAAAAGGTCAATTTCTTAATGATTTTGATGAACCTTTTGTTTTTTTTCATGGTTTATAGCATGTGTTTTCATTCAATTAAGCCCAAGTTGTTGCTATCTGTCCATAGGTCTTTAGAAAACATGCATAGTACATGTCTTCATATACACATGGTACAAACATTCATTTGGTTTTACCAAGAAATGATATCATCAATTTGGCCATAACAGTGTTAATTGTTGTGAAAGAGGTCAGCGATTGAGTTTGAGGGGGAGAGATCAAGAGGGGGCAAAGAGGGGCAATCCAGGAGGATGTATTTGACAGTGAGTTGTTCATTGCAGTTATTATGGAATGGTGGGGGAGCAGTCACGTGTGTAGGTGGGAGTGGGAGAAAGCTAAATCCATCCGAGCCATTAGGCTCATTGAGCTGGTGATTATCCCCGGTTTCCATGGCTCAAGCTGATGAGAGTACATTACTCCCCTGGACGGGATGCCAGTCCATCACAGATTAACTTCCCAGCAGTGCTGGTACTCGTTTTGCAGCTAAGTGGACTGAAGCAAGTAAAGTGCCTTGCTCAAGGCCACAATGCAGCTCTCACGACGGGAATCAAACTCGGTACCTCTCGAATACGAGCACGACCTTTTAACCACTGAGCCACAGCACCTCTAAAGAGGGAGTGGCAGAACAGTACCCTTATTAGTTAGGTTTTGATGACTTTGCTGTTGCAACAGAGGTTGGAGGCCTGGGTGCAGGACATTATGGGCTGTATATTGTGGAATGTGTTTGGGATTTGGGATTCCCAGTCCCTTTGCATTGTGTGTGGATGTATGCTAACCACTAACTTCAAGTTTCTGATATTGTAATTAGCCTAACTTGAATTATCATACATCTTAATAATAAATAAAACTGGTTTGTCATGAGATATCAAACTTCTATGGACATTCCCAATGGATGCTACGGTACCTAAGAGAACGCCACATTGCTCTTCTCCATGTGCTTAGCACAGACAAAGACAACATTTTACATTTCTACTCACTGATTCACTTTTCTCTGTAAAGTTAAGATGGCTTCTCCTGAAACATCCCTAATTTCTTCCAGAAACACCAAATCAAAGCTATCAATTATCTGGAAAAAGTAAAAGTATAACGTTGTTATAACTTTATAATTTTTAATGCTAAGTATTTCATTTATACATGTAAAATGCAGAAAAGAACCTCTTGTTTTAACGAGTTCAAGACGTAGCTTAAATATATTTTTGAAGTTGAACAGCTTATAGCAGAGGGTGCTAATTTTAATTCAGTGTTTCAGGATTTGAAGAGCACTTTTAGTCCTTTCTTTTAAAGCCACATGTAACCAAAAATTGTAACACTTTGTATAATTATTTTCCACTATCTTTGCATATTTTTAGACACATTCTGAGTCTTCCTTCTTCTTCGACCCTCAGGACTAAACTACTGGACTTTTTGTTGTTCTTATTTTTCTTTTCAATAATTATATTCAAAGATATCGTATGGGCTAGAAATCCTTTTACATTCTTCACACATTATTCTTGTTACATAATTTTCAAGTTATGTGACATTCTGTAAATAGTTGCTTATTTAACATGAAATATTTGTCAAATGTCCCAGCTGAGCACCCTTAGCCTCCGGGTCATTTCTTGTTTTGTTTTGAAATGGGGAGATAAAAGGCAATTTGTTTTTAAAGAGAGAAAGAAAAAGAAAAAAAAATCAGAAGAAAAAAAGAAAGAAGATAAATCAAATCTTGAAGTTCTTTATCATCTAGGCCTATAAGAGATTTGTCTGACTATTGACAGGCGTCTGATATCAGATAAACTAGCAATAAAACTAGAAACATTAATGGTCTTCATATTTGTTTTTACACTAGTACCTTAGGATGCCTTAGTCCAATGAGATCATATACCTTAGAAGTGTAGCAGAAAACCATGTCATTATAATAAAATGTTAAAACAACTTTAATGTGGGTCACAAAGAAATGTAATAACAAACAAGACTGTGTTAAATTTCTTGGTGGGTTTAGGCATGCCATTTTAAATCACAACTTAAGTTTGTGTTGATAAATCCCCTTACCACAGAGACACCATGATTGCACATATTTAAGTAACTGAGATATCTTGATATAATCTTTGAAAATTCCCTTTCAATTGAACAAAATTCAACAATGCATACAGAACAAAACTTTTACCTGTGCTAATGATGTAAGGATCGCATCATTCCCAGCTTTTGTTGGGCCAAACGTTTCCAAATTGAAAGCAGCAACTTTCAGGTCCTGAGAGGTGTCAAATGAGTTGGTTTCACAGATGATGATGGCTATGATCCAAATTTGTAAAAGACTGGTTTTAAATTCCATCTTCTGCTTTTCTCAGTTATAACGAGTACCTGCACAATAGAAAATATAAATTTCAAGCTTATGGCAGAACTGAACATTTACATGTCTGGTACCCCATGAACTGCACAATTCAATGTGCAGTGAATCATGATGAAATAATATTCTTTAGGAGGAATGGTCCATCAATCATTCATGGGCATTGTACAAACTCCTTCAGGCTTATGATGCATATTTCTTTTAGGGTCAGCCAAGGACTAATCTGTTCCACTTCACTGCAAAGCAGGTTTGTGGCTTGAGCCGCAGATGAATAACCTATTGTGTATGGTGTAACAATAGCTGGTTGCTATCAAGTAAAGTGTGAAGAGGCCCTTGGGTTGGAAGGTGTGGATTACCACTGAGTAGTGTATGGTGTAACAATAGCTGGTTGGTAGTGTGTGATTAGTCAAGGACTAATCTTTCCACTTCACTGCAAAGCAGACTTGTGGCTTAAGCCCCAGATGAATGACATATTGTGTATGGTGTAATAATAGCTGGTTACTATCAAGTAAACTGTGAAAAGGCCCTTGGGTTGGAAGGTGTGGATTACCACCCTGTAGTGTATGGTGTAACAATAGCTAATTGGTAGTGTGTGAACTGTGAAGAGGCTCTCAGATTGGAAGGTGTGGATTACCACTGATTTTGAGAAAATCAAGGATGTTGGGTTGGAGGGGCCCAAGGATAAAAATTCTTAATGTAAGACAGGAATCGCTTGTGTTTTGCTTCATTAATTTTGTTTTGAAATATAACCTAATAAGACTTCAGGTACCTTAACAGATCTAAACCACTTCTGCTTTTCTTTATGTCACTCCTCTTACAATGAAACATGACAGAAATTGATCAAGCAGGAAGTGTAATTTATAATATATTCCATTAAGGATTTTGCATAATGAAAAGGTAACTTATAGTATCAAATGGCAAAGCTGATCAGGGAGGTATTGCAATTTAAGAGCCCACTAGTTGTCCTGCTGAATTCCTTGATCCTATTTGTCAAAGGAACTCCTTATTATTGTACCCAATATCAATAAGCAGCTTCATATCTACCTTCTTAAGCAAGCCTCTTAGTGTGTTATTGCTAAAAAGAATGTTGATAGGGTTGTTCCACCAGGTTTAAAGAAATTTTTCCAAAGTCAAACATGTTCACTTCATGTAATACACTTGCCAGTTGTATGACACACCTACTACCCCTGGCAATGTCAGTCAAATGTGAGTCATTAACATCTGAAACAGTAACTCACATGTGCGTCAACGTACCAAATTATCAGTCACCAGAGTAACTCTGGGGCGAGTCAATTTACTTTAGACCTATTGATTTTGTACAGAGGTGAGTGATTTGGGGTAAGTCATTTCAGAGGAAATGTCAGTCACCTAAGTGACTTTAGGGGTGTGTCAATGTACATGTTTTGGTCACCCACTTTGGTGCAATGACTCACCTTGTCGTGGGGTGTAGGGGTGAGTCACACAATTGACAAGTGTATAACAGAGGACAATTAAAACATTGGCAAGTAAATACATTGATATTTAATTCCTAAAAGGAGTTATTTATGTATACAACACATTGTAGCAGTATGATACCTTCCTGCATTGCATTGCATTGTTTTCAGGTTGTGTGTAGCTATTGTTCTACACTCCTTTGTGTTCCAAGCTCAGTTGAGTTTTGTGTGTTGTGGCATATTTTGATTGGTTCTTAGTCCTTTGCTGTTTATTCAGTTTGTGGACTACATGCACATTCTTCTTTCATTTCTGACTGCAGCAGAATAGGGAGAACATGTCTTGTCTTGGGGCTAAACAGTTGCCAGCTAAGTTGCTTTCCTTTCTCTAAGTACTTTTATCTTATCTATCAGCTCAATCATCAAAATACCTTTGCTTTCTCTGAGTACCTTTACTATGTGTAAAGCGCCATGGTACTTTGGTGAATGGCGTATTTAAATAACATTTATTATTATTTTATTATTATTATGTACTTATGGTTATCATGCCTTTATCACACCACATACTTTTACCTTCTGTCTTTTACCTTCACTTATATTATATACTGTATATACATCAATTCTATGTACCATACTTCAACGCATTGCATGCGCCAGAGTTAACTCGCCTGCTTGGTATACATTACTTATTGCATTCATTATGTTCCATGCTCTGGCTACGGCATTACAGCCTACGGTAAAGCAATGCATATTATGTACCTAATTAATCACTGGGTATCTTCTGCCCAGCACATGAGCATCACCTGCCCTGCCGACCATGTGGGTAGTGTCTTGTCTGCTCATTCACTTATTTAGTCAATCGATCAACCAGCAACACATTCCTAACTTACTTGGAATGTTCCTAACTTACTTGGATTGTTATTGTGGTCATATTGGTACATCCTATTAACATATCCGTAGTACTGGCATATCCAACTACTTTATCTGCAACATCTCGCTTCACCAATAGCTTAGGTATGCCAACATGACCGCTGGTATTTATTTACCATTACATCTTCATTGTATGGTAGCAAGTTCTGATACTAGCATGCACGCTCTGCCTATTTATTTGGTAAGGCTCGTATTCATAGGGATCCTCATGTATTTTCATCTACAGGTCCAACAGGGTAACAGGAGCTTACTGGGCCATACCTCGTCATCCAAACCAGTGAAAAATAAGGTCAGTCCTCACAACATCACATTTCGAAGTGTTTGGGTTTTCCTTTAGTGATATTGTATATGGTGTAATACTGTATGAATACAAATAACATTAATAAAATAGAAATGTACTTATTCTAACAGTATTAGATAACCTTGTTTAGGATTGGACATGCATCAAATTACAGAATATCTTGAATCTATGTATGTTATACCTCTATTGGGATATGATGGCAATTTCAAAGAATAGTATACAGGGGGTTGATGTCACATCCCTCCAGATACCCCACTCAAATCCTCATCCCACTGATACTCCACCACGTCAAATTCCAATCCCATACCTTAATATCCCATACCCTAAAATCCCAATCCCACTGATACCTGCAATATCTCACTGAGAACCCCTATCCCACTGATACCCACAATATGTCACTAAAAACCCCAATCCCACTGATACCTGCAATATCTCACTGAGAACCCCAATCCCACTGATACCTGCAATATCTCACTGAGAACCCCAATCCCACTGATACCTGCAATATCTCACTGAGAACCCCAATCCCACTGATACCTGCAATATTTACTGAGAACCCCAATCCCACTGATACCCACCATATCTCACTGAGAACCCCAATCCCACTGATACCTACAATATCTCACTGAGAACCCCAATTCCACTGATATCCACAATATCTCACTGAGAAACCCAATCCCACTGATACCTACAATATCTCAATAACAATCCCAATCCCACTGATACCTACAATATCTCAATGAGAACCCCAATCCCACCATATCTCATTGAGAACCCCAATCCCACTAATACCCACACTATCTCACTGAGAATCCCAATCCCACCAGATACCTACAATATCTCACTGAGAACCCCAATCCCACCATATCTCATTCAGAACCCCAATCCCACTAATACCCACAATATCACACTGAGAACCCCAATCCCACTGATACCCACAATATCTCACTGAGAATCCCAATCCCACTGATACCTACAATATCTCAATGAGAACCCAAATCCCACCATATCTCATTGAGAACCCCAATCCCACTGATACCTACAATATCTCACTGAGAACCCCAATCCCACCATATCTCATTCAGAACCCCAATCCCACTAATACCCACAATATCGCACTGAGAACCCCAATCCCACTGATACCCACAATATCGCACTGAGAACCCCAATCCCACTGATACCCAAAATATCTCACTGAGAATCCCAATCCCACTGATACCCACAATATCTCAATGAGAACCCCAATCCCACTGATACCCACAATATGTCACTGAGAACCCCAATCCCACTGATACCCACAATATCTCAATGAGAACCCCAATCCCACTGATACCCACAATATGTCACTGAGAACCCCAATCCCACTAATACCCACAATATCTAACCGAGAACCCCAATCCCACTGATACCTGCTTCTCCTCAAATCACAAGATCCTATTGATATACCCCCACCCACAATCCTGATACTAACCCCTTATTCCCAGTAAATACCATTTCTGATCATACTTTCCCCCTAATTTTAATCATATCCCACCTTCTCAAAACCCATCCCATTCATTCTCGTCACTCCCACCCTACACAATCCCATCCAATTGACACATATTTTGTGGAATTTTCCCAATTTCCTGTTACCCTACAGTTAAGTTTCGCCTGTAAACCTCAAAGTCAAATGTAATAAAGTTGTCGGGAAGTAGAAGGAAAGGGAGGTAAATTCAGCTTCTCGGTTTAGATTAACAAATTTATTATAGACACGGCCGCCATGCTTATTGTCGTGTAATATTTCTTATACACACGGAAATTATTATCCAATCAGCGACGTTCCCGCTTTCCCGCGCTACATCCAATAAATTCTGGCATTGAATAAGAATAATAAATTCACCACTTAATTGACACATAACGGTAGTACATCATACACATGTACGGGTCAATGTGCATGAGATTCTAAGTTCAATTACAGTCAGGGATGTTATGTATTTTTAAAAGGTGGAGATTTTTAAAAGGTATTATTAAATTCATAAACAAGCCATGTTTTTGCAGAGTTATTTTTTTGAAAAATTTCCCAGGCCAATTTCTCTTGATGTCCAATTTATCCTCTGGCCCTGCTCAACTGTCAAGACTCAAGTAGGAAGGTGGGGAGGTCTTTTTTGCCAATTTGCCCAGGGGCTATAGTGGTAATACTATGACTTTCAAACATGTCTTAAGCTAACTTAAGACAAGTTAGCTAATAAAACTGTAATAAAACCTGTACCATCTTGTATCCTTGTCATCAATGTACTTTAGATGGTATCAGAAGTACAATTAGATAATGGAAGGGTTAAAAGCCCTTGAACAAATGTGCTTTACAGGAATTCTTGCAGAGAATTTGAAGCAAAGATTTGACCAGTATCAAGTTGCCTCCGAACTGAACACAAAAGATGATGCAGTGCAGTGTAGTACACTACTTCATATCATCAGAGAAAGAAGCTTTAATACAAGTGTTCAACACTTTTCAGTTTGAGAATTCCGAGGACGAAACAAAGCTGAAGCCTGTGTTTTTTAAATTTGGGGAACATATTTTGCCCAAATGACATATAACATATGAGAGGCATGTTTTTAAGTCAAGATTTCAATGCGAAGGTTAGTCAAATAAACAGTTTGTCATAGACTTGAAAAGTAAAGCAGCAACATGTAACTTTTAGAATCTTTGTGATGAATTGTGGATACGTTCACTACTCCGACCGCTGTCCAGCACCGGGACAAAGTTGTGATTAATGTGACAAACATAATCCTTTTTCCCCAAGTTTGTTTTATGCGGCAACAGACCGCCGAATCGGCCTAAACTGGATAATGTTGATGACTTCTCAGACAGTGAGTTCTGAATTTTTTGCTGATAAAATAGACACGGAAAATTACACCGGTTCCAATAAATGGAAAGTAAAACTGACCATTGAAAGACATATGGTCAAAGTGAAATTAGATACGGGTGCACAATGTAACGTGCTTCCAAAATCCTACTTGACAACACTGACAGTGACGAATCTAAAGAAATCGAGAACAAAGTTAGTATCATATTCAGGACACAAAATCAAACAAATTGGTACATGTCTTTTGCTTTGTGAGCATAAAGACAAATATTTTGACCTGGAATTTCAGGTTGAGGATGGTAATGTTCGACCAATTCTAGGGCTACCGGCATGCACCAGACTTGGACTGATACATTGAATTAAAGCAATTCAAGTTGCACTCTCTGAGGAACAGATTCTTGAACTGCATAATGATGTCTTCGATGGTTTGGGTTGCATACCTTGTACTCACACCATAAAGCTGAAACCAAATGCCTTCCCAATGGTACATACCCCTCAAAAGGTTCCAGTAGCAGTCTCCCAGACCCAAAGCTCAAAGTAGTGAATAGCATGGTTACGGTTACTAAAGCCAACAGAAATTGAGTCCGAATTCATTTAGATCCAAGAGATTTAAATAACAGTATCCAACGAGTCCATTATTCCATAAAACCATCAAAAAAGTGACATCATGACTATCGAGAACAATGGTAGTTTCCACATTGGATGCCAACTGTGGCTATTGGCAGTTGGCTATTGGCAGTTGGCTCTGGACTATTCACGCTCAAAGCTTTGTACTTTCAATTCCCCATTTGGACGTTACAGATACAAACAGCTTCCACTTGGAATTAATTCTGCACCCAAAGTTTTCTGAAGGACCATGACCGAGGTATTCGAAGGAATTGAAGGTGTGGAAGTTATCATGGATGACATACTTGTGTGGGGAACTACTATAACCATGGAAGTAGAGGAGACTTCCATGCTATAACAGAACACAATGGTAGATTAGAACAAGTTATAAACAAAGCTAAAGAGGCTAATTTGAAATTTAATATGGACAAATGTAAATTTTTGGTAAGTGAAGTTTGTTACATACTGTAGGCCATATTTTCACTCAAGATGGAATCAAACCAGATCCACGAAAAATCGAAGCAGTCAATAGTATGTAAACGCTCCAAGGTAAAACTGAGCTAAAACAGTTCCTTGGTATGGTTAATTACTTAGACAAATTTGTGAAGAATATGTCAGATATAGCAGAACCTCTTAGACAGCTGCTCAACAAAAATGTAGCTTGGTAATGGGGTGAGGCTCAAGAAAAACGCTTTAAATTGAAATACAAACAGAAGCTCAAATTTTTCGATGTGACTAAACCAGTCACAATAAGTGTAGATGCTTCTAGCAAAGGTGTTGGGGCTGTCCTTTTACAGAACCAAAATCCTGTGGCGTTTGCATCAAAAGCTTTACAGAAATGCAAACACACTATGCCCAAATTGAAAGGAGTTGTGTGCCATCGTGCTTAGCTGCGAAAAATTTAAGCAGTATATTTTTGGCAAACATGTGACAGTAGATTCAGACCATAATCCCCTTGAGGCTATTTTCAAGAAGCCTTTAGCCACAGTCCCACCAAGATTTTAAAGAATGCTCTTGGTTTTACAGAAATATTGCACTCACTTGAAGTACAGTACAAAAGATGTAGTGAATTTACATGTGGCAGATGCCTTTAGTAGAAATTATATGTCTGCAACTGAGTGTGATGCAACCAATTTGCTTGTAAATGACTATGAGTGTCTGAATGATATGCTACCAATCTCATCCAAAGACAATACCAAATTGTAATGGAAACAAACAAAGATAAAACTCTTTAAAAGCTGAGAGAGTACTGTACGTAGTACAAGGTTGGCCTGAAAACAAGGCTATCTAGACCCTGTTATGAGACCCTACTGTTCATTTCGTAGTGAACCTACTTCAGTTGAAAATCAATTGGTGTTCAAAAATCACAAATTGATAGTACCTCAATCAATGCAGGAATTTATGATAGAAATAGTACATGAAGGCCACCAGGGTAGCGAAAATTGCAAATGGTTAACGAGAGACATCATGTTCTGGCCGAACATGTCAGTACAACTTACAGATCTCATTTCTAAGTGTGCTGTTTGTGATAGATTCAAACAAAAAAAGTAAAGAACCTCTTCAAAGACATAAGATACCAAAAAAACCTTGGCAAAGGTTGCAAGCGGCCTGTTCATGTTAGATGGAGAAACTTTCATTGTAATGGTTGATTTCTATTCAAATTATTTTGGGGTCAAAAAGCTTACCCGCACAACATTTGCTGGTTTTATCGGGTTTTGTACACAACAGTTTACACAGTATGAATTCCTGCAGTTGTAGTGTCAGACAATGGCCCGCAATAAGTATCTTTAGAGTTTAAGGAATTTGCCAAAGAGTACAACTTCACTCATGGCAGATCCGAAATACTGGCAAAATTAGGAGGTATATAACTGATGCAGGGTTCTAGCTAGACAAGTTTGAGTGCCGGGCTCCAGTGATAATCCAGGGTGACCTCCTAGACCCCCTTTCATGAAGAACTGTTCAAATTTATTCCACTTCTATTGACAAATTGTCAATGAAAATGTTTCATTTTTTTTTTAATCGGAATGCTGAAGGATTTACAAAATATTTTGTATGTACAATGGATATTCAAAATACAATGGATAATTCAATTGTGAAAGTGCACCCTCCACCCCCTCTCCCTTCCCCCCTCTCCCCTCTCCCCTCTCCCCAAAAAAGTAGAAACATATGCCGGAAACTCTTCTCTCAATTCCCATTGTTATTCATCTTGCCCAAACTTTTTACTCCTTTTATTTTCGTCCCAGTATCGTTCGACGAAAGCCAAACGGCACATGTTCCTATGAACTACGCAACAACTTTTATCAATATAAAATCCCCCACAAATAAAAAGAATATGGATCAGTCCGTTATAATGTTAGGTGCGTATAGGCTTTATAAGAAATGTGATTGGTTACTTACATTTGGACCGGTCAATAAGCACGCCTTGGGCCTTTAGGGGTGTAATTTTTACGTTGCTAAAGTTTGTTTGTATAGTAAAGTGACGGACTTGGCAAGCTGCCAGCAATGATTCACAATGATTAAACCTGAACTGTGTGCATGTACGTATGTTTATGCAAAGAGATTCGTGTATGATTTTATGATAACACAGTATGTACATTCAATTGCGTTAAATTCCTATAGTTCAGTTGTTTTGATCGGAATTTAATGTGCATAATGTATGTTATGTTTTGTGTGTAAATCAGCGGATGACATGAATAGAGCGAGATTAAAACGAGATCTGTTTAAACACTTAATTATTTAACCGAATTGAACTTTTGAGTGCTGGGTGCAAGAGTGAATCTTAGAGCCGAGTCGTGGGCGGGAATTGCGAGTCCTGGGCGGGCCCGCCCAGCGCCGCCCACCGTAGCTAGAACCCTGAACTGATGATGCTTGTAAAACCTTAATCCATGCCCTTGTGACATCAAAATTGGATATTGCAATGCCCTACTACACTGTATATGGTCTGCCTTATAACCTCACCGCCTGCCTTCAGCACATCCAATATTGCGCTGCACGGCTTGTGAGTCGCACTTGTAGACATGAACACATTACACCTGTGCTACGTAACTTACAATGGTGGTTGCCCATTAATTGCAGGTCCAGTTATAAAATCCTTTTATATACATATAAGTCACTAACTGGTTTAGTCCCTGTTTACCTCTGATCTAATACATAAATACCAGTCAACTCGATCTATTTGATCATAATCCAAGTCATGATTACTTACAAAACCTGTCATAAAGACTGCTAAGTACAGAAACAGGCAATTTGATCATTCAGCTTCTACATTGTAGAATAATTTATCTGATGAAGCCAAGCATGCCAAAAATATACAGTACACTGTAGATGATTTAAAGAAACTTGTAAAAACCTTGCTTTCTAGATTTGCTTTCTATTAATCGTGCCTTTATACCATACTATTTCTAATGTCGGTTTTTTCTATGCATTTCCAATTTTACACATATTTATTGTAATGTACATATGCCCTCTTTTACCCTTTTACATTTACATTTACAATTTATGTATCTGTATATTTTCTTAAATTTGTATGTCTTTTATTGTAAAGCGCCTTAGAGAAATTTCTGATTGGATAGGGTGCTATATAAATTTTGTTTAATATCAATGTCATATCATCACTAAATTACCCCCAGTCTAATGGCATACTTGTACTCTAGATCTGCTCCCAACTGCTGCCAAGTTGCTAAAACCAAAACTGCCAAATAGAGTCAAAGAAAAACTCCAAAAGAAAGAAGATCATACATGTCTACAGACCACAAGTTTGGGTAGACATGCCAGTGCACCACAATTGGTTATCAAAAGCCGTAAACATTGACTTGGTTGTCGATGTTATTGTCTGTTGTATGTCTGAGATTGTATTAGGCATCTCATGATTGCATTGTTACTATCATAACCGAATACGCAGGCAACGACCCCGTCATTGTAATTGTGTGTTCACTCGTCGTCGCAAACAAGACATCAAAAAGTACTACTATAAGGTGTCAAACCCCTCAAGCCCTTGCAATCTGGTCAAAAGAATACAGTCAGATTTGAAAATGACTGTAAACCTGCTGTTGTGATATCTAGGACACAAGAACCTAGGTCTACTTTTACATCATCCATACAGAAAGTAGGGCCCAATATAGGAGAAATTGGCAACATATCAGACCATCTGCATGGTTAGAAGACTCACACCTGAAGGTGATTTTGACATAAACAAATGAAAGAGCAGATTCCCCTTCCCCACAAAATGTCCAAGGAGGAACATATCGTCCCCTAAGAGGATGGCGAATAAAAAGACTGATTATTCATGACTTTGTATATTACTACTGTAGATAGAGATCACTAAATTAGGTAGTTTAATGTTTTAATCATCAATTTTCTATAGTGTGTGAATTTAAAATTAAACAGCAAATGTAGCTAATCTATAACAATTCTTGCACGGAAACCCCAATGTCAACCCGTACTTTTGATTAAATATACCCTAGGCCTAGGCTACAGTACAGTAGGCCTACTTCACGAACTGGAAGAATTTTGTAATTTAGCCTTACTAACTTTTTTTAGAGATATGATAAAGCTGCTTGTTTAAACATTAAGCTTTATCAGGTTTCCTGCAATTGGTGATACAATTGTAAATTGTTTATATTATATTCTAATTAAACTTGAAAGTGTAAAATAAACAAACAAACTTTCCAAAATTATTCGTGGAATTGATGTGATAACTTTAAAAAAAAAAAAAAGTTGGCCTAGGCCTAACGTTAGGTCTTAAAACAACGAATCCAAACAAATGCTCCCATTCTAGAATGCCAAATTCCCCAAAACGAAATCCTGTGATGATTGAAATTTAAAAAACGTACGCTACTTGATTGTGGAATCGAAAAACAGTCGAACTTCATACACAGGCAGCTTCACAGACTCTAGTGCTACTCCTATTCGTAACATATAGTGACCATCATATGCCTAACACAGGGCCAGGAGGTGTTAAATATTCATTGCTTGGTGCTTGATACTTAAGTGTCTTGGTGCGCGCAGCCAGTGACGTTGTGTCATGGTGTAATTTGGACTAAGTAGGCTTTAAATCAATTGCTGTTCGGAACAAAATTTCCACAGCAATTCATTTGGGGGAACAAAAGGGAAAATCCTTTATCATGCATATGAATACCTTTGTACAGGAAAACGGACATGAAAATATCCAAATAAATAAGTGCACACAAGCCAATTTAAACTGCAAGGAAACATCTCAAAACCACCAAACGCACTGCTTGTTTAAAGAGCAGAGATTCGCGGTTTGTAAGGTTCTATTATAGAAAAGGGATGACAAATGTTATATAAATCTCATCCAAAAATTGTTTACCATCTGGAAACTTCACAGGCGCAGGCACATTGGTAGGCACAGTGTGGGAAAACTGTACGTACGCCAACTACGCATATTGTGCTCAATTGATTATCGGTAAATCATTGTAAATTGGTTATTCTTACCGTAGTTCACTATTAATATCGTACAAAACGCTAGAATGTAATCAACAATTTCTACGCAGAATAGTAAGTAGGAAGTAATCCACACAGTTGGTTGTACTTTTCACTGAAAATTTGTTGTTTCGCAAGTAAACAAAGTTCCAACTTGAACTTTGCACAAGGCCAGTATTAGCGTTCACGCATAAAAATACGGATTCGATTAATCAGTTATTAATCGCTGGAAAACTCTTTCGGAGATTGTAATCTAAGTATTAGGCCTAAATAAACACTTTCATCACATTTTGATAAACTCAAATCCTAGTAGGCCTAGGCAGTGGCGTAGGAACATTTTTTTTTTTTTTTTTTTTTTTGGGGGGGGCTGAAGCTTTATTTCTCCAAGGACCTCGACCCCCATCCCCACCCAGAAGCTTCGTTTTTGGCATGGTTTCTTGGGCATGTTTGGCGCCTTGGGCATTTTTTCTCTTTTTTTTCCAAAGAATAATAAAAAAGTGGCATTCTTGTTATCTTCTTTTTCAACTCTAACAGACTTGCTTACAGTCATTATGAAAGGCACAAGTTGTGGTTAAGTTGAGGTCCCTAAGCCTAGCCAATAAAAGGCCGTTTAAAGATATAGAAATGTTTGTATAGGTCTATCACTTTTTACAAAAAGGATTCGATCGTAGACTCCAGGCCATGGAGCTAAAAAAGAGATTAGGCAGATACACAAAAAGAAAAGACAGGTGTTAGTCTGTAAAACATGTTTATTTAAAATGTCCAAGCTTACATCTATAAAACAACATTCTATGACATATCTGAGCATGAGGGAAGCTGTTTTCAGGTATATCCCGTCAGCTAATGGGATCAATTTAAGTAAGGGGTTGTCCAGCTTATAACAAAACAGTTCTTTCTCTATAAAAAAAAAAAAACATTTCTTTCTCTTTATACATGTACAATTATATTCAAACACTTCTGGGAAAAATAATTATGCTGCCCGCACTCAGAGTCTGCGGTAGCACGCACATGTTATGTTTAATACAGCTTCGATCAGCTCAAAATAATTATGAGGGTGCTAAGAAGTAATCAAGTCTCCATCGAAATTACATTACTTTTTTTATCAACATAATCGAAGAAATCAAAACAGGACAATATCCTATAAAGTTATATTATTTAAAGTGGGTATAAATAAGTCTTATAAGGGGTTTTTCGTATATGAGAAGTGGGGGTTAAAGCATAGTTTAGCCCCCCTGAATTTTGACTGAGGGGCTAAAGCCCCCGCATCCCCCCACTCCCCCCGCTTCCTACGCCCTTGGGCCTAGGACCAGAATCGGTTTAATATATATATATATATATATATATATATATATATATATATATATATATATATATATATATATATATATATATATATATATATATATATATATATATATATATATATATATATATATATATATATATATATATATATATATATATATATATATATATATATATATATATATATATATATATATATATATATATATATATATATATATATATATATATATATATATATATATATATATATATATATATATATATATATATATATATATATATATATATATATATATATATATATAATATATATATATATATATATATATATATATATATATATATATATATATATATATAAAAACTGCACATACTGTTATTTACCTAATGTGGTGTAGCGGTTATCATACCTGTCTACAGACCACGAGACCCTGGGTTCAAGCCTGGGTTGGGTAGACACGCCAGTGTACCACAACTGGTTTTTAAAGGCCGTGGACATTGACTTGGTTGTCGATGTTATGTCTGTCCGTACGTCGTACCTGTGTTCTCGTCCGGGTCGTATTAAGCGTTTCGTGATAGCATTGTTACTATCATAACCGAATAAGCAGGCGACGACCCCATCATTGTAATTGTGTGTTCACTCGTCGACATACTGTACTTCAACCAGTAGGCCTACCTACCAACTTGAACCATAAATCCAATGAATTTAGGCCATTTAAAATTAAAAAAGCATCACTGAGTAATTACACTGATATGACCACATCAAGGTAGATATCAACTTGATTGAATGTTCATTTGATATAGACATACATTTCATGTCTTTATCTGGTTATGCATGTGATTTTTATCAAATCTAGATGTGGATTTGATCTGGGATTTAAATACACTGTTAAGTTTAGGGTGGACCTTGTGAGTGTTTTCTCAACTAAGCAATATAGAATATAAAATAATAAGTCAGGTAGCTCAGTTGGTAGAGCACACGACTGAGATGCTGGAGGTACCCGATTTAAACCTCGGACAGGTCTAACCAGTTTTTCCACAGCTATGCAGACAGATACACCGATCACCAAAGCGGAAGTACGTCGTTTGCAGTTTCTGCTCCTCATTCAGCTGTTGAGAAAAGTGGCAATGGTTGAATGGTGCTCGCCGTCCTTCGGAGGGTACGTTAAGCCGTCGGTCCCGATTTAGGACAGTCACACTCTACCTGGTTCTGCTCGAAAAGAGTAGGGAAAACCCGATGTTCATCCACTTCCGTCCCGGTTGCACAAGACTGGCATCTGCTATGCAGGCTATAGCTTGGCGTCTATGCTCCATATAGACGCCGAGTTGCCGAGTTCCCGCAAGAGAGGATCATGTACTGATGTAGAAACAAACAAAGCAAGGGCCACTGAATGAAGGTTCTTTGTACAGTATTTGTAATGATATATGATCATACCTATATAGTATGGCCATACATTTTAGAAATATTGTACTTTTTAATTAAACAATTTGATATTCATGCTAGGCTTCATGAAAGGAATAGTTTTGAAGGCACTGTAACACAATGCTAAATTGATCATTTGAATGACTGCAAATACCTGCTGATGTATTCACCAAGTTCATCCATATTTTTATTCCATATCACCACCGAAAGTACATTCAACATCAAGCTTTATGAGGAGATAACATTGAAATGAACGACTGTGTATGTTCATATTAAACGCACACAGTACTATTATAAAAACTTGGAAAGTGGACATCTTCTTTAGATGTCTCAGATTTGATCATACAATTTAATTTATGCTTTGTTACTTTTGCTATATTTGTCTTTTTGCCAATTTATTTCTGATGTTTGATTTTATAATCGCTTTTATATATTTTAACAAGGCCTCATCTTAACTAGTGAGATAAACACCTCACTCAGTAGGCACTACTACTTGCAGGGCAATACTTGCATATTCTTGTGTATAACAGCCATGTAGTAGCTATAGCATATACTACAGTCAGATGTTATCTTACTACACCTTAACCACTTTTCAGCTGAATGATGAGTGACATGAATACAAAAAAAACCAGACATGGTCTATTCATCACACCCACCATCAGATCATATTCTCAGACTATTTGCATGATTATCTAAATGTGATTTTTCTTAATGCTTGCAAGTGCCATGCAACTTGAAAGTGTAGATGTGTACATGCACTTTTGTGTGTTAAATTAGAGTGTATTAAATGTGTATTTAAACATATAAACATTGCATCTATGCATAATTTTCTTTTGCCTACACTAGTAATTCACTAAATAGGTGAACTTTGTGTATGCTTGAAGACCATATTTTCATCAAAAATGTGAAACACTCTCAGGAAAATTATTATCTATGTAAGAAGCCAAATATTGATATATAAATATGCTTTTTATGTACCTGCATGCTTGTAAAGCTCTATCTTTATGGAATATTATCAAATGAGAAAATCAAAAGTTTCTTAAATAACTTTTACAAAGAGTCGTGCGAACACTTTCTAATGAAGTAAAATGAATGTAAGCCTATATAAAATTTTCATGGCAATTTTGAGACTTTTACAGGTTTGCCATCCCTCTTTATATTCACTTGAAGAAATACTAACAAGTTTTTTCATCACGTATAAATTAGGCAATCACTAGTTTGTTTTTAGTTTCTAGGAATAAAATGTGCCCACAATTCTCAATCCTGGCAGAAAATTGTAATGTTGTTTCCAAAATACTTGGCAAAACTACTAACTGGTCTTATTCCTAATAAGACTGACCTTTGCCACACCCATTGCCAGTATTCGTATATCATGGGCCTAATTCGAACTAAATTGGCTTAAACTTGACTTAAACAGAATATTGATTACCAATGATCTTATAAATGAAAGGATCATTAAGCTCAGTTTAAACATAATTTCATTGCATCCCAAATGTGGTTGGTCAATAAAAAGTTAAATATGAGCATTTTGGTACTGCTTGTCAAATGAAAGGCTACATGTATTGTTACAACTTATACAGTTATAAAGGTCAGTGGACAGTCCTAATTTTTAAAGTTAAAAATAATAATGGGCTAGGTATATAAACATAAGTTAATGAGATAGGCCTGAATGTAGTCAAAAAATGAGTGGTATCATGCAAAAAACAATGCTTTAAGTTAAATTAAGATCAGGTTTATAACTTAACTGAAGGGCCAATAATACAGTACCATATTTGCATTGTGTTGTGTAATTTATTCACTGGGCCCAGTTTGAAATAAATTGTAATTTGTAGCACGAAAGTTCATACCCAAATCACACAGTGACCAAAACCTTTTAACGTATTATGGCATATTTGTTTTCTAACTTCGAGGCCTAAATACCTCTGCCCAAACTTGTATTCTAATTTGTTGCCGGCCTAGTGTTTGTTAGTATTATGTTTGCGTTGAATCTTATGCCATGCACAAATTGAATACTGATGTGTAGGGGCCTAGGCCTAATGTTAGGTCTGTTATTAACTGAGGCCTTTAAAGAGGAATTTAGTCGAAATCTATGAACGAAATCTACATATGTTGTTCTTTTAATTGTTTGTTTCTTTTTTTCAGCAAAAATGAAGTACACTAACATTACAGTAAGCTTACCTAAGTTAGAAATGTAACTTGTAACGATAAGACTAAGAAGTTCGGGTTTATCGAATATCGGCTATAACGTTAACCCCTAGGCATAAGTTCGCTAACATTTTTAAGTATTATCTCGTAAGGATTTTCTTAAAAGATTATGGTTTTTATGCCAAAATAGGCTTCCAGAATAAAATAACAGTTCTTTTTTAGTGAAATATGTACGGTTTTCAATAAGTTAAAAAGAATTTTAGAAGCAAAATTTGCCTTAGATCAATCACTGAGAATTTAGTCTATTTGTTTACGTTTTCTGTTGACTCGCAGCGATGTACGATCTGGTAGCGTGCGCTGCATCTGCGCTTTGCCTACCAAAATTTGGTTTGTTTACAAAATTGCCGCCGGATGACGTCATTTAGCGCTTCGCGGATTAGGTCTATTTTGTGAAAGAAATGTAAACAAAACACAGGATGTAAAGTTTTTGTAATATGTATTTACACTTTCTTGTGGGAATCACTCTTTTCCCCAAAAGCACTTCATGTCAAAACTTGTAAATAACATTATCTTAATCAATACTGAAAGAGAATTAACTTGCAATACGTTAAACATTTGTAAAATGAGATTTGACAAATCAATTTCAAAATATAGTAAAACACAATATTTAGGAAGAATGGAGCTTCATTTACTGAATTTTTTTGTTAGGATTCACTGGACTTTATTATGATTTACTATCATATATGTTTAAAGAAATAATTTTGTCAATTTCCAACTTTCAAACTGATCACCGGTTGTTTAAGATCTAATAGCTGTGGTTAAAATGCATTTTAATACCAAACAATTTTAAACATACTGGAACTTACTACCTCAAAATGTCACATTCTGAAGAAAAAACAGGCTTAATAATTACAATTCACATCATTTTCAAATGAAATACCACAATAAAAGCTAGACCGTAATTTATAGATCTTTTCAAACCGATTTTTGCCAAATTGTAATTTCTTCTGTACTTCGACCAATCGACTGCTAGGGGAATTTTTCCTTTTGTTTACCAACGATTGAGTTGCAAGTTTGAGAGGAAAACAACTAAACAGCAATTACGAGCGAGTATCACCTTCATGTATAACGCATGAAAACATTTTTTCATATGCTTGGTCCCATACCGTGCGTGAATTGTGCAGACGGCCAAGATTCCCTGAGTATTTGATTGGTCAATAAGATTCCACCAGTAATTGGTCCATTATGAACACGTGAATCTTGGGCATGTGACACTTAAATTAGTTTTTCGGAAACTTCCGAAAAGGTCTATAGTACAGAATAACTTTGGTCATTGAGAATAGGTAAACTGATATCAAACATGAACAAAGACTACAGTATATCATGATACGAGGATACAGTCTTTATACATGTGTTCCTTCTTTACAAGTTATTTTGTTATGTCCTTTTTCATGGCAAAGAGAATAAGTCACTTCAAAGACAATATTTCTCTTACAGCATGGTCTTAAACATTCCACTTTATTTTGTTTAAATAAAACCTGGCGTAAAGCAGAACTACCTTTGAAGTTGCTTGAACGAAAGAACCAGGATGTTACTCTGTCATTCAGCTTTTCGGTTGACTGTTAACTAAACTGAGTTATATTGCCACGCAGAACAATAGCTTCTTGTACGTGATTCACCATCACATGCATGTAAGGTGCTTAACTGTTACAAAGATAAACTTCTCATGTAGAACAACCCACTTCCTTACTTTCTTTGAAATAGAAGCTGCATCTGGCTCTGTGCGTGACATAGCTATAAGGTTTTTGAAATCTGATCACAATGTTTGAATTGAAATACAGTTGTTATGCAAGGGAATAAAATCCTTTATCAATAAAGCTGCCTGGATTTTTTTGTGCTCGGGACCTGTGAAATCTCAATATTGAAATAAACCACTTTTCTTATCACAGTAAAAAGACCACTCGATGCCAAGTCCTTTAGCAAAATTTTCAAAGAATAAAATGTGTTTAGCTTTTGCTTTGTCCACATTTTTTGGATATACTGTCCATAGTCTTTAGATCTGTTATAAGCATATTTACCAACTGATCTGAAATACGTAAAAACAAATGTAGCAAGTTTGGAATCTTCTTCTTCCGTTAGAGTACAGTCCTCCAATTGGAGTATAAACGTACTGTGAACTAAATGTGTTCTCGGTGCGAGTTAAAATTGTGCAGTCTATGGTGCAAATAAAAGAAAGGCCACCTAAGGCCGGATCAAATGTCTGGCACAACCTTCTTGAAATATTCAAGTGATGAGTTTTGTAGCAGATGAAGAGGTAAGCCATTCCATAGCCTGATGGTGTCTGGGAAAAAGGAGTGATTGTAAGTCTGGGTCCTAGAGAAGGGAATGAGGAACTTTTGAGAGTGACCCCTTGCGGTTGATGTTTGGTTGGAGATAGGTGGTAGGTATAGCATGGAGCTATTAACTTACATGGAGCTATTAATTGAGAGTTAATAGCTCCATGGGTATAGCAACAAGGTTAGGGACTATCCTGTACATCATTATTGCTTTACAGCGGGCTCTCCTTTCTGCTAAAGAGGGCCAGTTGAGAGTTTGAAGCATTGGTGTGACTCTGCTGTATGTGGAGTAGTCATTGAACACAAAGCGTGTTGCTCTTCTCTGTGCTACCTCTAGTTGGTTGATGTTGACTTGACTTTGGTTGGTGGGTCCCAGACCACACTTGCGTACTACAGCAGGGGTCTGACAAGCGTCTGGTAGCATACAGCCTTGGTGCTGCGTGGACAGTGATGGAGATTCCGTTGGAAAAAAGCTCTGGTAATTAGCCTTTTTTGTGATGTTTTGGATAGATTGCTCTAGTTCAGGTTTTTATGCAGGGTAACTCCCATAACTTTGCATTTTCCACCTCCACTAGGAAATGACCATGTATCATGTAGTTGGCCTTCAGTGGAGTGCGTTTGGTGGAAACACGTAGGAGCTGGCATTTTTGGGGGTAGAATTCCATCTGTCAGTCTGCTTCCCATTGTTGAAGACCACCCAGGTCGAGTTGGAGGGCCCTTGAGTGTTCATCATTCCCTATATGATGGTCTCATTGACACGGTAGATCATGAGATATTGCTTAGGGTGCTTAAATCTCATTTCGGTGTACACAATACTGCACTTCTGTGGTTTGAATCCTATCTGTCAAATCGTAGGCAAAAAGTTATTGTAAATGGAGAATGCTCGTCTGAAAAATGTATACATTTTTCAGTACCCCAGGGTTCATGTTGTGGCCCCATACTTTTTACATTGTATGCCTCAACCATTTTCAGTGTAATTAAGAAGCATTCACCTAATGTCTCTGGGTATGCTGATGACCATAGGTTGTGGCTTAGTTTTAAAATCACAAACGCTTCTTCTGAATCAGAAGCTATTACTAAAATGGAAAGCTGCCTAGAGGATGTTAGAAGGTGGATGCTTCAAAACAAGCTTAAAATGAATGATGCCAAAACGGAGGTTATTTTGTTTGGCACTACTCCTCAACTCAATAAATTAACCCAAAAATCTGTCAAAGTGGGTGGTGGTTTAGTTAATGCTGTCCATTGTGTTCGTGATCTAGGAGTGTGGCTGGATAGCAACTTAAACTTAAAGCAGCACGTTATGAAAAAATGCAGGTCTGCATTTGTAAATTTGTACAACATTAATAAAATAAGAAATATGTTGACAAACAGTGCAACAGAGACCCTAATTCATTCATTGGTTCATTCACACATTGACTACTGCAACTCTCTCTTGGCTGGTATGCCACATTGTTTAATTCAAAATGTCCAAAAAATACAGAATTTTGCGGCACGTGTTGTAACTAAATCAAACAAATATTGCCATATTACTCCCTTGTTATATTCACTACATTGGTTACCGGTTGAAATGCGTATAAGATACAAAATACTTGTTCTTGTTTTTAAATGTATCCATAAAATGGCCCCAAAATATCTTCAAAACTTAATAATTTCATCAAACACCACTTATGATCTAAGAAACAGATCCGCAGTCTGGCTTAATGTACCCAATATTTCATGTATTACTCTGGGGGGTAGGGCATTCTGCAGACTCGGCCCACTTTGGTGGAATGATCTCCCACTTCAAATAAGAAAAATCAATTGTCTTCACGTGTTTCTGAAATCAATCAAAACACATTTGTTTATGGTTTATTTTAGTAAGTAAGTATGTATTGTATTCATGTTATTTTTTTTTGTAAAGCGTTTTTGAATATGCTTGTATAGAAAGGACGCTATATAAATGTATTATTATTATTATTATTATAGAGAACACAGTCGTCAGCAAATAGTCCGACTATAGATGAGGTGACATATTCTGGGAGGTCGTTGATGAACAGGAGTGGACCTACGACACTTCCTTGGGGTACACCTGACTTGACTGGAGCTGAGCTGGAGTTTTCACCATCGAGAAGAACACGCTGTTGGCGATCAGTCAGGAAATCTCGTAGCCATTCAAGTGTTGGTCCTCTTATCCCGTAGTACTGTGCTTTGTAGAGTAATCTTTCGTGTAGAACTTTAACGAAAGCCTTAGAGAAATCAAGGAGGATGAGGCCTACCTGGTCCTTGTTGTCTAAGTTCTTTGCGAGGTTTTGTACGGTGAAAATCAATTAAGACTCACAAAAACGTTTTCTCCTGAAGCCATGCTGAGCATCATTCAAGATCTTGTGTCTGTCAAGGTGTTTCATGATGCAGCTACAGAGGATGTGTTCGAGAATCTTACAGGAAACCACGGTTAGGGAGATCGGACGGTAGTTAGCAGCCCTGCAACAATCGCCTTTTTTGAAAATGGGTACAATATTAGCTTTCTTCCATCCAGGTGTGATTGTGCCTTCGTTGATCGAGGCCTGGAAGAAGGTGGTGAATCACATGAGTTAATGGAATTGATGGGAAAAGTGGTGAAAATGCAACACCTTTTGCTTTTTATCTACCATTTGTTGGATGGAACGAGCTCCTTGGTGCTCGTTTAAACAAGACCACACTTTATAAGTATAAAGGGCAGGTACACCATACACAACTATAGTTAAATGAGCAAGCGCCTATACCAACAGCCATATTCAGAAATTTTAAATTGGCTCCTAAGAAATATTCTATTTCAACCTTGACAAAACTTAGCGAATTTATTTCTGAAATGAAAGGTGCCAATTCATCTTTTAAAGTTGCATACTTTTTCTCAGTCTGGATTGTGGCAAGAAGATATTCTGTGGCAATCCAATGATCGTTAAGTATCTTACACGTAAAATTGACTTCATGAAGTTTCTTGCCAATACATGTGCCGTCTCCACTGATTTTGATTTTCAAAACTTTATCAGTCAGAATAACCAGGTAAGCTTTTTTTTTTTTTTTTTTAAATCTGAGGTATTATTCATTTCAGTTTGCTTTCAATTTTCTCATAAACACCATTTCCAGAATCTAAATCCAATACCTAAAAACCATTATTTAACGTTGAAATTCTCTTACGTACAGCTTTTAAAGATGGGTATATATCTGATTTCAAAGCTATGTCCTGGTAAGCTTTCTAAGATTTGGTGTACATCTTTTAATAAAGATTACTTCATCTATACTTAGATTGTCACAATTTTTTCAGGTATGGAAAATTTAACGCCATCAAAATTTAGCGATTCACCAAAGTTATTGCTTACTACAATAATTTCTGGCTTCAAGCTTTCCCTCTGCAAAATTGAATAGCAGTCACGAACGAAAGACTTTGCTTGATTTTTGTGTCTTTGTAGCTGTCTCTTTGAATAACCTGACTTGTTTTCCCATTGTCTTTTGTATATGTAATTCTTCAAGATCTTGTTTACTAATTTCTTCAGCTTGGCATTAGAAGACTTTAAATTTTGAGCTCTATCTCAGCTACCTTTCTTTTTTTCCTTTCATTTTCAATGTCAAAGCTTAGTTTCCTTTTCAAACTACCGAAATCTATTTCGAAATAAGTTTCTTTCCACAAATTTAGCAGCTTATTCTTTTGTCTTCCACTTTTTGATCTTTCTTTCTATAATTTACTCATCATTTTCCGACATCTTTTAAATAATAGAATAATATATATATAACATATATATAAAAATATATAATAGAATAATATTCCTCATTCCTCGCTGTTATACCAGTGGCTAAATACCCATCCTATTTCATACGCCTATGATTACCCAATGGCGTAGCAAGGGGCGTCGGGCCCGGTGCTATTCAAATAGGCCCCAAGGAGAGTCCAAATTCACTCCAGTCCCATCATAGTTGGGGCTGGGATAAGCAATTTTTGATCTGTCTTTTTTTATTTGATTGTTTAAATATATTTTTTGGGCCATAGCTTTTATGATATCAAGGGAACGGCCCATTTATCTATATTTTCGATAAACCCGAGCCGCCCTACTCACGATTGAAGGATCATTATAGTAGTAAGAGGGACATGAATGAAGGGGCCATCTTGGATATGAAAATGAGCCCTAAAGAGTACACGGAACCTATTTGGTTACTGTCTGTGTCTTTTATATCTGTACAAGGCGTTTCGCCGGCCTGCGGTGTTTTGTTTTTGTATGGTACTTGTCACCATATTACTTGTCCCAATTATTGTCTTCATACCTTTCAAATTCCAGTTCAAATGATGGAAAGTTCCTGTACAAAATAGTACAATTCAAACCTTTCATTAATTTCTATATCAAATATATATCATTGACGGTAAAGAATGATAACAAAAATAATAACTGAAGTATACCTAACACTTTTGTTGCTTGTGAGCTACCCTACCCCACCCCCATTTCCAAAGCCTATGCAATGAGGACTTTGAACGACCGGTTGAACTAAAAACGACATTGATTTAATTGACATTAAAAACATTGAAAAAGCTTAGGAGAAAGGAGACATACACTTCTAAAGCTCGAGGGCACATACACTTCGGAGGGCACATACACTTCGGAGGGCACATACACTTCAGAGGACACATACACTTCGGAGGGCACATACACTTCGGAGGGCACATACACTTCGGAGGGCACATACACTTCGGAGGGCACATACACTTCGGAGGGCACATACACTTCGGAGGGCACATACACTTCGGAGGGCACATTCGGAGGGCACATACACTTCGGAGGGCACACACTTCGGAGGGCACATACACTTCGGAGGGCACATACACTTCGGAGGGCACATACACTTCGGAGGGCACATACACTTCGGAGGGCACATACACTTCTGGAGGGCACATACACTTCGGGGGCACACACACTTCGGAGGGCACATACACTTCGGAGGGCACATACACTTCGGAGGGCACATACACTTCGGAGCACATACACTTCGGAGGGCACATACACTTCGGAGGGCACATACACTTCGGAGGGCACATACACTTCGGAGGGCACACTTCTGGAGGCACATACACTTCGGAGGGCACACTTCGGAGGGCACATACACTTCGGAGGGCACATACACTTCGGAGGGCACATACACTTCGGAGGGCACATACACTTCGGAGGGCACATACACTTCGGAGGGCACATACACTTCGGAGGGCACATACACTTCGGAGGGCACATACACTTCGGAGGGCACATACACTTCGGAGGGCACATACACTTCGGAGGGCACATACACTTCGGAGGGCACATACACTTCTGGGGGCATAGACACTTCTGGGGGCATGTACACTTCTGGGGGCATATACACTTCTGGGGGCACATACACTTCTGGGTAGTACATACACTTCTGGGTAGCATATACACTTCTGGGTAGCACATACACTTCTGGGTAGCACATACACTTTTGGGTAGCACATACACTTCTGGGTAGCACATACACTTCTGGGTAGCACATACACTTCTGGGTAGCACATTCACTTCTGGGTAGCACATACACTTATGGGTAGCACATAATTATGTTACATTGTACGAGGTGGAAAGAAGAAAGAAAAACACACACACACTTACTGTCATACAGACCTATAATTTCTTCCTCCTTTCATCCCTTGTTATTATCGTTTTCTCTCAAGCTTAATTCTTTCAGCATAAACATGAAGAGCATCCCTGGACCCCGACCAAAGACACAACTTGTAGTCAGTGAACATTTGTTCCAAACTATATTTTGTTCTACATTAATTTTAGTGTAATATTTTTGCTAAGCTTAACTTCTAAATGTTATGAGAAACATGAAACTCACTGTGAAGGAGCGAAACAACATTATATTTTTATCTTGTATGTTACTTATTTTTGATTATAGTTTCTTTCATTTCATTTTCAATGATTCAGTTCATTAGAAAGTGATTTGGCCGTTTTGGGCCAAATTTTAATGGCTGAACTTGTGGGAGATCTGGCGACCCTGAACCAAAGAATTTGAAGGAAGTGGATTATATGGGAAGTAATAGGGTCACTATCGGATTAGAACTGTATTTGCTATTATGTCTTTAATAATAGGGCTTCTTTGGTCTGAATTCTACGGTCGCGATTCGCCATTTTTGAGGGGCTAGGCTTGTTAATAAAACAAGAGTAAATATGGCATACAAAACTATTCAAGGTAGGCTAGTTTGCGGATCGCCACTTTGGTGCATAAATGCCAAATGCTTACACATCATCAACTTAACGAAGATATGTAAATACTGTCTGCTGCAGAGTTAGGCTCCCTCCGTACTTACTGTGAATTTCGAGAAACATGGCTTGTAAAGTGTCTTAAACAACTGTTAAGCCCTATCATAGTATCAGGTTAGATGATTTTCTAATTTTTGATATGAATAAACAAACGTTCTTCTTTTTTGACTCATTGAAGGCCCATACCGCTAGTTCTGCGAATATTCTTATAGGTCCTAGGCCTACTTAGCCCCTTTCTTCAGTAACGTCACTAGCTACTTGTTCCGTAAGGGCACTATTGTTACGATCAATTCTCGAGATCAGAGTCGACGTAACTGTGTACGAGCTCAGTACGATTTT
Source organism: Chiridota heheva (assembly GCA_020152595.1). NCBI lineage: Eukaryota > Metazoa > Echinodermata > Holothuroidea > Apodida > Chiridotidae > Chiridota > Chiridota heheva. The sequence continues at coordinate 24,032 of JAIGNY010001280.1, read as the reverse complement.
GCTAAGTTAAGAGGGGAAATTTTATCATTACAGTCAATGGGATATTTTTTTTATGAATAGGCCTAGGGGCCCTAGGCCTTCTTGTGTCGCCTCAGCCAGTCAGCAAAAATTAATGTTACTTAGTTACTGTAGGCCTAGGCCTATCTATATATGTTGTTGGAAACTCTTATCTAATACACAACATATTTGAAGAAAAATAAATTATGTCCAGTATTTGTTAAAAAATGAAAAAAAAAAATAGCTTTGTCTCCCATTGATTGCAATGATAACTGACTGTTTCAGTGTTTGTTTTCCCCTTTGACTGAAGTTGAGATTGTCGCCGTGCACCACAACATTCCGGGATGTCCGACCTCGAGAATAGGAGACAACACAATTTTTTGTGTGATTTCGACAAAAAATTGCACATACCTTGATATGAATACTATTAGGGCCAGAACTCTTGTGCAATTTCAGTTTAGCCATTATAAGTCTGACATCATTCTCAGAGAAGGTTACACTCTTAAAGTCATTCGACAAGCGGGGAGTAAAAACAGGTAAACTTATGCCCAAATCAGGACATATTGTCATAACCGAGCAAACGAATTATTAAATTCCTCAACCGTTTCAATCTTGTCTGTGATTTTGTCCCCTCTCACAATTCAAATATTCCACTGTAGTATTAGACTTAGTAAAGTTCTTCACATGGCTATAAAGCCTCTTGGGATTGTCCTTCAACGAATTCACCAGTTTCTCTTCGTAATCAAGTGGGCTTTTTTTACAACCTCTCTCAAAATCTTGTTTTCCCTTTCATAAAGAAGTCTGTCACTAAGAAGACCAGAATCTTTGAAAACTTTCCATTTGTTCTTTTTACTTTTCCTCATCTGTTTAATGCACCTGGATTCCAACCATGGTGACTTCCTGATCTCTCCTCTTCAATGGTCTTACTTGGTATGAACATTTCATAAAGCTCATTGTACTTATCTTTAAAAGCTGACCATTGATCCTCAAGACATCTATTACCCAAAATCGCAGGCCAGTCTAGAGACAATTTCATTATTCATGCTCACATAATCAGCTTTGGAGTATAAGAAAATCTTTCTCTGAACTCTGTTCCTGTCATTTACAGGGATCCGAACTTCCACAAAAACTGTATCATGGTTACTATTACCAACAGGTTCATCAACAATTACTGAGCGGATGGCATCAGAGTTACCAACAATCACAAGGTTTAGAATATTCTGTTTCCTGGTTGGCATAGAATTGACTTGCTTGAGAAAATTCTCTTGAAGAGAATCAATCAAATATCTTAAAAGAGAAACATAAGATTGTTTGTCACTTAAGTCAATCTGTAGAAAATTATTATCTCCCAATAAGATACTACTGAAGTTATTTACTTCACTAACTGAGTTACAAATCCTGAAGAAACTATGCTCTCTGCCTCTATCTGGTCTGTAACAGTATCAAACAGTAGTTACAGTACTTTACCAGGGTACGGTTCGATATCACACCACAAAATCTAAGCTTCAGAGTCATTTTCCAGGCATCTTTGTGGTTTTAAGTCTTGATTTGATAAGTAAAGCAGCACCACCTCTCTCAAGAGATGTATAAGATCCATCAGTGTAATATTCAAGCTTTCTGTCCTTCCTAAAGCAAATATAACCATCTGGCACAAATTTAGAGTCTGAAATATCACTAAAAAGCCAAGTTTCTGTTATAGCACACACATCCACATTTCGACTATGCAAAAAATCTCCAAACATAATTGTAAGTCCCTGAGCATGGAAATGAACAAACAAAATGAATTCCTCTACCTTATAAATAACAGTAGGCCTATTTACTATATGTACAGAGTTCACATCATCTAACTTTGAGTTAAAGAATATAAATACGGGCACTTTCCTGGGCCCTTCCTTGCTGAAATGCTTGATCCTTCTGTCAACGCGCCCATTAAAATTTTGGTTGCTCCTCTCTTAGTTTTTTGAGGTTCCCCCTAACAAGCTGGTCCTTCTCCCTTAGCTAGAATCGTCTGATCCTCATTAATATAGATTTTTCTAGGGTCAAAGGTACCGTTCACACATATCAAAGATCTCATGTCCTTATTGTGCAAGGCTATATCTTTACATCTTGACTTCTGGTAAAGCCACTTTAAGTAGCCTACCACTTACGTCCTGTCTAGGTTTACTTATCCTCCCAACATACTTGGGTACAGCATCAACCTTCAAGGAGACAAACTATCATTGACCAATCTAATCAGATCAGATCTTCACTCTCGTTAGCTCTACCTCTTTCGGGAGACCTCTTATCACAATATTCTTTTCTCTGTTCTGCTTAGCATCACCTACGGTATATATTAAATTCATTTTCCTGTTCAATTTAGATATATCAACAACTATACCATACATTATCTGAGAAAGGGAAAACTGATCACTTGCAAGCCTGTCCAAATCAGATTTATCAGCTTTCAGGTAAATTCTAGCTTCAAGCTCAACAATTCTTGCATTGTGGATATTGAGGAGCTCCTTACATTGTAGCTCAACTGATCTACCCTCTTTCAGGTCCTTAAAATCTAAAGGACGACACACATTGCATATAACAGTGCACCAATCTTCTCCAATAAGGTTGTATACTGTATCTGGCTTACCCAGACAAGCAGGGCAGATGAAACAATCACATCTCTCACAAATAACCATCTGATCTGAATTATGAGCGAAACGCTTTTTGCAGGTCCCAGTACACACCACATCATTGTGCGGCATTCCAGCTTCATTGGCGGATGGCTGGTTTTGCTTATTACTCTTTCTCCTGATTGCAGATGCCATTAAAAATAGGTGATGTAGGCTAGGCTTCGAAGAAAACTCCTTTCCAATACGAGGCTCACCACTCAAAAATCAGTGAAAAATTATTCATCCAGGATGCGAATACACATCCAAACTTGATATGCATGATTAAATTTATCCAAGGTAATAAATAATGTAAGGGAAATAAAATCACAGCTCATGAGTGTTGTCCTGAAACTAGGCAGCAATAAAAACCTCAGTGAAAATGAGATTAAAACATATGCAACAGAGAACTAAAAATCCATTAAATCCTTTCAATCCTTTCACAAAAGCACATGAAAAACACATCATTGCAAGAAAAAAAAAGTGTTATAAAACAGAAGCACAAAAGAAAATAATCAAATAAGAGTCGGCAAAATGAAGAAATACTGAGACAGCTTTTAATCACGATCTGATCTAGACTGAAATGTAAACACAGAGTGGCGGAAAGGTGGCCCTCTTTAGCTGAGATAGATCTAGTGAGCTGTCATCTCAATACACTGATGCAATGTCCAACTTGCAACAGCATGGAATTTACTAAATTTTCATTTCTGGTGACTGCCAATTTCTTTCCCTTCCTAAATTGTAAAATAGAAAAAGTTTGTCCTCCTTAAAGGCTTTAGTATTGAGAAGATATCCTGAATTAGCAGTCAATACCCTCTTGTCGAATTACCAATTGAATAAACATTGTCATTCTTACATTCTTATTATTTTGTTCGAATTTTGACCTTTTATTTTGGATATTTCTTTCAAGCTTTTACAAGTTCAACTGGAAACACTCTGAATTAAGTAAGGGCATATTTTCAGTAAATTGGAGGTTGATTTTGATATCGAAATTTAATTTAATTAAAGTTGGGGGAATTTTTGTTTTTAATATTTGTTAAATCTCATTGACTTCTGAAATAGTGTGTGAAACAGTGCTATGGTCTATGCGATATATGTATCAGTAGATTAGAGATACACAATTTGAGTTTAAGAACTCATACTAACTTGAAGATAGCACTTGGTCTAGATTCTGGGCTTCTTGCATTTATAGTATTGATACATGATAAACTTTCAGTGTTAGTAATAGTTGTTGAGATTTGCTTCCGTTTGAATTAAGACCATCCACAGCTAGAGGTTTTAAAGGAATATTCCCACGGGTTTTCATTTTTAAATATATGATAGAGAAAAAGTTTAGAAAGAAAGTGGTGAAAACAGAATGTAAACATCTTTTTTTCTTTTAGAAGTTACAAAATTTAAAGTATTCTTGAATTTGGACAAAAGTGACTGATTGGCAACATCTGTGATGTCGTAGAGACAATTTCAATAAAATATCTTTTGTGTTTCTTTAAAAATGATTTGGATTTATTTCTCATTGAAAATGTGATGTACACCAAAACAAAAAATGTTTTATTGTAAATTATTTATTCAACCCTATCTCTATAATGAAGCAAAGATGGTGTTCAATAAAGTAAAAAAGTGATTGAATTTATAAGAAATACATAAGAACTGTGCTGAATTTGCCTTGATGACATCACTAAACTAAAGGACATATATTGTACAAGGTGTTTTTAAGAAAAAATTCTACTCTTTAAATTGTTATAACTTTTAAATGGCATAAGATATTAACATAGTTTTTTCACCACTTTGTTTCTATCAATTTTGCCTATTATGTATGAAAAAAAGAAAATCCATGGGAATATTTCTTTTAGAAAATAACAGTCTAACACTATTCACTCTTTTTTTGTTAAAATACATGCATTATTTTTGATAACAATGATTCACCTTAAGTTAGCTAATACATAGGTTTACATACTTTCAAATCGTTTTTACCTTCAAACAGTAGTTTTTGCAAAAAAAACCTAAGAAATCTGTAACTTGTAAGCAACTTTTTCATTAAAGATGGTCCTATTGAAGATGAGAAGTTTATTTGAACAAAATGTCTTTTAGAAACTGATAACTGCTGATGAATCACTTTCCTATGGGAAGTGTATACATGTAATCAACAGTGAATATATGATATTCAAAGTTACTGTACAAGCTGTATTAACTTTCCTGGTTCCTGATTGGCTATAAATTTGTAACATTTTGTTTTTGACATAATTTGACACAATTTGTTATGATCAGTTACAAAAACTTTGCTATGAAAAACAAAATGGATTTATGACAAAATGAAGCAATTTTATTTGCTTATAAAATTTAACTGGAATTCTATTTTTAAGGCACATGAGAATCCTCAGAAAGTCTAAAAATTTCCCAATTTTGACCTAAGGAAGAAAGTTTTTGAATATTTTTTTGAGAGAATGGAATGTTAAGGAATTTATCTTGTAATTTTGAAGAGTTTCATGACCAGCTACAGTATGCAAGAGTTTTTAAATAAGAATAAAAAATCAACAAAATTTGCAACTTAATACTTATAACCTGTATCGTTGCCATTTAAAGTATGACCTATAGGCCCAGACATGTAAAGGACTCTGACTGTGTGGTTGGGCCTAAAATAAAATGCAAATATGTCAAAAAATGGGTGCCCAACCCACTGTCAGAGGAATCTCGGACTAAGATAGAGCCTGCTGCAAATCAATAATGATGTACATGATAATCTATGGCCTTGCAATACCACCCAACTTACAAGGACCCGGTGATGATACTGACACAGTGACAGGGCCCTGGCAGTGACAGCCTGGAAGGTTCTTGACTTCTACCGTGACAGTATCCACTTGGAAGACAGGATATTATGTTATTTAATGGTGACGGGCCTGCAGTATACATCTGCATCTTATAAACATTTGATGGAAGTTGAAAGAAGTCATATCAAGTTTTTATTACCCAACACAAGTGTTTCCCATCCTAGCAAAATTCATTGGGTCCACACTGAAAACAAGTTTAAGATAAGTTACGTCTGCGAGTCTCTGGTATGTGCCTAAAAGTGTAAACTAAACTAAAGATGCTCCCTGTTTCAAACTTACATTTTATAGATATATACTTAAATTATCCAATTATTAACTAAACATAAGATTTCTGGTTGTTGGAACAACAGTAATAGATTATGTAAATATTTCAGTTCAGTTGTGAATTTCATTGTTGTCAAAACCTTAACTACCATATCTCAGAAAAGAAGAGGGCGTATAGGCCTATAATTTCTTTCATAGAAATAATTAATGATGACTATTTCTTTGCCCCATGCAAAATGTTTTGTTTCCCACAAAGCAAACATTTAAAAAACATTATTTCAAGCACTGTTGGCACAGTAAATAATGTTGGTTATTTGTACAGGAAATATGTGTACAGGTGTTTTTCCATTAGATTTTGATACTTAATGTAGATAATTGTGATCAACACTTGTTCAAACTAGAATTAGAGCACTCTGCAGAGAGCATACCACTGCCCCTGTTCATTCCCCACCAGAATACAATCTACCTCAGAAACCCTCGTCCCACCAAGTTTTATCCCCAAACAATCTCTTTCGCACTGTTGATCCTTATTGCCATTTACATTCTAAACACTTAAGGATCATCACTTGTGATCATTGTTGTCAGTTTAATTCAGGCTAAGCATTCATTGTTTGAGCTCTATTCAGGGTAGATTCATATTTCATCATTTTCATTCATGGCAGAAACCAATAGTTTTAATTTCATTCGTACCAGAGATTAATTACTTCACTTGATTTTCTTTGAGTCCAGAAAATTCATTGTATGGCTGTTCTTTCATGAGTTCACTGTTTAGCACATCCCATTAAAAGTTTTAACTAAATGTTGATAAATCTTGCCCTAACATATCCCCCACCCCTCCATGTTTCCCCTTCCCCTATTCCAATACATCTCAAATTTTAAAAACGTCTTCCTTAAACAGGAACAAAACCACACACCTAATTTGATCCAAATCCAGTCATCACTTCTTGAGATATTTTGATGACAGACAAAATGTCCCCACTCCCATTTGCACTCTTCCCCTGTTCCAATATGTCTCAAATTTTAGTCACTTCTTCCTTAAGCAGTAACAAAACTACACAACAACAAAAATCCAATCATCAGTTCTGAAGATATCTTGATGACAAACAAACAGACAAATAGAGGCAAAAACATGTTCCTTTCCTCCATTTGCACCCTTCCCTTGTTCCAATATGTCCCAAATTTGTCGCACTTCGTCCTTAGGCAGCTATAATACCACACACCAATTTTGATCAGAATCCAATCATAAGTTCTTGAGATATCTTGATGACACAACAGACACATGGGTGAAAACATAACCTCCATCCAACTTAGTTGGTGGAGGTAATTATTGTTGTGCTTTAATGTAGACAAAGTGAATAGTGCTCAACACTTGTTCAAACATTGTTGTAGCTGTTGCATCACAGGAAGAGTGCTGCAGTGAAATAAACAAGTTTCCATTCCATCCATATCTTTATTATCTTGTGCACCATTTGACACAAGTATAAAGTGGAAGTCTGGTACTAGATCTTACCATGTGTACACTTAATTATGTGATATGTTTCCTTTGGTGATTTGTATTGTTTTCTCTTTGGATGTAACTATTAATATCTCATACTTATATGGTAGGCTGGCTTAATGGCTCCATCATGCGAACAAAGAATAATGTAGAAAGTGTAATTTTGTTGAAGATCTGTGGACATTTAGAGGCAGCATTGTACATTTCATACAATTTCCATAAAAATCTGTCAAAAATGGACCTATTTTAAAGTCTTTTGAGTTTGTAGTTGTTGATATGCAAATTGTATCATACTGTAGTTGCTTACAGAAGAGCAGCTGTTTAAAAAATATATTTGTTTTCTTTCTCTTTCTATACCTCAAACTAAATTTAGGCATAAAAGACATTTATATCAGTTTTCAATATTAAAATTAAGGGGAGAAAATAAAAAGATTTACATAAAAACATTTAAGCCATTTTTCTGTTCATACATCACAATATTTTTGCATATGTTGAATATTACTCAAACTTTGATCTGTCATAAAGCCTCAAAAACCAAATATGCTTGCTCCAGATTAAAAGACTATTCATTGTACGTCTTGATTAGAAATAATAAAAACCATTGTTGTAGCTGTTTATATTATCTTTAATTTACAATTAGTTTTGTTGTGATCATCATTTTGAAATTTTGATTGATTTTCAATTTGTACAAAATGTGTTTTTTTCATTTTTTTTTTTACAGGTCTGGAGTTTACACACTACCAAATCATTTGTCATATTTCTGAATCAGAAAATGAAGGGGCAGCTAATTTGTAGAAGGCAAGCAGTTTCAGACAAGTATTTCTTCCTCTCCAGTACAACTTATTGACTTCATTTTATCCGATTTCACAGAAATTGAACCGTCCCCAGAAGTCATCATGACAAGTTATGGAAGAAGATTGAAATCTACATACAAAGTCATATTAGCTTTAAGTGTAGCATTTGCTATACTGCAATATTTCATTTCTTATGAGGCTATGAAAAAGGGCAACTCCACTCCCCAGGAATGGAGCAGGAGAGGTACAGTGGAATTCAATAGGAGAGATATACACAAATCCAAGCATGAGGTACAAAAAGAAAAAAATGATTCTTCTGGCATTCATAAAGGTATGGAGGAACATGAAAACTACTTGAATAATACTTTAAATGTCATTAATAGTGATAAAAAGAAAGAATTCATCACCACGAAACTACCAGTCAAGGAAAATGATGAAGTGATTCCACCGTTTCAGACAGGATGGGGTACAATGTATAAGTCCCCTTTCCATAAAGAATGGAAGACAAACTGTTCAGCTGTATTTCTAGGTGTTAAATCAGTTCTTAAGGAGACCAATGAATTGATGGCTAAATTTAGGGAAAATGGAAATCTTCCTGTTCCTTCTGATGAAGAGTTTTTGCATCATACTGAGAATTGCGAGGAGTTTAGGAGAATAAGACATTATCCTATAAAACCTAACTCAATGGAAGAAGAGGACTACCCTCTTGCGTATATTATAACTACTCATAAGGAAGTGGCACAAGTGGAGAGGTTACTCAGGGTTATTTATCAACCTCAACACGTTTACTGCATTCACCCAGATATCAAGTCTCCTGAAGTATACCAGAAAACAATAAGAAGCCTTGCCTCTTGTTTTGATAATGTATTTATAGCATCAACTTTGGAAAGTGTTCAGTATGCGGGATTCACCAGGCTGCAAGCTGATATAAATTGCATGGAAGATTTGTTGAAACACCCAATCAAATGGAAGTATGTCATGAATTTATGCGGGCAAGATTTTCCTCTCAAAACTAACCTAGAGATTGTCCGTCAACTGAAAGCATATAAAGATCATAATGACATAAATGGAATCATTCCACCAAAGTACATTAGAAGTAGGACACGTATGCATCATACTATCAATAAAGTAGGAAAACTCATGCCTACAGGGGTAAAGAAATCGCCACCGCCATACAATTTTACAATTTATTTTGGAAATGCTTACTATGCTGTAACCCACAAGTTTGTAAATTATGTCATAAATGATCAGAGAGCAGTTGATCTTTTAAAGTGGTCAGAAGATACATGGAGTCCAGATGAGCATTATTGGGTTACATTACAGAGATATCCTGGGGTTCCAGGGGGATATCCAAACGAAACTTGGGATGAAGATATCCGATTTATGAAGTGGGGGGACATTAAGAGACATCCAGGTTGCATAGGAAAGTATGTGAGGGCACTGTGTGTGTTTGGTATTGGATATTTGAAATACATGCTAACACAACCCTATCTATTTGCCAACAAATTTTATTACGACTTTGATCCAGTGACCCTACAGTGCATTGAAGAAATGTTGGATTACAGAACGCATTATCCACGTAGTGTCAACAATTTTGTGATGGAATTTCCGGTCACAAGTTTGGTATGGCAAAATCATACAGCATTTACAGGAGACTTTATAATCCCTAGAAAGCCAAAAAACGACACGGAAGAACTAAGCGTTTTCCGAAACTTTGCTCAATTTTTGCCACCACTCCCAAAGTCAATTCCAGGAGTTCCATCTTATAATGGAAGTGGAGTAAGTACATTCCGATCAAAATACCATAAACTTTGGAAAGTGGATTGCTCAGCAATTTTGTATCAAAAGAAAAAAATAATCAAACAAACTACAGCCATGTTAGAAGAGGAAATGGTGGAAGGCTCTCTGCAAGTGCCATCAGATCAAAATTTTGTAAGGTATGCGAAAGACTGCATTAAATTCAGATCATCCAGAAAGTATCCCGAAAGTCCACATTCCAAAGAGGAAGAAGATTATCCTATCGCATACATTGTAAAAATTCATCAGGATGTGGCCCAGTTTGAGCGTTTGTTGCGGGCCATATATCAACCCCAGAATTTATACTGTATCCATCCAGATTTAAAATCTCCAGAGGTTTTTCAGAGAGCTGTGGAAAGTATCGTGACTTGTTTTGATAATGTTTTTGTATCTTCTAAAATTGAAAACGTTTTGGTGGAGGGCATTTCAAATCTCCAGGCAGAAATTAATTGTATGGCTGATTTATTAGGTAATTCTGTAAATTGGAGATATGTTATTAACTTAGAAGGGAAAGATTTCCCTCTCAAAACTAATTTTGAGATTGTTCAACAACTGAAATCTTTCTCCGAACTAAATGATATTCCTGGTACAAAACCAGGAAAGCATGTAAGGACACGGTTTGAAAAAGTCCACACTGTAGATCAAAATGGAAATTTGGTCAAAACTCAAAGAGCCAAAAGTTCCCCTCCCCACAACTTTGAGGTGTACATTGGAACTGGTCACTATGCTGTCACATATTCATTTGTAGAGTTTGTTATTCATGATGAGGCTGCAAAAAATCTTTTAGAATGGTTGAAGGACACATGGTATCCCCAAAGCATATATTGGGTAACTTTGAACAGGTTCCCAGGCACCCCTGGCGGGTATCCAAATGGCACATGGGACACTGAAGTTAACTTTTCAAAACTAAAAGATGTCAAAGCTCATCCTGAGTGTGCGGGAAAATATGTTAAAAATGTGTGCGTGTTTGGTAGTGGATATCTCAAGTACTTATTGTCACAACCACACTTATTTGCACGGAAGTTTGACTACAGTTTTGATCCCATAACAATGCAGTGTTTGGAAGATATGTTGGATCATAGAATTCAATTTCCACAGTCCATTACATATTATGTGCCTCAGTTTCCCATCAAAGACTTGGTCTGGCAGAAAAACAAGACATAGTGAAGAATTATTTGTACTTACATTTGCTTTAAATAATTTATTGATCAAATTTTGGGTAGTTAGATTTCTTCAATAAATTTTGTTTAGACAGTAACAATGGTAAGTTGCATGGCGACTGTATTTGTGGAGGCCTTTTTAGGAAATATAATGAGTCAGTTTTTTATGATTCCACATTTTAACACTTGAGTTGGGTAGTAATACTGATTAAAGAATTTTCATTGTTTTGCAGTAAAAACGAAGTATGAACATGGCTTTTTGGTCAACATTTGTCAGTTTTGGGCCAAGTTTATTTGTGGGCAACATACATTTGTGAAAGTAAAGTTCTTTTATCTCCCTCAAAACAAATTTATGGTAAATTTAAGATAGTTATTTGATGCTAGTCGTACATAATTTTATATTTCAGACAGCCTTGATGGATAACTAAATACCTTTTAAAATTCTTAATTCATTGACCTATTTTTACAGTACTGGAATTGTTTTACTTGAACCTTTATGTTCACAGTACAGGCACAGAATTTCATACAAGAAGATTGTTGCAATGGATTTTGTTATATATCCCCAGTATCAAACCTCTAGAATGATCCAGAAAAGGGCAGGGTATTGCTGACTAAAAGGGGCATTTGGTATCAAGGGAGGGCACTTTTTTTCCCTGCATTTATTTCATTTCACGGTATGTGTATTACAGTAGAACAAACAAATACATACGTTCATTTGTACAAATGAGAATATTCATGATACAATAATACAGAAAATGAAATGAGATTTGCATGTGACAAAACAAGAAATCAGGGTTTTATGAAAGGCTGATATCAGCAAGTCATGCGGACAGACATGACAGAGGGACTTGAAAGAAGTTACTGTACTGTACAGAATACAGAAAAACGTATGTACAAAACAATTGTTTCCAAATATCCAGTAGCTCATTTTTAGAGTTCTTCTCTAAAATGTAAAATTCAACCTGCATATCAAATTGAAATTTATGTATAAAAAAAGAAGCTATCTTATTAAGTAAGGTATTGCTGACTTTGCAAGAAAAAATATTTATATTTAAACAATTTTTTTCTAAGGGAGGGCACTTGAAATATAAGGGAGTAATCAATCCAACAAGTAGTGTCCCTGCATCTTTTCATATTGGGGAGCTGTAATCAGCATGAAACGAAGGCAAATTAGTTATCAAAAGTACGTTTTTGGTTGTTTTTTTACAAAATGAAGAGTGCTTAGTGAGAAGGAATGGGGTGGAGGCAATTAGAGTTAGGGTGAAATATACATCTCAAGCAGCGAAACTAAAACATGGATAACATTTTCGTTTTAAGTTGCATTTATAATTTAATTTTAATTTTGTTGAAGACTGATTTTTTTCACAGTGTACAGTAATTAAGATTTAATGATAGACTTAACAGACTTTTGTAATTTTGTTGCGTTTTCGAAGTGATTAAGTAGTGTGTGTTACATTTTTTTCAGAAAAACCGTTTATAGATCTTAGTCATTTTGAAAAATATATTTATCACAAAATATTTTTGATAATTGCGGTCTACAATACAATACATTTGCACGTGTTTACTTATTTATATGATGAAGGTACTTGAGTCGAGCTTTCAATTTCAACAGAAAACATGTGCATATCTTTCGTTTTTATTCTTACAACATAAGCACAGTACTATAAAGGATTATAGTGCAATTTTGTTTTGAACGTATATGGCATTTTGTCTCAATAAGTTTCGATAAAGATGTACAGACTAATTCTCCTATACTTGTTATCTGAAATGTAAATCATTTGCAGTAAGACTATAGTTTTTGGAATGCGTATGGGCAGAAAAGTGAAGCAGATGGGTTTTTTGCACTTGACAATTGTCAGTGTGATAGAAAAGTTTCATTGGGTGAGCATACTAAAATAATTTTGTTAAACTCATCAGAAACATGAAGCAAAACATAGCGAAAGCTTCTAATATATACAAGATATAATTTACTTAATACAGGAAGGGTAATTGATTATCTTAGGTGCCCCAGAATAATTCATGGTCAATTTTTGATGGTCTGATTCTTTTTGCCTCCAAAGTAGTGTTCTGGACAATTGCAGGTGTAGCTGTCATAGTAGTTATAAATAGTATTATCTTTATGATACAAGATACAACACATGCAAAGGTGTAGCCAGTCTTTTGGATGTGGGTAGGGGGTGGTCGAAGAACAACAAAAAAATACTGATGGCATCACATGGTTTCCAAAATTGTGTCAATATGACAGTCTTTAAGTGTATGGAGGCTAAATTTAACTGAAGACTGAAAAAATGTCAATGCCCCAAAATCTTAATCTTTTAGCAAAATTTCTGGACCTTTTTACATTCTTGGGAAGCCATTGGGGGAGTCGACAGCAATTACCCAGCAGACCCCTTGCTACACCCATGAGTTATGAGCTGTAAAAAAATAAAACATTCTTGACTTCAGTGGAAATCGTTTGTATGTTTAATCAAATATGGTATACATGTATATAGTACAGTGAAACAAATGCTGCAGCAAATGATGTTTTCTGAGGGTAAAAGGTATTCACTGTCTTGACGTTTATATAGAACTGCATACAGCGTAATGCAATTCAATAAGTCTACATGCTAGACTCACTGAGAAACAGTCCTTAAACTCGGTCACAGTCTAGTGATTTTGAATTAATAAGTTAAAGATTTTATGATAAGATTGTTTCTGTTTTTATTCCTTTGTCATGGGGCTTCTTGGTTTCATTTAATACTTTCATTGGTTTATTTTCATACAGACATTTTTAATATCTTAAAGGTGTATGGTATCTTATAGGTATATGGACCATGCCTAGTAAGCAAAACTTTTTGTGTCAATACCAAATATAAATATAATATATAAATACAAGCTTCAATTTCAGTGAAAACAATTTTGAAAGTATGTGGTTTTTGTATGTGTATTTTTCAATACAGTATATAAAGAATTTGTGTTGGATGGCAGATCAAAATCTTAATGAAATTTTGTATTTTTCTCAATAAATTCCTGACTTTGAGGAAATAAATATGACTTTTTATGATTTTTTTTTTATTATAGAACTAGGTGCTTTGTAAAAGGCTATCCACATGTACTTATTTCAAAATAATTTTAAAAAGTTTTAAAATATGAACAGATTTTGAATTTTGAAAATAACACTTTTAGTATTTGTGTTTTGTCAGATAAATTTTCAATTATTGTATTCAAAATTTGTGATGCATGAATGGTGCAGACAGCTCAAAATCTGTACGTCATTCTTTAATTTTTTTTTTTTAAATCACAGTCACTAAACATTTGGAAGTTCATTCCTGCTAGAATTTGGTTGGGGGTATGAAAAAACTCAAAATTTTTTGGTCAGAATTTACTGCACCACTTTTAAAGAATTAACATTTAGAATACAAAGGATTTACTAAAGAATACATCACAAATTTGTTTTAAAATTTGCATATTTATTCCTAAAATTCAAAATTCTGCATAATGATTGATTATTAGGCAATTTCAGCAAAACAATATAGCCTGTTTATCTTCCAATTCAGTTGTTGCTACCTGTCCATTATTGATCTTTAATAGATTTCAAACCGGTTAAGCCGTTAGTGGCTTTATGTGTCCATAAACCGTTGTTATTTTGCTATAGAAAAGTCATCATTGTAATGATTATTTGTATATCTGTAAATGAATAAGAGACAAAAACTTGTAGTCTAACTGGTATATATTTAAGTCTGATGAGTCACTACATAGACTCACACAATATATATATAAATGTAGTATATAAAGGTGGCACTATATCTAAATCAGATGGATACTAAATATTGATAGTATATAGTACAAAGCCAATATTATTACATCTTTTTTTTCTTTAAGGAAGATTTCCTTTAAACTCAAATCAGTGATGTTAGTAGAATATGTTATAAAAGAATATTAACTCCAGAAAGATTGTTCAAAGTTCCAGTTATAAAAAATAGTGTTTAGAAAAAAACAGTGTTAAGAGTCCTTAACTTACACTTCATAGAGTCACTGGAATCTGATAATTGATTGACGATAATTTGCATGCTTGATTTAAGTTAAAGCCTGAAAATAAAACTGTTGATCTTTTTACTTCTACTGAATTCTCTCTCTTTCAGACAGTCTTAACTATTCATGTAATTCTGTATGTTTAAAAAACTATGGGGAATACTTTTGTACTGGTTTCACAACTCTACCACTTTGTGTTTGGTATGGGACTCCTGCAGCCTGATGCGTAATGAACCGTAGCTATCTTGGCTTGATTTTGTTTTGCTGAACGAGGCTATCTACAAGGTCAGGACCTATATCTATGTTTTGGTTGAATTGCTCTGTTGTACAGATTATGACTTTTCTGTTTCTCCAAGAATTTGTCCTTTTTGTGTTTTGACCAAATAAGAACGTGGTGCTGCACACTGTTTGATTACTTTGGCTTGCTCCCAAATATTTTCTCCTCTAATGGGAACAGAATCTCCCACGTGAAGTGTTTGGAGGATTTTTGAATGTTTATCATAGTGTTGCTTTTGCTTAGTTTGCTTTTCAGTGAGTTTTTTGTGAACGCCTTTGATAGTTTTAGGCTTAAGAAGGCGCTCTGAGGTTGGAATGGTTGTGCGGATTCTCTGTCCCATTAGTAATTGGGCAGGGGATGAAAGTCCATCGCTTGGGGTATTTCTGTAGCTAAGCAGTGCTAGGTATGGGTCTGAGTTGTCTGCTTTCGCTTTCTTTAACAGGCGTTTTGCTACTTGGACCGCTTTTTCTGCTCTCCCATTAGATTGGGGGTATTTTGGGGAAGACGTGACATGTGTAAAACTGTATTGTTTGCTAAATTGCTTGAATTCCACAGAAGAATACTGCGGGCATTGTCTGATATCACTCTTTCGGGTATTCCGTGACGCGCAAATTGCTGTTTGCAAACATTAATTATTGTCTCATTTTTAGTATTTGTGAGTTTAATAACTTCGAAAAAATTTGAATAGTAGTCCACTTTTAAGAGATAATGTTCACTTTGAAGCTCGAACAAAACAGTCGCTACTTTTTGCCATGGTTTGTCCGGCAAGGCATGACCAATCATTGGTTCCTTAATGTTTTGATGTTGGTATGTATTGCAAATGTCACATTTCTTTACTGTATCTGCAATCTGTGCAGACATGTTGGGCCAGTAAAGTAAGTCTCTTCCTAGTCGCATTGATTTCTCGACACCTTGATGGCTTTCATGGATTTTTGCTATCATTTGTGACCTCAATGAGCTTGGTACCACAAGTTTGCTATTTCTGAATATAAGCTCATTTTCGACAGTCAAGTCATCGCAGTAATCCCCAATACTGTCTGATTTTCGAGGAATCTTGGTTTTGGTATCGGGCCAACCTGTGATGATGGTTTGTTTTAGCGTTTGCAGTGTTTGATCTTTTGTGGTTTCTGATTTCATTTCTGTAAGTCTGGTTGCTCTTAGGAAGGCTGTTGACCAAACTTATTGATATTTCTTCCTCATTTATGGTTATTTCATCTCTTTCTAAGAGATGGTTTCTGCTCAGTGCATCTGCTATATATAATTGTGAACCTTTAGTGTAAGAAACAGTCATGTTGTATTTCTGCAGCTTAAGCAACATTTTTTGTAGACGTTGAGGTGCCGCTGATAGGGATTTACGGAATATGTATTCGAGGGGTTTGTGGGCCGTTTCAATTTCAAATTTCTCCCAAACACAAATTTTTTACAACCGAAAAGTATCGCGGCCAACTCTTTTTCTATTTGTGCATTTCGCTGCTGTGTTTCGTTGAACGCTTTTGATGCAAATGCTACGGGCTGATCATTTTGTAGCAATACCGCTCCGATGCCCGAACTAGATGCATCTACGCTGATTTTGACTGGTTTCTTGATATCATAATACCGTAGGACTGGCACTTGTGTAATTGTTTCTTTCAACTGTTCAAACGTTTTTTTATGATCGTTAGTCCAGTGCCACGCAATCTGTTTTTCAAGAAGTTTCCTGAGCGGTGCTGTTATTTCCGAGAGCTTGGGAATGAACTTTCCAAGGTAGTTCACCATCCCCAAGAATTGCTGTAGTGCTGTTTTATTTTCTGGGGGTCTCATTCCCAATACTGCCTCTACTTTTCGGGGGTCAGGTTTCAGTCCTTCCGATGTGAGAAGCTAACCGATATATGTGACCTCAGAGAGTCTGAATTTACATTTTTTGGGGTTCAGTTTTATGTTCTTTGATTTTGCTCTCTGTAACACTTCTTCTAGCCTGCGATCATGTTCCGCTATGTTTTCACCCCAAATCAAAATGTCATCCATGATGACTTCGACTCCTTTCAGTCCTTCGAATGTTTGTGTCATTATCCGCTGGAATACCTTTCGGAGCCGATATAATACCAAATGGTAGTCGAGTGTACCTGTATCTACCATATGGCGTGTTGAAGGTGCAAAGGCAAGAACTAGGTTCATCTAGTTGTATCTGCTAATATCTACAGTTAGCATCAAGCGTACTGAATACTTTGCATTCAGCAGGCCTGATACTACTTCTTCAATTGGTTTCATCAGATAGTATTCTCTCTCAATGACTTCGTTGAGGTCTTTTGGGTCTAGGCAGATGCGAACTTTGTCTCGATTTGGTTTAACTACAGTGACTAGGCTGCTAACCCATTAGCTTGGTTCCTCAACTTTCACAATAACCCCTAAGTTTTCCATTCTATTAAGCTCCTCGGGTACTTTTTCGCGTAAGGCCACTGGCACTTTTCTGGGCGTATGCACCACTGGTGTCGCATTTGGCTTTAACTTGATATGATATTTGCCTTCAAGACACCCTAGTCCTTCAAAAACTTCAGGATGTTTGTCAATGACTTTATGTTGGGCTTCGATTGAGGCAATTCGTTGGATTAACCCTAGTCTTTCACAAGAGCGGATTCAAAGAACTGGTGGTACTTTTCCATTGACCACCTAAAACTCCAAATCAAAATACTTATTTTTGTGCTCACAGAGAAGATTTGTCTTTCCTTTTGGAGTGATTTTTTGTCCTGAATATGTTACCAGTCTTGATCGTGATTTTCTCATTGTTCCATTTAGTTTGTTGCGGACTGCGTCTGGGATAATATCACATTGCGCTCCTGAGTCCAATTTGAACTTAATCATACGCTCATCGATCTTCAAATTCACTTTCCATTCCTTGGCGTTTTCAAGTTGTGTGCTCATTTCAACTGAATCGACAAAGAAATCACTCTCTGAATCTGAATCAGAGTTAAAAAATTCCTCGACTTGGTGTGTGTTTTTCTGTCTTTGCTTGTTGGTTTCTGTCTCTTTTCATGAATTTTACTAAAACACTTATTTGCGAAATGGTTCATTTTGTTGCATTTACTACACGTTTGTCTATACGCCGAGCATTGCTTACGCTCATGGCTTCTACCGCATTGACGGCAGTCTTTGATCATCGTACTGTATCTGTTAGGTTTAGCGTGCTGGGGTTTTTGTTTTTTGTTCACTACATGTACAGCGCTCGCTTCATTATTGAACTGTCCTAATTGAGTTTTACTTATCTCAGCCGCCCTGCAGATGTCAATTGCAGTTTTTAAGTCTAGTTCCTTTTTTTAAAGAAGGCGTGCACGAATTTGGTCATCTATGATCCCCACTACGATCCGATCTTTAATAAGACTATCCATGAGAGTGCCATACTCACAGGTTTTTGCTTTTGTCTTCAGATCTGTCACAAACTGATCAATGGTTTTATTTTGTTGCTGTACCCCTGAGTTGAATACATGGCGTTCATAAGTCACATTTTTCAGTGGTATGAAATGCTGTTCAAATTTGTCCAGTAGAACATCGATTTTCGCTTTATCTTCCTCTTTTTGAAACGTGAACTTATTATACACTTCCAACGCATCTTCTCCAATAACATGTAATAAAGTGCTGCACTGTACCTTCGGATCCTTTGTGTCCATACTTAATGCAACAGTAAACAATTTGAACTTTTGTTTCCATTTCTTCCAGTTGTCAGACAAATTCCCATCAAAATTCATGGCAGTTGGTGGCTTAAGGCCTTCCATTTTGTTTTGTGACTTTAATCCCACTTCTGACACCATGTAATGATTATTTGTATATCTATATATGAATAAGAGACAAAAAGCTTGTAGTCTATTTGGTATATATTTGGGTCTGATGAGTCACTACATAGACTCACACAATCTATATAAATGTAGTATATAAAGGTGGCGCTATATCTAAATCAGATGGATACTAAATATTGATAGTATATAGTACAAAGCCAATATTATTACAATCATCATAGTAACAGAATTTGTTTGCTTTGTTTGTAACGATCCTCCCGTAATTGAAAAATCAGCAACAACTTCATATTTGGGCAGCAACGCCATATGGAATCATTTCCCGGTCAGCCCTCGGAATTACGTCGCGTTGTAGATATATTTCCTTGGAATTGGCATCACGTCGTGAATAGAAATACAACACGACTCAAATATTTGAGCTGTGACTGGGTTTTTTACACCTTGGAATAACAACGTGACTTTAAATGAGTCATCGAGGTGTAAATTGAATTACAACATGACTTTAATTCATGGGTCTTTCATGCTAAAGTCCTCATCAATTTGAAGTCTCATCGTAATTGCAAAGGTTAAGTCAAACTTATTGAGCTCATCGAGTGCTAATTATAAACGTCGCATCGTAATTCGTTTAAAGCCTTAACGGCCTTAATTAAAGGTGTGATGGTTTATGAAGTCGTAACGCCAGTGCGCTACAACTGGTTATCAAAGGCCGTGGACAATGACTTGGTTGTCGATGTTATGTCTGTCCGTACGTCGTACCTGTGTTCTTGTCTGGGTCGTATTAAGCGTTTCGTGACAGCATTGTTACTATCATAACCAATTACGCAGGTGACGACCCCGTCATTGTAATTGTGTGTTCACTCGTCATCGTTGTCAAAGTCGTAAATAGAACTGAGTAAACCGTGATGAATCACAGCGAAATGCAGGAATGGCTGGACTCACGGTATTGCATCGTGTCTTAAATATACATCATTGAGGCTCAAATGGCATTGTCAAAGTTTAATTCGACTTACGATGTGACAAAAATAATAATGACTTGATGGGTACATTTACACCTTACAATAATAATGCGACTTTAAATTGAAAAGGTTGTTTAACATTTATACATCATAACCGTATCAAAGACCCATGATATTAAAGTTGTGTCGTAATTATATTTATGACGCGACATA
This sequence comes from Chiridota heheva, assembly GCA_020152595.1. Lineage (NCBI taxonomy): Eukaryota > Metazoa > Echinodermata > Holothuroidea > Apodida > Chiridotidae > Chiridota > Chiridota heheva. Next base: position 3,837 of record JAIGNY010001280.1, on the reverse strand, counting down.
ATTTTGAGGTTCTGACTGGGAAATGCTTCCATAACGCTAGGCTGGCGATGCTAGTTTCTGCATTTGGCTCGCATTTATGGAATTGTAGGGATTTGAGAGGAAGTGGTGAGTTACGAGGGAGGGGTAGAATAAGATAGAGATGGAGAGGTGACTGTTGATAAGATGGATGGAATTTAGGTATTCACAGGGGCACCAGACGCAACTGGTGGTGGTGGAGAAAGTTTCTAGAAAAGGGCAAATGCAAACTAGCACATAAATATTGATGTTGAATTTCTACAGATAGTGTAAATATGTAACAGATTTATTTCTTAAAATGGGTGATAGAGGTAATAATATTGGTGTGAGCACATGTAATTTTGTGAAAGTAAAATGATGAGGCTTTTTTTCTTCATGTGGTGAGGGTAGGGGGTTGTAGGGCGACACACATGTATCATTTACAACCTTGACTTTCCTGTGTCATTTTGAGCATTTGCAATTTTTGTTTATTCAAATATTTTACCACCTGTGAATTATTGGTATGAGCAAATATGAAAATTGTCATTATTTTTCAGAGAATGGATCATCTGTGACATGGTGACATTTTGTGACAAATTTCATTGTCCAAAAATCTGTGACATTCTGTGACATTTTAAAAAGTTTAGGACAACATGAACATAAACATATGTATTGAAATTTGTCTGACATTTTGTGACATAATTTACCCCTTCACTCACACTCATTGGCAATTTGATGTTGTATTTTAGTGGTGAACTCCATATTTCATTAAACAGACATAAAAGTAACGTTGTCCTATGTCCAAAAATGGCATTCTGAGATAATTACATTTTAAGTTGTTAATTCAGCACGTAGCACAGTTTCTTTTTCCACAATTTTTTTCCCTAGATGATTTATGTTAAGTCAAAGGTATATAAGGTAGCCTACTTTATCGTAGAATATTTTCCAATAAAAAGTCAATTTGCCAAAAATGGGCATAAGACAACTTGACTTTCCTGCGACGAAATGATCCTTTCTATGAGTAATCTTTTAGTAAATCTATTATAAGCAAATGTGACAAAGGCAAAACTGATGTGACTTTCTGTGCAAAAAATTATGTGATATTTGAGATATGAGGTTTTACTGTGTTAATTTTGTACTGCTGGTCTATTTCTAAATAATAAGACAATTTATAGTTTATACAGATTATGACATATTGTATTAGAATAATTGTTGTATTTGGAAGATGATAATATATTGCAACGGTGCACACTATGAAGACTTTTTAATACTAATTCTTCCATTGCTGTAAATAAAAGGTCTGTGGACATAGCCATCATCAATTTTATCTTTAATAAAGGATTAGTTTAGGGGTTCAGCAAGTTCATCTTATATGAAAGAGGACTTCAAATGAGACAAAATGGTGGAAAAAGCATTCAAAAATCTATTCTGTTAAGGAGATATTTAAGTTTAAAGTTTGGTATCATTTGTGTAGAAACGACTGAAGTCAGATAATTTGTGACATCACAGCCTCAGATTTCTGAAATTCTATCATATTTTGTCCTGTGATTTTGACTTTACAACCATTGGATATGTTAGGAAAGTAAAAACAGAATTTTGAAGGGTAATTATAATTTACCGCCTGAAAAAAGTTGGAGGAAAAATAATTCTAATAGTAAAAATAAAATTATGTAAAATACATTAACAATTGTTAAAAATGTGAGGATGAGGGTACCATCCATAGTAGACTTACTACACCAGTCATTCCTACATAGATTAAACAGAACTTTAAACTGGAATATCTCCTTAGCAGAATAAGAAATTGAAGAGTTCCTTCACCATTTTGATTCCCTTAAATTCCTCTTTCATCTAAGATTAACTTGATTGATCACTGAACTAATCCTTTAAAAACCAAGATAAGGCAAGCAATCCCATCAAAGCAGATCAGAATATGCCCTGTTAGTCCCCCCCCCCTCTCCACCCTTCCCTGCTTTGTTAGCATTTCATCAAAATCAGAACATGGATATTAAGATGAAAAAATACTGAGTGTATTTTCAGGGTTCCCTTCATCTGGCATGTTTGACTCTGACTGTCATGGTGCCAAACAAACCAAACCCTCCAGAGGGGTAGGAAGCAGGACCAGGGGGATAACCGCCCCCCCCCCCCCTGAGCAGATTTCACCCTCCCAGTTGCATGCTTTTTGCTCGGTTGGGAGGTGAAATTGGGAACAAAATTGAAAAGTGTGGTAAAGTTCTTGGATATTTTAGTAAAATTTCCCGAAAACTAGCCAAAATTTCCCGAAAACTGCCCAAAATTGAAGGCAAAATCCCCAAAATGGAGGAAAACTCCCGGAAACTGAAGGAGATTTCCCTATTAACTTGCTGCTTTTGATGGAAACTTAATTTACCAGTGAAAATATTCCACTTGTCACCGAGATGTTTTTATAGTTTTTGCCCCCTTCCAAGACAATATTTCTCCTTCACAAAATGGAGGGAAAACAGGTACATAATGTTCTTTGTCATTTTCTCTGACTCCAAATTGGTTCTTATAGGCATCCAATACATGATCTGATCTAATCCCTTAATCTTACAAATACAAATGAAACCACCTCCTCTCTTCCTCTGGGAAGAAAATATCTTGGATCTCTTTGAGAAAACTTTATTAGCTTCTACAACAGTAAGTTATACCATTATGTAATTTATACCAACATCTTCTCCCTCTCATCTTCCTCCCCTTACCAATCCTTTCTCCTCAAAACCTTCCCTTTTCCCTTTGAAATACTCTCATTTGATTGGTTCCAATGCGATCAGCATCAGGAACTTATGCGATTGTGATGGTGTGTGTGTGTATGGGTGTGTGGGTGCGTGTGTGTGTGTGTTGGGAAAGACACTTCCAAAGCCATATGCATATGTCTCCATCCCAATCTGTAGATAGAATAAATGATACAGAAGCAACCAACAAAAGGTGGTGCACTTATACTTTTGTTAGGGATTTTAACAATGCCTAATCTCAGATATTTAAAGGAGCAACTTTGCAGCTTAAAAGTAATGCTACCCAGAGGATTGAGAGGGATGTGTATCACACAATCAAAAGCCTGGGAATTTGCACTGCAAAACCAACAATACCTTCTTTTGTCACTCAAAGAACAGAGGCTGCCACTTTAACCTGTGCATCTATAGGAGCTAATCTGTCAAATCTTAAGCCTATTCCAGAGTTTGTAACTACTGATAGAAATCTTAAATTCTGCCTGTGGAATGGACAATCGATTAGGAACAAAGCTACATACATCTGTGATTGTATTATTGAGCATGACATTGATGCCATGATAATAACTGAGTCTTGGCTTCGCGATGATGATGGGGTTGTTATAGGCGAATGTACACCCCCTGGTTACTCATTTCTTAATATGCCACGATCAACTGGTCGGTCTGGAGGTGGATTAGCTGTGATCTCCAAGAATTCACTCAACTTATCCCTTAGAACTAAACAACTTTCAGTTTCATTTGAATCTGCTTGTATCACAAACAATACTAGGGACTTAAATCTTGTTGTAATTTACAGACCACCACCCTCCCTGGCTAATGGCTTTAAAACAACTGACTTTTTATCTGAACTGGATAGCTTTTTGGAAGATGTAGCTATCTTGCCTGGTAAATTACTGATAGTGGGTGATTTTAATTTCCACTGGGATAACCAAGCTAGGTCGGATGTTAAACAATATGCTGAAATAATTTCATCTTCACATTTATACCAACATGTGACTTTATCAACTCATAAAAATGGTCATATTTTGGATCATGTTATAACCAATGAGGACAGTGATTTGATTAGCCATTGTGATGTTTTTGAGAATTTAATATCTGA
>JAIGNY010001274.1:22500-31485 GCA_020152595.1 Chiridota heheva | reverse complement strand
ACCAACCAACCAACCAACCAACCAACCAACCAACAACCAACCAACGAACAACCAACCAACCAACCAACACGCGTCATCTGGGTAGATGTACATGCGGGTGCTGTTTTAACGACACTGCAAAATGAAAAAGTTGACCTAATTCTAACGCACTTCTAACCGACCCTAAAAAACGTAGTAACCAGCCAAGCCCTGACCTCCAAATTACCTCTGACTACCCCTCACTCTTTTTCAGCGCGTTGTATGCACTTACATCGCTGAAACTGGTCAATTTTATTTTTAATAATTTAACCTTTTCTTACTCTTTTCTCCTTTGCAGCTTCTACCTGGAGGGTTTTTACGCTGCCCTTTCTCATCCGGCTTTCCTTTTCAAGTCTTTCGAGGTAAGGACGAGGTAGCCATGGGTCCGAGATTTCTTCGACCGACCTACACGACTTTACCCGTGTAGCCTACACTTAGGATAGCGGGTTTTTGTCTCCATTCGTACAAAGCGAGTGGCTAGTTTGAGAGCGTCCTACTCTCGTGGCGGGTGTTTTAGGTCATATAGCACCAGGTGTGCCTGTTTAGGGGACCTCTTGCCTCGGGGTTTAAGTTTTTTACACTCGGCCCCGCCCTACCACGAGGAGAGCCTAGCGTTATACTATGCATTGCATTAGCACGTAAGAATATCTCGGTACAGGTTCTCGTATGCGGCCAATTTCTTATTTCGATTTTGACGCATGCGCATTAGATCGACGTCACCGTAGGGTGTTCGGGGAGTCAGCTCCTAACAACTCCAAGGAGCTACAATTGTTACAAGAGAGCTTATTTTTGTATTAACGTTACCAGCGTATATATATTTTCGTTTTTCTGACATAAATTAAAACAAAGTTTTTAATTTTCAAGCTTGATTTTGGGGGCTTTGGAGAGATCGGAGGGGGGTCTTACAAACGTACTGTTTAAAGGGAAACTAATGTCTTTTTTTTTATCTTTACCGACCTCGAGTACTCAGTGGTTTGTGTTTTCCACGCTACCCTGGCGCTTGTAAAGTTTTTACGTTGGATGCGTTTTCTCGGATTTCTAAAAATTTTCAGATAAAATTTTGTTCTGTTAAAGAGTTTTTGATGTACTGGTTTGCTATGCCTCATCTTTTTTTTTAGCGTGATCGTAGGATCATAGATACTTCTCCCAGTAGGGGCGCTATTGCTGTATTTGTTTATGTGCGCATTGATATATCTTCTTCTTTTTTCAGAAATCATGTTGAAAATGATTAACTCAGTGGCGTTGCGCCATAGGTAACGTTCCAAGTGAACGCCACCTAGAGTTAAAAAAAAGTTCAGAGAGAGAGAGAAGATACAGATCATAGTCCTCTTCGTGGCCTTGCGCCACCTAGAGTTGAATAGCTAAGCGAGAGAGATAAGGCAACCTCTTAGAGGCGTTGCGCCGCCTAAAGTTGAAGGGATAAGAGAGAGAGAGACAAGACATCCTCTTCGTGGGGTTGCGCCTCCTAGAGTTGAAAAGGTAAGAGAGATAAGAAAATCTCTGATTAACTCAGTGGCGTTGCGCCTTAGGTCGGGTTCCAAGTGAACGCCACCTAGAGTTGGGAAAGTTCAGAGAGAGACAAGATAACCTCTTAGGGGCGTTGCGCCCCTATGTTGTAAAGAGAAAGATAAGATCCATACGGTTCCGCGGCCCGTTGTTACGGGGCGGACGGTTTCATTGGACGGTTCCATACTGTTCCGCGGCCCGTTAAAACGGGGCAGACGGTTTCATACGGTTCCGCGGCCCATTGTTACGGGGCGGACGGTTCCGCGGCCCGTTGTTATGGGGCGGACGGTTCCATGCGGTTTCACAGCCCGTTATTACGGGGCGGACGGTTTCATTAAACGGTTTCATACGGTTCCGCGGCCCGTGTTTACGGGGCGGACGGTTCCATTAGACGGTTCCGTGATCCATACGGTTCCGCGGCCCGTGTTTACGGGGCGGACGGTTCCAAACGGTTCCGCGGCCCGTGGTTACGGGGCGGACGGTTCCATTGGACGGTTCCATACGGTTCCGCGGCCCAGGTTTACAGGGCGGACGGTTCCATTAAACGGTTTCGAGTTCCATACGGTTCCGCGGCCCGTTGTTACGGGACGGACGGTTTTATTGGACGGTTCCGCGGCACGTTGTTACGGGGCGGACGGTTCCATTGGACGCTTCCGCGGCCTGTGTTTACGGGTCCGTGCAGTTCCATTGGACGGTTCAATACGGTTCCGTGGCCCGTGTTTACGGGCTTATACTGTTCCGCGGCCCGTGTTTACGGGTACGTACGGTTCCATTGGACGGTTCCACGGCCCATGTTTACGGGTCCGTGCGATTCCATACGATTCCACGGTCCGTGTTTACGGGTCCCTATTCGGTTCCATTAGACGGCTCCGGTGAGCGGAACGTATTTTTAACGGGATAACGTACACTGTACGGTTGACCCGGTTATACGCCCACTAGCTACTAAGCTACGTGGTCAGGTGACAGATGACATTCTTTACAAGAAGTATAGCATCACGACAGCTATTTTCTTCTTGGTCCCGTAGCCATTAGCTACGCACTTCCACGGCTCGTGTGAACGCAATTAAGGTTGTCTACGTTGAACGTTACAGTTCCGTAATCAATTTCACCAGTATCATGGACATGGAGGGCAGGTCCCCGAGTGTCGATGCTTTACACACCCATGATGTCCTGGCGTAGCGTGCTAACGTTTCTTTGATTTACGCTCCGGTGACATCCATCTCACGCGTTACGCGTGCAGATTATTCTGCGAGTCCATTCTTTGTACTCTTTGCAGCGATTGGGTTCAAGCGGCGTGGTCGGAGCACAGACTCCACCGCTACATGTATTTTCAAGGTGCGACCGAGAGAGTGCGGCTCCGGTGATCGGATGCGTACGGCTCCGTAGTTTTGTAACTGGATATCGCACACCGTACGATTTACCCAGATATACACCCACTAGCTACGTGGCTATGTGGCCAGGTGACAAGTGATAATCTTCACAAGAAGTGTAGCACCGTGAGAGCTATTCTGTTCTTGGTTGCGTAGCCATTAGCTACGCAGTTCCACGATCATGTGAACACCATTAATACGATTATCCGCGTTGAAGGTTACAGTTCCGCAATTATTTTCACCAGTATCATAGGCACGGAGGATAGGCCTCCGAGTGTCGGTACGTTACGCACCTAAGATGTCCCACTATGCATAGCGTGCAAACGCTTGTCTAGATTGTACGGGCTCGTACGACTTCAGAGTTTTTGCAACGGGATAACGTACACTGTACGATGAAGCCGGAAATTGAGCCCGCTAGCTACGAAGCTACTTGGTCAGGTGATAGGTGACAATCTTCACGAGAAGTATAGCACCACGAGAGCTATTTTCTTCTTGTCTCTGTAGCCATTAGCTACGCTGTTCCACGGCCGTGTGGACTGCCTCAGTAAGATTTTCCGCGTTGAAGGTTACAGTTCTGCGATGTTTTTCACCTATATCATCGACACGGAGGGCAGGTCCCTAGTGTCGGTGCGTTAAGCGCCCTAAATGTCCTGCGATGCGTCGCATGTAAACGCTTCTTACGCTGCGCTCCGGTGTTATCGACATGATCAAACCCGTGTACACTGCTGTGCTCCTCGGTTCCGCAATGGGACCGGTAGGCCCACAAGAGGCGGCGCCCTACGGGGTTATACGTGAGTTAGTAACCTTTTTATTGCTAGTTGTAGAGCCATTGGATTACTTGCACGGGTCCATTAGGGTGCGTACGGCTCCTATGAGCGGTTCCATACGGCCCCACGGCTTGTTTTCACGGCCCCGTAAGGGTCCGTAAAACAGCTCGGCGCTTCCGCACGGGTCATGGAATGACGTTTGGGTCCGTAGGGCTGCATAGTTTTGCAGCAAGGTAACGTACAACGTACGTCACACCCGATAGTATACCCTTTAGCTTTTTAGCTACATGGTCAGGTGATAGTAACAATCTTAGCAGAGCTATTCCTTCTTCACGTCCTTGGAGCTGACTTGGTGAGATTCCGCGTTGAACGTCACGGTTTCGCATAGATTTTCACCAGTATCATGAACACGAAGACGAGTCCCCGTTTGTCGGTACGTTACGCTCCCAGGATGCGTCGCGTGTAAGCGCTTGCTAAGGTTTCGAGGCCTAGCGCTCGGGTGATAAGAAATCCATCTCTACGGGAGGCATACCATCACGAGAGCAATTTTCTTCGTGTTACGTAGTTCCACGACCGTTCAAACTACTCTGAATATGATTTTTGCGTCGAACGAGGTGTTCCGCTCAAATTATTTAGATATTGACGCGGTCTTACGTACAACGTACGATAAACCCGGGTAACGGAACTACGGGATATTGCGACTGTTAAGCGCGTGCTGCGGTGTTCCGCGGTCGTCTTTCTTACCGGGACGCTTTTAGCGTAGCCACCGACTACGCTGCTCCGTAGTGAATATGTACAAATGGAGTTAACGGCCTACACCAGCAGCGCAGCTGTGTGGTAGAGGACCAGTAGCCATGAACTACAGAGTTCCGCGGCCGTTTTTCTTACCGGTACACGTACTGAGTACGACGGTAGTCCCCTTTTCCCCACGCAGCTACCAGTTTCGTAGCTCCGTGATGAAACAAACTATGTTTACGACTCGTATAGCTTGCGTATCACTTGAACTCTTCCGTATTTCATACGGCCCCAGTATATATTTAACTATTCTCTACAGGAACGCGTGCTGAGTACAACTTCCCTACGCGTAGCCACTTACTCGGTGGCCCCGTAGTGAATAGAAGTATACTGAGGTAACGACTCACGTTACGGATGTAGTACGTTAACGCTATCGTAGGCCTAGACGGTTCTTTTGTACAAACTTGGCGGATGACTAGTGGATTTTACTTGTCATGCTGACGCCTTTGTAGACCCATACCGGCTCTATGATACTTAACGGGGTTGCATACTTTGTACGGCGTAAGTCCCCCTAGTAGCCACGCGCTTTTCAGCTCCGTGGTAAAGGGTGTTTAACGAAATTAACGGTCCGTGTAGTATACACAGGACGTCAACTCTTTTGTGATTTCTACACCAGTGCTGGGGTTTATGACTCATCCGGTTGGCGTAGTACGTCCCCCCCTTGTCAATATTAACTCCATGAAGGATACTTTTTTTGACACTAGGTGGCCTTTTGATAGACAACCCCACGTTTGGGGTAGCTATTACCAACAACGGCACGTATGCTTCATTCCACACTTTAACACCTTCTTAAAGCAGTTTCTATGCGGTTTTACGGCCTGTTACTTAACTACCCGTACAGACGTACGGTATTAGTTTTCTCCACACCCGTAGCCGTAGGCTCCGCGGTTCCAAGGTTGTTACTCTACATTGTACCTTAACACCTTTTCCAGTCACCTTCTTCGACAAGTTTCGCTGTTGATAGGTGTAACCTGGAGCTACGCGGTTCCGCAACTGCTCCAGTTTTCAGACACCGCTTGGGTGCCGTCGACTATGTTGTACGGCTCCGCGGTCTTACGACCAATAACCGTCTTACAGCTACATAGGCTTACACGGTTGGCAGCCCTTCTTGTATACATTCTATATTAACGGCCTGCTTTTTAATTCGCTAGCCATTGGTTTTTGGTCAGTAAAGTTTAAACAACTTATGCTCAGGGTTGGCGATTTTTCTGGACTGCAGATAGTGTCATTCATTACCTCCGCTTTACACATTTAGTCGGTGGCCACCCCCTTTGGTGGTGGTGCGGATGTTCCCACCTGGTGTGAGGAATGAGGTTTTTACCCGTCAAATTTCACTGTCAATGCCTACGGATGCGTCTTGATCGAGGTAGGGGCACTTTTCTTGAGACCCCTTATGACGGAAACTTGGACGGGTACTTACCCTTTTTTAACGGGCAGAATGCTGGGGCTTTTTCTGTTAACCTTTTTACCGCTAGTGCTGAGCGAGGCTTTTTCGGTTTCGCGCCGTTTTTGCGCCACTATTGTGGTCTCCTTTTCAGACAGATAGGATCGGCCTCCAAGAGTTTTCTGGAATCGTTCCTCTCGTCTCGGCGCAGGACGAACTATGCCAGTCTTACGGCCGCTCACCTCAGACTACGAGTACACGATCACTATCGTCTCGTTTCAGCGGAACCCCCACTTGATGGGCGTTCTTCCCGTAGGTGACCAGAGCGATCAGGACCTTTTCGCTTCCCCGGACGTAGGTCTTTTGGCATCCGTGGATGATCGCAAGCTATCTTTTCTTTGCGTCCTTTCTCCTGACCCGCGGGTTTCAGGGTCGAGGCATTTGTTTTCCTAAGAACTCAACTATGTGGGTTACGTTTTCCGCCTTTCATGCTAGTACCAAGTATGCTACGCTAGGCGACGTACGGCCGATAGCGCCCACTTTTCCCGGCTCACTGCGGTTCCCTCGGCTGCTCGAGACCTTGCAGGCTTCACCTACGGGCCTCGGGTCAGAAACGATTTTTGTCTCTTTTCCGGGCTCCGGCGGACTGCATCTTAGTCCCGGAGCGCTTCGTTTGATGGTGTGGCCTTAGTCGGCCTTTCCTCGACGTAGCATGGCTTTTCTGGGAGGTTGTTCACCCCCTCCTCGCTATGGGGTGGGCCCTCTCTCAAACTTGGTTCGGTCATGAGCTCTAGGATATATTGCAGCTATCCACCGAGGCTTTTCCAGTTTGATCTACGGTCTTTGACTCGCGATCACTGGAAAGTTACACGGAGATCTCTTCGTAGTGTGTCATGTAACATTTTCCTCCGTTAGATCGTCCAATAACTTTCTTTCCAAGTAGTCTGAACTGTTTGTAGAACGGCCGCGGTATGCACTCGGGTTCGGGGCGTAGCCTCTTTTCACGGGATCTCTCGTACCGCCGTTCGGGAAAACGCTTTTTGCGGTTTTTCTCTTGTTTTGGTCTGACTCACTTTTCGACGTTCGTGTTACCCCGCTAACTTTTGCTCTTACGCGGATACGCGCTAAAAAAAAATTCCCTTGTCCAGGATTTCTTCAATTCGTTTTAGTTGGTACATGCTTCGTTCCCAATCGTAGTTTACTAGCCGGTTCCGTCTCGTGGACGAATCCGGTGTGGTTTGTGGCGTTTTTTGTAGACACTTTGCTGATATTCATATTGTGTCCAAACGCTCTTCCGGTTGGCTTGTTTTTCTAAGTTTTTAGCTCAGGTTCATTCGATGTTTGCCTCCGTTACTGTCAACGAATGGTGCCTTGTTCGGTTTGACTGTGACTAGACGTGGTTTTACTATATTTTAGTTCTTCCCACTCTGAGGTCTTTTATCCTTAAGAGAAGAAGAAATTTCGTCCTTTAAACGGGATTCGATTAGTGTGAGTTTTCGTACCAGCCATTAAAAAAAAAGGTGCTGCGACCTGAACATCCTTCCTTTCTATCCTCGGTTGCAATATGATTGCATATTTACAGCATGAAAGGTAAGGTATAACTTTCGGTAAATTTACCCTGCTAAGCGTAGCGGGGATATTTACGAGAGTTATACTTACCTTCCATGCATCCCGCCCCTCTCGTCCAGGCCTCGGTGGACTGTTGAGTGAGGTGTAGTACAAAGGTATTATGGAGGTCAGGGCTTGGCTGGTTGCTACGTTTTTTAGGGTCGGTTAGAGGTGCGTTAAAATCAGGTCATGTGACCAAATTGTATATTTATAGCATAAAGGTAAGTATAACTCTCAAAATATCCCCGCTACGCTTAGGGGGTAATTATATATATATATATATATATATATATATATATATATATATATATATATATATATATATATATATATATATATATATATATATATATATATATATATATATATATATATATATATATATATATATATATATATATATATATATATATATATATATATATATATACATACATACATACATACATACATACATACATACATACATACATACACACAAACACACATACATACATACATACATCCATCCATACATACATACATACATACATACACACAAACATACATACATACATCCATCCATACATCCGCACATACATACTAACATACATACATACATACATACATGCATACATACATACATACATACATACATACATACATGCATGCATGCATGCATTTATATGTATATATATATATATATATATATACATATTTGATATATATATATATATATATATATATGTATATATATGTATGTATATATATATATATATATATATATATATATATATATATATATATATATATATATATATATATATATATATGTATATGTATATATACATACATATATATATATATATATATATATATATTTATATATATATATACTTTTATAGATATATATATGTATATACACATATATGAATATATACACACACACATATATATATATATATATATATATATATATATATATATATATATATATATATATATATACATTTATATTTCTACACTGTAGACTGCATTTGCCCCTCTGCTTGTATCGTAAACAATGGAGTGTGTTCCACAAATGGCATTTGTCTTTGTCCACCTGGTCAATACGGAGATGATTGCGAGCTGGGTAAGTTAATTTGATATGGATATAACAGTCATTATGGACTATAATAGTCTGCATTTAATATACCTTTTTAAATCTGATATCGGCAACTTTAGAAAACTAATCTAAGTAATCTCACATGGTAGAAATTCATTTATCCAGAATAAACTAATCATATACTGGGGGTAACTTGCTGATCAATCAAATAGTGTGGAAAATCAAAAAGCTTATTTTTTCAATTAAAGTTTGGTGTTTTTTGTATACATACGAATGGAATCAGATTAGTTCTGATGTTACCATTTCAGATTCCTTGAAGTCTTTATGTATTGTATTATGTTTTATCTTGTGGTTCTGTGATCTAAAAATATTGAATCTGTCAAGAAAGTAGAAAAAACATAATATAGCTAATTGTGTTGTACCTCCTCCTGAGAAAAGAAGGAAAAATTGTCT
>JAIGNY010001274.1:2500-17500 GCA_020152595.1 Chiridota heheva | reverse complement strand
GATCTAGGGTTTTTGTTGGCCGTGGAGTCCGCCATTGATGAAGATTTATCATAATGTAATACGAGCCTCACAAAGATTGCCAAAGTATGTACAACTAAAATCTTAAATGTAAAAAAAGCATAGATGTTTGTGGCCCAAGTAACCTGCCTTAGGTCATTTATCATGATTGTCTTACAAAATTTATCCAGACCAGTGTTCATGTTTACCAGCCCATTTTGTAGATATTGTACATATCACATACGGATGAAATAGGAAAATATGGCTTAAATAATGGGATAGAGTAGGCCTAACATCATGGAAAATCATACATAGTACCCGTAGTGTAGATATATAGCAATTGTACATTTGTATGACTAGCATATTCCCACCCTAGACTCCATTTCCACTATTCACCACCTTTCCGACTGACCACCCCACTCTCCCTCATACATCCAAAGTTTGAAGAAAAACACCTTTTCCTTAATATTTTAGTGATGGCTAATTAAACAAACATTTAACAAAGAGTTCACGTCAAATATTATTTTGTATAAATGTCTCATAACTTGCAAATATAATATAACCTATACAAATTAAAATGGGGATTTTAAGCACATACTAATATAATTATTTAAAAGACAACACTATCACTGAAGTCCAATAGTTTAGTACTCCGTCTTCAAAAAGGGACACTGGGAATGTAACTACAGTATAATGCAAATATGCATAAGTGTATACGATAAGCTACAGAGATATGGAACGTCAAAGGCTACACATTTGTTTACATAGCCATGAACTATAGTCACATAGCTATAAAATATTTTAGCCATGAACTATTTCCAAGTAATGAAATTCCTCTAACAGTGTTCCTTTTGACGTTGCATATATTGTGGTGACCTTTCCGGAGAAATAAGCTGAAAATTGAGTGAAATTTTTGCAAAGCTGAAAAAAGTTTTGGAAATTATTTAAAAAAATTTACCACGATTCATTTAAACTGTTTGATTTTTGACCAGCTTCTCAGACGATAAGGGTAAAAATTCATAAAGAATGCTAACAATAATTGTGTATTTTATATCCTACTGACAACGCGATTTAAATTGGGTGATCATTTCTGCTTTACGTTTGCGATGAGCTAGATAAATCCATCCGAGTCATCAGGCCCATTGAGCCGGTGCTTATCCCCGGTTTCAATAGCGTAAGCGGATGAGATTACATGACTCCCCCTGGTTTTCCATTGCAGATTCCATCCAGCCTTAAAAGTGGGGGCTGAAGTATACTTTAGCCCCACTTTTGTCATGATTTTTTCTTAAATCTTTTATAATACTTTTAATATAGAAATTAATGAAAGGTATTTATCAAATGTACTATTGTTCAGCTAAGATTCATTTTTCTAAAATTCACTTTTCATCTTTTGAAATGGAATAAAGTATTCAGACAATATTTATTTCGGAATGATACCCGAAATTTGAAGAGAATTTCCTAAAAAATGGGTGTCACCATGGGGGTGCGGGATGTGGCACCCCCGAAAATGATTAACTGTCGGTAAAATTATGCCGTTTGTCGGGAAAATCTCCCACTTTTCGGAAAGTTTAACGATAACAGGCTGACAGGCTGACAGGTGTAACGTCTCGTTGGGGGAGATGATCTATTCAGACGGTCGCATGTCGGGCAGATTTATGTTCGCTCGGTTTGTCGGGAATAAAATTGGAATCAGCAATATATCATTGTTCAGTAAAACTCAAGTTTAATTAAGACTAGTCATGCTGATTGTGTCGAACTGAATATGTAAAAGAATGTAAAAGTCAAACATCATTTTACAAAATTAAACGAGGCAAAACGTTTTTCAAGTACAGCATCAGATGATCGTTTGGACATTATAATGCTATTATTTCGTAAGCGGGATCTACATGTGACCAAATTGACTTAGATACAGGGGTTTCACGAAATCAAGGGAGGAGGGGGTCCATCCAGATTTTCTAGGGTAGATTTTTGTTCGTCTTGTTTGTCCGGAATAAATTAGCAGTATTGTTCTACAGTAAAACTGATTTTCCGAGAAAAAAATCCGGGAAATGTTTGCAGTGTGTTATCACACAGGTTGGATTAAACTTAGTCTTTTGATATTGTTGTTTCCATATCATCTTTTGTTGAGATGATTCTCTAATAAAGGGACCTGAATTCGACCAATTGCAGTAGTGAAATTGCTTCCATCTTATTCACAAATTGCTTTGGCTTCTTGAAACATATTTTCTTGATAAGAAGACGTCAATTACATTAGATAACTTTCTTTGTAGCAATAAGATGTATAAGAACAAGTGGCATGTCTAAGATTTGACCCCCCTTAAAAATAATGTATCCCTATTTTCTATTACCAAACCATAAGTATAATTAAGTAAAATATCAAATGATCATAGTCAACAGAGATGTTGGAGATTTGTATTTGTACCGATTGAATTGTTGTTAGTTTTAGACCGAAGTTTGAAGTTCTATTTTGCACCACAAATTCTCAATTTTGGACCAAATGCTTTTAATTTTGAAACAAAAATCTTTCATTTTTGACCAAACATTTCAAATTTTGGACCAAAATTCCGCAAATTTGAATTTCAAGATCTGCCCTGTAGTCCCAATCGATTCCTGTTTTTGCGGATTGTGGTATTTCATCCGTAATATAAAGCAGGAGCGGATTCAACTTTCATGAGCTTTAGACTGGGTCTCTATGAAATTGTAAATTTTCATCAATTATAGCATCTTATAACTTTTACTGAAAACCCTGATCTCATGATCTGATAACCATATACAACTCACTTACTCTTTTCTCACAGATGATTTTTAGAGCACGTATTGTATTTTCTACACTTAATTTTGAGCCCTTCCCAACCCTCGCAAGTCCCTGGGCCTTAGACTTCAGTCTATGCAGTCTAGAGGGATACCAATCCATGGTGTAAAGGATAAGGTGACACAATAGCAAGCCTTCGTAAATTTCAAGAAATCATTCACCCATGTTGTCTGTATAGCTTGAAATATAATTACACAACGTTATACAATACACACGTTATCTTCACGCTATCTTCACGCTATCTTCCGCTATCTTGGATGGTGCTCTGCTTGCCAGTGGCATACAGAGCACCATCCGGCCCGTGGTCCGCAGGGTGGATCTTCTAACAAATAAGACGACCAATCTTCATGGGAGAACAACACTTTTCTGTAAAATTCTCCAGTTTTAGATAACAAATCTTTAATTTGTTGGATCATAAATTCTCAAGCTTTGTACCAGACCACCAAAACTTCCCGATTACAGTCAGAAAAATCGCACTGGTGTAAATTTAAGTTCCATGAATCGTTGCAGCTAACTTTTTTTTCAATTTTCCAGAAACTTTCTATATTTTTGGGAATCATTCTTTAATTTTCGGAACATTTTCTTTTTAGCTAAAATTTCCCGGAAATTGGCTTCATTGTTGGGAAATTTTAGCTAAATTTCGCTACTATTTCCAATTAGTTTACCAAATATACAGAAAGTATACAGAAAGTATAAAACCGTGCAGGTGAAATTTAGGTGGGGAGGGGGTGGCGCTGCCCCTATTTCATACAGGTGGCGCTGCCACCACTTTATATACCTCTGGTTATGGCACCAGGAATTTGAGACTTTCTGTCACGACAATCGTAGATTTGTGTAAGAAATTTGACCGAAAATCGAAGAAAATTGCCCAAACATTGAAATTTACCACAAAATGAAGAAAATAGCTCTAACAACAAAGAAAATTGCAAAGTGAATCAGTTTTTAAAAAGTTCCTTTAAAAAAATATAAGGTAGCCTAACAATGTATATATTTTTTCTATGTTGGGGGTGACCAAAATTGAAGTTTGAAAATTTCAGCGCTCCTGACAAATATTCTTTCCTACCCCTATGGAGGGATTATACTGAACATTTAGGATTTATCTAAATACAAATAACAAATAAAATCCCCTCCCACCCCCATCTAACACCCGCCAAAAAGTTTCCCTTTCTGTGCCCTAACTTATGCTGAAGCTCACACGAAAGTTTAGAAGTAGGTAGTGCTGCGGTTGTAATCGCTTTATCTATTTCTTTGAAATTATTATTTTTTGGCCAGTGCGGGTGAAAACATAATATAAAGAACGCTAAATTTCTTAAAAAACGTCATAGTATCAAACAATCATCACAGTCAACTAAACACATCATCACAGTCAACTAAACACATCATCACAGTCAACTAAAAACATCATCACAGTCAACTAAATACATCACCACAGTCAACTAAACACATCATCACAGTCAACTAAACGATGACGGTTTTACACAGATTAAAAACTTCAGGCATACATTTGCACATATGATGCAAATTTTGTGATGCATTACCTGGGATTCTTGATATATTCTTTTGTAAATCATTCTTTTTATTTAGTTAATTTGCTAATAGAAATTCTTTGAAGTTGTGCAGAAAGTCTTTGCCATACCCTCAATAAAATTCTAACCGGATTAAACTTTCCATTTATTTTTAAGATTTATAAATATGTGTAAATGCGCAAATTGTTGTGTTTTGTACATACAACGTCTTTTGACCCTCTGTCATTTCTTTTTAACAAAAGGAAGATATTTTCAATTAAGATGATTTGATCTTAAGCATACCTCAAGTTAGAAAATATATGTTGAGAAAAAAAAATAACAAATGCATTTTTAAGTGTTTTCCTGTTAAACATCACATTTTAAGATATACATCAAAATTTGTTTAAACTACAAAATAATTGTGTACTTGTTCATAGACATGTAATGATACCATTAAACTGGGTAGATGCACTGTATTTTTTTTTCTGTTTGCCTTACTAAGAATTTTTTTCTTCTTTAATGTTTCAAAAATTACACGATGAAAATAAGGTTTCAAAAAAGATACGTCGCTTTGTATAGGTTTGGATTTCAAATAAATTGATACGTGAAATATAAAGGTATATGGATAGGCAGATAGAAAGGATTACCTTCTGAGCGGAACATTATTTGAATGGTTACAATAGCACCTACAATTTTTAGGTTATATTACAAAGTTTTTCAGCATGCACAAAAATGATGATTTATTAGTCCCGTTCGTACCCCCATCGGGAGAACAGTTTTGTTCTTTCGATTGGGGATCCTTTACAGAAGCATTACATAATGATCTATTCAAATTCAAAGTATGCAAAGGAATAAGATAAGAATTAGACACATTTCGAGCGCAAGGGACCGTACCACTGAAAAGGCTTCACATTTTTCTTCACGATTTAAAATAATGACATATGAATTATTTTTTCACCGTACTTTTTTGAAATTCACCTTGCAGTTTTTGAGAAATTTGAAGAAAAGTGATGAATTCTTATTATGAGTTACCGTTAGGCAGTCGCGCTTTAACAAGGTTATCTGAAAATATGAGAAATAATTTGAGGATTTGTAAAAAATATTTCGCAATAACTGCGTGATAGTAACGAAGTTGTTTTATTCTCGCGAAATTGAACATAAACAAAGCAAACTCTGTTACAAACCTTCAATAAAACGACTGATAAGATTCTATGACTGCAACTTTACAATAAAATGGCGGCTTCTATATATCACTGTAAGCTCAGTGCGCATGCTTGAGTCTCCCGATCGGGGGACTTATTGAGTCCCCGAAACGGCGGTACGAATCGAACTGTTTATGAACAGGAATATACACCTACAACTATTTAATATAATTCTTTATATTTATTTATCAAATTCCCAATACTAAAGGTCCCTTAACTGCGTTCTACTGCTAAATCTGCGTCATGTTTATTATAAGTTAGCCAATAACTATCTGTAAGGTACTTTATATAATGTCTCTTACTTCTCAAATTACCGAGAGAAATGAACAAGAAAACCGATCCCAACTCTTTCATTGTGATTTGTTACTAACCGATCTGGAAAAGAGCTGAAAGTTATCGGAACCTCGTTACCGTCCAAGTTCCAATAACAAAAACACGCTAAACAATTATTGGTGTGTGTAGTTTGTGTTTTTAGGTCGATCAATCTTTATCTTTTGCCCCAAAGTGTTTTCTTTTTTAAGTCACTGAGTCTGTAGTTGTTTAAAGGACACGGAAGAGTGGTTTCAAATAAGCCGGTGTAATGGGGCTTGATCGAAGTACATCTTACAGCAAACTATTGCAAGATATATCTGCTTAACACTTACTCTACCATGCGGCGATATAATCACCGTTTTGGGTGACAAATCGTTGATCCCTACTCACAAACGAGTTTTTGAAAATGTGCTAGTAGAATTAGGTTTAATCAACACGCGACAAGTGTGCCAACTCAAAAAAATTTAGCAGCATGGTCCCAGTGGTCGGCCCACTTGGTCCATGGGGAAAAACGATCCCAACTTTGCTGCTTGGAAGACAGAGGACCCTACCACACGGCGATATTATTGCCGGTTTAGGGGCTTGATCTTTGACCCCGCTTCCCAAACGCGTTTTCAAAAAAAATGCTGGTAGAGTAAGGGTTAATCGACCCGGGACAAGTGTACCAACTCAAAAACAGATACAACATGATCCCGGTTGGCCGCCCACTGGGTCACTGAGGTGGAACGAGCCTGCTTTTGCTGCTCGGAAGACAGAGGAACCTTCAATAATCAGCCTGTGCTTAACCCCTACTGTACCAGGCGTTAGGGGCCCCATCTTTGACACCGCCTCCCAAGCGGATTTAAAAAAAGTGCTGGTAGAGTAAGGGTTCAGCAACCCGCGACAAGTGTGCCAACTCGAAAACATGTGCAGATTAGTCCCGGTGGGCGGCCCAATGGATGCCTGAGACGGAACGAGCACGACTCTGCCGCTTGGAAGACAAAGGACCCTTGAATAATCACCCGGTGCTTAAAAACCTTACTATACCACGCTTTTGGTGCTCCGTCTTTGACACCGCCTCCCAAACGCATTTTCCAAAACAAGTGCTGGTAGAGTAAGTGTTCATCCACCCGAGACGACTGTGCCAACTCAGAAACATATGTAGAACGGTTCCGGTGCCTGTCCACTGGGTCTCTGAGGCGAACGAGCCGGACTCTGCTGCTTGGAAGACAAAGGACTTTTAAATAATCAGCCAGTGCTTAACCCTTATTCTACCAAACAGCGATATTATCTCCTTGTTGGGTGCCCCATCTTTGACCGCGCCTCGAATGCGCATTTTCTAAAAAAGTGCTGGTTGAAAGGGTTCATCAACCCGCGACAAGTTTGCCAACTTAAACACATATGAAGATTGGTCACTGGGTCCATAAGGCGGAACAAACCCTACTCTGCTTCTCGGAAGATAAAGGACCCTTAATCAATCAGTCTGTGCTTAGTCCTTTCTCTGCCACGGTTTGGGTGTCACATCTTTGCCCCGCCTCCCAAGCGGATTTAAACAAAAAAAAAGTACTGGTAGAGTAAGGGTTCATCAACCCGCGACAAGTGTGCCAACTCAAAAACATATGCAGATTGGTCCCGGTGGGCGGCCCAATGGGTCCCTGCGGCGGAACGAGCCGGACTCTGCTGCTTGAAAGAGAGAGAAAATTGAATAATCAGCCTGTGATTAACCGTTTCTCTACCAAGCTTTGGCTGCCCCACCTTTGATCCCGCCTCCCTAACTAAATAATCAGTTCAAGGGTCAAACAAATTCATGTTATGATACAGAAGAGATTCAATAGAAAGAAAAATGGCAAAAAAAGAGTTAGAAATTTTCGTTAAGAAGATAGTTCAGGTCAAAGTTTGGTGTCTTTTGTGTAGACATGACTGAAATTCATACTTTAGCTATTAAATCAGGCTGTATTTGTACAAATTTTGCACATTTTGCGACCACCTTTTTTTTGCGAGCATACAAATTGCGAACATATCTCAAGCGAAGTAACATATTACGAACGTATCTTTAACGAGCAAACAAATTGCGAACATATCTTTTGTAATATTTAAGATTGCGATTATATATTTACTGAACCTATTTGTTTTTGAACATGTATGTTTCGAACATTTATGATGGCGAACATATATTTTCCGATCATATTAATTTTCCGAACTTATAATCTGCCATCACATTGTTTCCGAACATATGTTTTGCGAACATATGTGGTGGTCCTTTTAGCGCTCCATAGTTTTCAGGGTATAAATGATCCAAGTAAGAAGTCTACGATGTTAAAATAATAAGCTTTTATAGAACTACAGCATGATTTGAAATAAAAGGTTCGAATTTGAAATAACGAATTTGAATTTGAAATAACGGATTCGAATTTGAAATAACGTATTCAAATTCGAAATAACGTATTCAAATTCAAAATAAGGAATTCAATACTTGCTCAAATATATACTTTCTATGTCCATAATGGGCTTACGTAATTGATTTTTAAATAGTACAGTTTCTTGAATAAACACACTACAATTGTAATAATCAAAATTAGTTTAATTCAAACTGTTCATGACGTTATTTATAGATACTTTTGTCAAAAGGCATTCAGATTCGTAACAAAGTCAGGTTCAACTTATTTTTAAAGGTCAACAAATAACAAAAGACAGTCAGCAATGACAATGCAGCTACCAAACGAAATTGGCAGCAATCTCAGCTGAGTCATTCCATTGCCAATTCTAAAATAAACAATATACATTTTAACCGTTTTTGAAAAGTTAAGGTCATGGTGTTGTGCCTGTCTATATACTTTTTACAGAGCAGTTTGTATGCTTTATACAAACTTATGAGAAAAAAAAAGAGGGGACATCCATGGAGATACTGTGCGCATCATTCTTTTCCATAATTGACAAGAAAAACAATTTATACATTTCCCAAATGCCAAGTGTGAAATACATAGCATACGTACAGCCTAATTTTAGGCAAACGTCTAATGATTCCCTTGTCATCCATCTTGTAAGAACTATATGTAACATTGGTGTCGAGGCTGCTGTAGTCCGGCACCTCAAAAAGTCTAGATTCCTAAACAACTCTCCTAAGAAATAAGAATTGTGTTATTTTCAGCTGAGTACATAAGAACATTTATATCAACAGTATGAAAATTAAAACATACGCCTAATTAACGTATTTTCAGCTACTTAAGTCTCATCAAACCGGCGATTATTGTGTTTCATATTAGCCGGCCTACTGTAATTTTAACAAGACTATCAGCGTAATTACAGAGAGTAGATCTATACAATACAATTTCAATTTTTCAAGTCGTTGAAATCACACGAGAAAATTGAAAAATAAAAACGTATACAATCCTGGACAAAATGTGTTGACCTTTTTTCTCTGACCTTCTACAGGGCCCACCGTGATGTTTGAAGTGAATGTAAAAAGTCGCACGTCCAAGTCATGTCGCAACATTAGAACAGATTAGAAAGGGGAAAAAAGGTCAAGATTTGTACAGGATTGTCAAGGAAATGGAGATAATGTGTATAAATTAAGGATCAAAACATAACAATACAGTTATGCAGTAATGAAGTTGTTTTAATTTGTCGGCATAAATGTATTTTAGTTGTAAAATTTAAAGTACAATTTTTTTTAAGTGGCTGGAAATGTAGTACATTTTTTATAAGCTCAAGTCAAAATGTTGATTATTTACATCACAAGTTAGCACCTCGCACAACAATATCATTATACAAAGGTGGTTTAAAGTCAGTAGGTATTTTATCTGTATTTTTCTGTCTTTTTTGTAGTTCTGGTCTCGCCCATTATTGTTCAAATTGTTTCGACTTGCCGTGTTGTTACCTAACAATAGGCAACCTATTGCAGTTTATTTCGTACTAGTATATTATATTTCGCATAGGCTTGTTCCATGGGCGTTTCAACCCAATGTTGCCAACCTGATAATATGATTGAAAATTAGAAAGGTTATGCTAGACATCACGATGACAGAAGTTGTTGCCTAATACCCAAACTAACACGGAAGTTGGGGGAAAATCACTGGGAAATCAAAGAGAAAATGTATCGTCCCGTAAATACATTCAAAAGTAAACGCTATCGTGCATGATGATAACGTCACTTTTGTTCTCAATTTTCCTTATTGATTGCGAGTAATCTTCGATGTTATCGATTACACATACGTCGGACCGTACATAGCGGCCAACAAGTTTTAAGTTTTATTACACTTATATGGCGCATTATCTAAATAACTTATTCTAATGCGCCTTACAAGATATGCATATAAAGAAAATAGATACAAATGTGTAAATAAGATAAGCATGAAATGTTAAGAAAACAAAAAAACAAGAAAATTATGAAGAGGACTTGAGACACAATTAGATAAGTGAGTCTTAAGCAAGGTGTGGAATTGTTTAAGGGATTTAGCAGATTTGATTGAAAGAGGTAAGTCATTCCAAAGTTTTGGGCCAAATATTTGCAAAGAGCGATCGCCATATTTAAGTTTGATTTTTGGAACATAAAGGATGAGATGGTTTTGAAAGCGAAGGCGGTAACTAGTTTGTTCATATTGAAACATTTCGGTCAGATATAACGGGGCCATGTTATAAAGGGATATACAAATGAGTATTACAATTTTAGATTTAATTCTATATGAGACAGGTAGCCAATGAAGATTTTGCAGTAGATAAAGTGATGAAGTGAAACGGTTGCTTCTTGTGACGAGCTTTGCAGCATAATTCTGAACACGCTGCAACTTTTTCCTGTAACACCTGGCACTACTGCAAGAAGGATATTGCAATAATCTATGCAGCTATGCTACATGTGTTATCGATAACATCACAGACTTCTTGCAATCAATAACGAAAATTGAAAATCGGAAGTAACGTCACCAGCACGGTGGCGTTCACTTCTGAATTCATTCATGGAAGGATAACTTCCCAGCAAACACATTAATGTTATATAAACATTTTAAAACATTTTGCAAAACGTTATATTAATGTTTTAAGAAAATGTTATAAAAACCAAAACAAATATCAAAACGTGGAGTCGCGAAAAGAGCGTCAAAATCTTTTTATAACATTTCTGTAAAACATTTATCTGCTGTTTAAAAAGATAATAACACTTAATTTAGGTAACATTGTTTTAAGGTTTGCTTAATATTTTTGATAATATGTATTCAATATTATTTAGACATTTTTAAAGCATATGAAAAATGTTAGTGATAACATTCAAAAAATGTGTTGCAAAACGTAGTATTAATGTTGTAAGAAAACGTTATGAAAATATCAAAATGTGGAGTCGCTTGAAAACGTTTTCATAATATTTCTTTAAACCATTTATCTTATATTTTAAAAACATTTTAACACTAAATTCAGTCAACATTATTTTAACATCTGCTTAATATTATTGACAACATTTATTTAATATATTTTTGTACATAATGAAAACATAGAGAAGATGTTATTGCTTTATCATATAAAGTTAAATAAATGTTGTTTAAAAAATTATAAAAGTGTTATAAAACCTTAAAATGTTGAGTCACTCAAAGCGCGTGATACCATTTCCATAACATTTTTCTAATGTTACTAAATTATATTCAGATTTGTTTAGATAACATTATCTTAACATTTTAAAGATATTTTTGATAATATTAATTTGACATCATTTTCAAATCATCAAAAAAATGTAGGAAAAATGTAATTGCTATATCATAAAAAAAGTTATGTTAATTTGTCTGAAAATGTTATACAAATGTTAGTAAAATGTTGAGTTGCTCAAAGAGCGTGAATACATTTTCAAAACATTTTCTAAAATTGGTCTTGATTATTCCCAACTAGTCTTGGCTAATCCCAATTGGTCTTGGTTATTTCCTATTGGTTTCGATTATTTCCAATTGTAATTGCTTATTTCCAACTGGTCTTGGTGTAATTCCAACTGGTCTTTGATTTCCAACTGGTCTTGCCTACATCCAGCCGGTCCCAAGTGGTCTTCGTTATTTCCAGCTGGTCTAAAATTCCCAGCTGGAATATATATACCAAATATTCGGGAGAAAAAAATCTTACAGTACAGTTACATTTCTTAAATGCAATTGTTTATTTACACTATTCAAATAAATCAAAATCTAAAAAGACAATAATAGTGTTATGGAGTTGTTTCATTGATTCAGATCAAGGGATGCACTATATTTTAACAATAAAAACTATGAATAATACATATGTTTCTATATGACCTCAGATCCTCTTGCATAATAATTACTGGACGGAGTAAATGTAGATTGTGTAAATGTAACGTTATAGATATTATACTATTCTGATAATGCAGTGATTCATCTGATCCCAATCTATCCATAAGACATGAATAAACTTTCTTACTGGAAATCAAAATTCCGAACTTGTTGCCACCTTATATTGTAGAGACACCTACACAACACACTGCAGAAAGAAAAACATGAATCAATAATTGATTGAAAGCCATAATGCTTAAAGCAGACAAAACATCAGATACAATTAATACCTTATTTGATGGAGGATACAAATCTGAACAAACTACCAAAACAGTAAGTTCATATGTTATTCCTGTCTCAGTTATCCTCGTTTAACGTTAATACAGTCTGACATACAGCCTGCCATTTTGTTCAATACTATGCTAAAACTGTGTGGTATGTGACATTTTTTACTCAATAAGGTCAAACGGATTATTGTATTTCTGTTATAATTCAACATGAAGTTTTCTTTCCAGAATCACAAAGCACATAGTTTTAAAACAACGTTTGGTAATAAAAACATGAACACAGTTCTCATGGAGTAGAAATATAGATATGAATAAAGAAAAACATTAACATTGATATTCTTGTTCAGTTAATGACTTCACTTCCTGCATTTTATGAAAACAAAACGGCTGCTCCCATAGAATTATCCAGGGCTTTGTACATATATTTACCAACATGTACAATGCAGTCCAATTTTTCAACTTTTACCCCATTTCCATCATTCTCCAAATAGCTTCTCTGAACATCAGTGAAAGCCTTGCTGTCCCCATCGCATACCATGTACTGTAAGTATACCTCATATTATGCATGGCAGCTAAAATGTTCAACAAGATGCTAGCTGTGTCTGTTTCCATACTGGTGCTACTTCCGATATAGTTATATTGATAATTTGGCTTGTGAGCAGAATACCAGGCCTTGTTCAGTAGTTCTCACTCTCCTTGTCCCATTATGCATGCGAACTACATTTTTCACAAACTTTCGAATAACACACACAATCTATGACTGCCCCTGTACCCATTGTGATAACAATACCTACTCCATGGTTAGCAGTATAACCCATCTTTGACTATGTCCCATCAAACTGCCACACACATCAATCACACTTGTGTCACTTATTATATCATTTTCTGACATTTGGAGCTTCCGAAGTCTTATGGTTTCAGCTTTCTTTCCAGACTGGACTATTTTGTCAGAAAGATTGGAAAGTGTGCTAATGTGTTGTGCACAAGAACTGCTAAAAACATTTCGTGTTGGCAAAACAATCTGCAAGTCCTTGACGGCTTGTTCCAATTTCTGCTCCAGCAACATAAGTTTCACGATTTACATCATACTGTATGGCTTCCCCTTCACCGCAGTTAGAACACTTGGAGATGTTCGAAAAGATTATCCTTGCTTGCACAGAGAGCAACACAAAAACAATTGCTGCATAATACATTTGAAGCATGTGGATCCTCACGTAGCAAAATATGACCTGCAAAAAAGAAAATCAGTTTGCGATTTTTAAGTTTATGACCTACATATTAATATAACAATAAATAGGTAACACAACAAAATGATACAAATATCTGCCAATTCGTAAGTTCCAATGATGTACATATGTTGCAAAATCGGAGTAGCCGCAGAATCCAGCGCATCGCCGAAGCTAAACCACTGTAAAACTTGAGAGGCGCAGTCCTAGTGTCTTATTTTTAATTGATATGGTGAGTCATTGACATATGAAATAGTGACTCACATGTGCGTCATTGTACCAAATTGTCAGTCACCACAGTGACTCTGAGGCGGGTCAATTTACTTTAGACCCATTGACTTTGTACAGGGGTGATTTATTTGGGGCAAGTCATTTCACACAAAAAATGTCTGTCACCTAAGTGACTGAGGGATGCGCCAATGTACATGTTTTGTCCACCTACTTTGGTGTAATGACTCACCCTGTCCAGGGGTGTAGGGGTGAGTCACACAATTAACAAATGCATTCGGCCTAGCACGGATCTTTATCACGTATGAACGCATGTATATTGAAAAAATGGAACTACCCACTGAAGCAAAAGTCGATAAGATACAACACACATTTAAATTTTAGTGCAATTCAAATTGCGATATGGAAACTGTTTTATTTAGTCTAAAACTTCAACTATACATACTTTGATTCCGTCTTTAGTAATCCATTGAAGAAAATTTATGATAACCATTCGGAAGACAAAGTTTTTACTCTTTAAAAAAATCTGCATTGAACAAAACAACATACGCACGCTTCTAACTATGATCGCGAGCACAAAACGAAATGCTTTTCACTTCTGGACTGATTTATTTAGGTGCAGAGTTGTAACAATAAAAATATCATTACAAAAATGTTTATTAAATCTGATTGAAGCAAAATATCATCTTAATGCTATATATTTTTTTCTATTCTGCGTAAAATATATCAGGATGAAGTTTAAAAACTGTCTATCGAATTCTGGAACATTTTTGATATTCAAGAGAGTTCTAATAAATATATAAATGTCATTATTTTCATTAATTTTTATATAACATTTTCTTTTCTTAAACAAATATTTATAAAAATGCTAAAAATATAATACTATTCTAATTGTTTTGAAAATGTTTTTTTTAATGATCTTTGTAAAACAAATCAATATGAACAAAAAAGCCTTAGTTTCAATTCTGGATCGTTTGCAAGTACAAGGGAGGTGCATAATCATTATATCATCATTTTCAGAAATTATTGTATAACATTTTATTTTTTATTTAAAAATATTTATCAAAATACTGAAGGCAAACATTAATCTAATGTTTTATACATGTTTTTTTTTCTTCTCATCTACGTAAAAATATCAGGATGAATAAGAAACATATTCTTTTCGCTTCAGGAACGTTTTTAAAAGTGCAAGAGAATT
>JAIGNY010001273.1:0-29379 GCA_020152595.1 Chiridota heheva | reverse complement strand
CTAACAGAATTCAAGATTTAGATTCGCCTACTAATTAATATTCATGACATCAGCACCAAAAACAATAGGATCATCTACAGACCACAACACATCCATACACTAAATACTGTACAAAATATATTTACCACACAGTTCTTTAGATATCAAGTTTACAAGCTTCTGTTACACGCCAGCATGACTACAAAGGTTCCTTATGCTATTGCATCGGAAACAAAAACCATAAATTTGTTGCATGTTCTACAAACTGCATCTAGAATTGTTTATTACTCCCAAGAAAAGAAAAGAATCTTCAGAAACTTACAGATTCCTCTTTGTGTTCCTTTATCTTTTGCTGTCTCTTCCTTCTTCTCTGCTCCCTCTTCTTCTTTGTCTTGTACCTCTCTTTTGGCATTTCCATACTAATGTAAAAAAAGGTGAATATGTATATCTCGATGTGCAACCATCTTGAAGTTATACCTAACAGTGCTAAAGCTACAAAAACTTAAATGAGAAACGTGTCTGTTGCAGTTCTAAGGATCTAATCATTTTCAACAGTACAGTACACATTGCACAACATAGTATCAAAAAAATCTTCAAACAAGGAACATCACATGCACAGCAAGCTCATGGTATTACATGTCAGATGTTGTGTTTCAATCATGTGTCCATATCTTCAAGAAGTTCTGTTCCTGTTTTCTATGGATTAAATAAAGTTTAGCAAGGAATTAAGCAAGCATAAAACTTTTGCCAGATATTTTTCTGGTCTTAATTGATAAAGTTGTAATTCTTCTTAAGCTTTCTTTCTCTTCTATATTTAATATTCTGCCTCCTAAAACTTAAAACCTGCCCCCTTCCCTCCCACCGGGCCCTAGGACGGATTAGCATTCAGTGACAGTCGGTGCTTCTTCGATCTTCGTAGAACTGGTTACTGGTTAGGCCTATGTTAAACAGTTAGCCGAGAGTTCAAACTTTGGATATCAATAACTATTATTACGCTAAAAGAAGCATAGGCTAAGCAGTACACTAGTAGTGTGTTAGGCCAAGGTTGTAGTATCAGCCGTGTCATTGTCTGGACAAAAAAATTACCTGTTCTTTGGCCAGTTGGTACTAGCACAACGCCATGATTCAGATGATTAGAAGCATCGGTCGGTCCGTCACGACGTCGCCGTCCTGCCCACATTACGTAATTCACGAGCGAACCCATAAAAGGCAATTGCGGTAAATTGTGTGTTATACACAATTTTATGCACATTGTACATTGTGTGTTATACACAAAATAACAAAGAGACTGGGTTGGGTAAAATCACGAGAAGCCTATACAGGTAGTGACCAATCAGGAGCCAGTATTCCACCTAATGTTTTATTGTGTGTTTATTGTTTTCCCTCCAAAAGATTTGAACGACCTTCGGTCGTGTGATAAAAACAGAGAGTTTATCAGGTAGTGACCAATCAGGTGCCAGTATTCCGCCTAATTTGCATATTCTATGAATATTCATGAGAAATTAGGAATACTGGCTCCTGATTGGTCACTACCTGGATAGGCTCCTCTTACTACTTGTGTGTGTGTTGGTGTATGTGTGTGGGTGTGTGTGTGGGACCACTGACTTAGGCAGAATTTTTGTTGGGGGCAACAATGAGCGACGAGAGGTATTTTTGAGGGGGGATAACCGAAAGTATGTCGCCGTATGGCGACATTGCATTGCGGTGGGGGTTCAGGTGGCGAACATCCCGGAAGCTCTGAGAAATTACGCATTTTAGAGATATGAATTGCGTTTAAACTGAAGCCAAATCGCGTAGTGTGTTTTCAATGGTCAAAGTTCCTGAAAGCTACATGTCATGAAGGGAATTAGGCACTGGCGTAAGCCAGTATTTTGTATTTTTATTTATTTTCATTGATTGTTTGATTTATTTATTTTCATTGATTGATTGATTGATTGATTTTCTTTGATTGATTGATTTCGTTTGTTTGTTCGTTCATTCGTTCGTTCGTTTTTGCACAAATTGCACAAATCATCCTCAAAAAGCTGTAAAATGAACAATTTTTACCCGCTTGTGATGAAATTGCTGCTTCTTCATGCTTTTAGCAAATGGTATATCTGTATACTTTACATAATAAAGACTGAAAAAGGGCATACATGACAGCATGACATTTAGATTAATGGCAACAAGCTCCACTTTTTTCTGAGGCGGCGAGAGAGCAAGTGGGAGGCGCTACTAGCCCAGAACCTAGTTTGAAGCTAGGGATGCGTTGGAAGATGCGTTTATTCTTGCAGTGTAGCTGCCTATACGATGGTTGTATTATCATTTTTTGTTAAAGGAGGAAAGACCGAAAAGTTAGGGCGCTTGTTTTTTGCAAATTTTACAGCTATATTATCCATAATAGAAGGCAAAGGTCATATTAACCAGAAAATTACTATACCATTGCGTCCTAGATAAGCATTCGATTTTGGGGACCCCTAAAAATACCCCCTCACTTTTTACGCGCTTCTTTAAATGACTCGGTAGGCATATATTTTATTTTGTAGTCGGTAAATTATTGTACACGGCAAATCACTAATGTCAATCACTAATGTCACTAATGTCATTAATGGGCAGCTGCATCGCATTTTAAATAAGTTTGAAATAAGAAAAGATCTAGTTTTGAATATTGAGGATGCTTTTGCATATATCATATCTTGATCACTTGGTTATCACAACTTCGACCTTCTCAATATTTTGAGGGAAAGGTACTTCTACAAATTCAACATCCCTACACTGTACATGCTTCTTTGTCATGTTTATTCAAGTTTAATATGCAAATTACGTGCCAAATGAGTTGATATCGCTGACTGGCTGAGGGCCCACAAAATATCTTAGATCCAGTCAATTAGCAGATCAAAGTGAAAATTTATCACTTTATCTCTCTCTCTCTAGGTGCCGAGTCTGGAACAGACATTGGCGATCATGACCCCCCAGTCACTTCTGTTTAGAGCTAAACACATAAACGTATTGTTGCTTAGGCTGTTGCTGGTTGCTCAGTTGTTTAAGCCTTGGACATATGTAATTCGCTGCCTTCCTCAGCTTCTTTTGCCCTCAATTTTCCCACATACTATAAGCTGTTCCAACCCACCCTCCCAATAAACATGCCAAAAAAATTCCATCTGTCTCCTTCTGATGGCATTGAGAGATGCCTAAAGCTATCAGGATATCATCATTAACCCCTTTCTGTCTAAGATGTTTTCAACATTTTCCTAATGAACCACATTTCCGTACCTTCTAATCTTCTCTTGATGTCACTGGTAATTGTCCAGCATTCACAGCCATAGAGAAGAGTAGACCATACATATGCCTTCAAGACACGGACTTTCGTGTCCATTTCAATATTTATATTCTTCCGAATTGGATTCATTTTTTAAACATGTCTTTGACAATTGCAATTCGTTTTCTAACTTCGTTAATGTACCGACTATCTGATGTTAGTGTGTGGCGCAAGTACTTAAGCTGTTGTACTTGTTTAATTATTTCTCCTTGGCTTCTACATAATTGGTTTATGGTTTTTTTAAACCACCATACATTATGTTTTCTTTACATTTAGAGACAGCCCTCTCTTTTCACTTTCCTCTACAACTTTATCCAGAAGAGACTGCAGTTTTCTTCTGACTCTGCTATAAGTACCGTGCCATCTGCACAGCGTAGGTTATTCATATTATAGCCTCCAACTTTCAGCCCCTCAAGACTGTCGATGTTACGAAGTATTGTTTCACTGCAAATGTTGAAAAGATCTGGTGACAAAACACACCCCTGCCTGACACCTCTTCGGATTATCTTAAATTCACTGTAATCTCCTTCAAGTCTTATTGCTGATTCGTGGTCCCAGTATAGGTTTCTTATAACTCTTAGGTCTTTTCCGTCAATGTTCAAATTATTGAGTATTTCAAAGAGATTTTCTTGTTTGATTTTGTCAAAGACTTTGGAGTAGTCAATGAAACATAAATCTAAATATTTTGTACTTCTATCCACCTTTCCATAGCGTAAATATTGCATTCCTAGTGTCTTTGTCTACAACAAAACCAAATTGTGTTTCTGAAATTTCTGGCTGGATACTATTTCTCATCCTGGACATTAGAACACGGAGCAGGACCTTAGTGATATGGCTCATCAAGCTAATGGTCCCGTGTAGTTCGCATTCTGTTGTACCTGGTTTTTTGGGTAAGGTTATGAAGATAGATTTGCTCATATCTGGTGGTACCTCTCCTGTATCATATATCATATTTAAAAGCCTAGTTATAGTTACAATGCCTACATCATCAAGAGCCACAAAACTTCAGTTGACATTTTGTCAGGTCCTGATGCTTTGCCATGTTTCATGTTACTGATGGTTCTTTGCACTTCCTCCTGTAGTATTAGTGGACCCTCCATGTTCTTTTTAATGGTAGGTTTTTCTCCTCTGTTATCATCAAGGAGTTCTTCGATGTATTCTGCCCACCGGTGTAGCATGTCCTGTTTGTCCATGAGGATGGTACCACCTTTTGATTTAGTGCAACCTGTCTGTGTACATGTACGTTTTCCTGTTACAGTAGTTATCTGACTTTTCATAAATGTATTTACCGTTTCTGTTACGTGTATTCTCAATTTCTTTACACTGTTGATTAATCCAGGTTTCTTTGACGCCATTGCATTCCAGGATTTTTTGTGTCATCTACTTTTTGTGATCCTTCTTTGCCTGTTTTGAAATATGTTCACTCATTGCTTTTGTAGCTAAATCTTTCATTTTTTGCCACACTTCATCAGCCACAGTGAGGCTTTCCAGAACTTTGAATTTGTTCTTCACTGAAATTGAGAATCGCTCTTTTATGTCTGGATCAGCTTTTAACAGGTTGGTCTGTAATTTAGGTTCCTTTTTATGTTTCTTAAGTGATCTAATTTTTACTTGGATTTTACATTTGACACGAATATGATCAGCACCGGATCTGTTTTGACCGAAACCGTTTTGAATCAGTATTGAATCAATCTGATTTCTGACTCTGTCTCATGGGCTCTTCCATGTCCAACATCTTCTTGGGTGGTTTTCGAACCAAGTGTTGGCAATTATGAAGTCATGTTCTCTGCACCATTAAACCAGTCTTTCTCCACGGTCATTTATTTCTGCGAATGGTCCGACAATATCTTCACTTTGCAGTTTCCAAATTTAGCATTGAAATCGTCCATCAGATCTTTATATCCTGTGATTTGAGTTGTTGTTTGGCCTTTTCTACTTCTTCATAAAATTTTTCTATTTCTGTTGTTTCATATTCAGCTGTTGGCGCATATACCTGAATAATGTCAATGTTAAATTGTGTACCTTGTATTTTCACCAATATGACACGATCAGATATTGGCCAGAACCCTTTGATATATCTCGCAGTTGCAGACTACTTTTTGGTGATGGTCTCGTCCAGAATACACCAGGGTGTAACCGTCTGATGTTAAAGACCCGCCACCCTTCCATCTAACTTCTGAGAGGTCTAGTATATTGATATGCATTATTTTTTCACTTTATATTGACTTAAAAATATAACAATATGATGATCGGTAACTGGATTTGCAACACAGTTTAGATTCAAATGCAAGAAAGACTATACAGGGCCTATATACCTGGCTGCCTGGAAAGTTTTTAATCGACATTTTAACATCTGGGACCTAGTTCTACGTCTAGAATTTGAACAATAGGCCCCGGATAAAAACAAAAATCATTATATGTAGAAAAAATAGGTTTTTCTCACAGTGCCATCGTCATGCCCCTCCCTCCCCATCGTGTCATTGTGTAGTATGCCGTGACTTGATAAATTATCAGGCAGTCAGGCTTTGATTTTTTATCTACATTCTGATATTTATAACTTTTTCACCATTTTAAAGACAGTTCGGCCATTAAAAGCAAAAAATCATTAGACAACCCGGATTTTCCATTGTGGACCCATCCACGATTTCACCCACAATATGGTCTTTGGACCATGTTCTCTTATATAAGCATGATACGCTGGCTATGCACAGATACCCCGCAATTAGGCAATAGTCTTTGATCAGTTAATCTGTTATCTTTATTAAAAAGTTTTCCATCGCTTTAAAGTAATATTTAGCCACCAAAAGCAACAAATATTCAGAGCTTACTGCCCCTCCCCTCGCACTGAACCCACCATTGGTGTGTAAGTGGGCCCATGCAGTGGAATCATATCGCCACGTCCTCTTCTCAACTCAGGCGTGGTTAAACCAAGAATTTGCAACCTACATTCATAAGAGAGATTCCTTACTTCGGGAATAAGTCTAGTGGCTTTTCGTCGAACCTGCTCCAAAATGAACTTATCCTTCTCATATTCATAGTGATTATATCAATAATATTAAAGAGAGGGCAAAGATTTGATATAAATTCAAATAAAAAAGAAATCATGAAATCAAACTCAAGCTGCACCTTTCACTCCAGTTGCAACTTCAACTCCAGCTGCACCTCCAACCTCAAATGAACCTATTGCAAAAGAGTTCAGAGAGGAGTCGGCGATGACAAGTGAAGTTGATCAAATTATTGAAGAAAAGAAAATATGTAAGATGGTATAACATAAAATAACTTAACATAATACGATGACAGGCTAAGAAGGTTGAGCCACCCCATAAAAATCAAAGTCGCCCAGAGTTAGTAAAGAGCTTATCAATGTTGAATTTGAAATTAGGAACAGCATTGGAACTAACCGCTCACTCATGTAAATCTTTCTATTCATTAACAACTCTTTGGAAAAACTTGTAACATCGAATATCAATCCGTCAGAACAATTGTGGTCACTTCAAACTGTTACCACGTGTTACATGAGGATTAGCTGAAACAAGCAAAAAATTGCAGGAAGTCAAAGCATCACGACCAGATAGGAGTTTAACAATCTGAATCATATCGCCACGTACTCTTCGTAACCCAAGCGTGATCAGACCATCAGGATTCGCAACCTAGATCCCTTACTTCTGGAATAAGTCATGCGGTGCTTTGCTGAACATGCTCCAAAATGAACTTGAAATAGGATAACCATGGTGAGGCCTGACTAACAGGTTATAAAAAATAAGAACAATCTCTCTACCAAGAAAAAATCTTCCAATCAAACAAGGCATCCTATTTGCTCTTGTAGCTGCTAAATCACACTATTCAGAAGGCTTCAAATTCCAGTAATGATTAAAACCTAGATCCCTTTCTTCCTCAACACGACCAAGTGTTGAACCATTCATGCAGTAATCAAACCCAAATTTCTGTAACCAAAATGAATAAAGTTGCATTTATCAACATTGAATGACGTCTGCCACGTTTGGGACCGAAAACAAAACGTATTCAGATCACTACAGTGAAGAATCCCTAGCATCATAAACAATCTTGTAGAGCTTAGTGTCATCATAAAATTTACAATTTGCCAATTGAAACATCATTATCATTAATGAAGATTAAGAAAAAACCCAATACAGAATCTTGAGGAACGACACCTCTAACCTTTTTCCATGGAGATACTTTACCATTAACAACAATTCTTTGTGACCTGTGAACTAACCAAGAATATATCCAACTGGTACAGTTTCCCTCTACACCAGGCGCTCTTGTGTTCATCATAAGACTGCCTAACGGAAGCTCATGGAATGCTTTTTGAAAATCTAGATAAATGACATCCACACTATGACTGGAATCAACTAATTTTGCAACATCACCGAGAAACTTCAATAAATTAAAAATATAAGACCACTTAGGTAAGAATCTAAGAAGTGGCACAAACTCAGACCATTTCAGTGTAATTAGTAATTCTCCAATCACTAGGAACAACATTAAAATCAAAGTACTTTGATATGATAATACTCATGGAAACAGAAAGAACATTAAAATACCGGCCTAAAAGAGAAGAATGTATACCATCCGGAACGGGTGAACTTCGAGGGAAAGCACAACAATGCATCTGTATTCCATTTTCGGAAAACATTACACGACAACCAAACCTCTAGTTATAGACGACGTGCACAAATACTACCCACACGCACACATACAGAGAATCAAAGCTGTTGATGTATTGCGAAAATAAATCCTTGAATGTTTTCCTAGCATACGATACTAAAATTAGATTTGTATCGTCTCTCGCAGAAGGTCAAGAACACAATACCCACCCGCTATACATGGGAGGATTATATTTATGCTTGTTAAGAAGTACAGTGGTACAGTAACTTTTCTTTTTTAAAGAATTCCTGGTTACGAACCTGGGGCAGAAAGCACTCAGCTAGGTAAGTGCGACTACCACTGCAAGGATTGTAGGCAAACGTAGTAGCTTAACACGTAATTGATATTGATTGTATCACTAAGCGTTCATTGTTTCCTTAAACCATGAAACTTTAACAGTTGCTACTCAAACAATTGACAATTTATAAAAAAGAAACACAAGTTTCATAAAAGTTGCAACAAGGATATCCCAACTTTGAAAACGTTATGATCTAAACGATTAGTTCAGTAGTAGAAACAAAATCTTATATGAAAGAAGAATTCAAAAGAATCAAAATGTGTAAGAAAGCATTAAAAAAACTTTCATTCCGCTAAACAGATAATAAAAGTTTGTCTCAATTGTCGAAATTAAAAGAAATCATACTATTTCTGAGGTCATAACCTCATATTCCGCTAAGTCTTTATGTACTCTCTTTTGGGTTTCTTCTGAGATATTGTGAAAACCGTTTAATATGTCAGGAAAGAAGTAAACCATAATCTAATAAGGTAATTTACAATCGAACAATTTTGAAATTTAACCATTTTTAGGAAGTTTTATGACATTTTTAGGAAGATAAATTTTAACTTGAATATCTCCTTAGCCAAATAAAATGATTGAGGCAGCCCTCAACAATTTTGTTATCATATTACATTTGTCAATTTACATTTCGTTTATTTGTTCTCGTTCTTCTATGAACTACTTCTTTAATCCACATCATTCACATCAGGGACTGAAATTTATTGAATATGAAATACGGTGGAAATAACCTCGCAAACTTACCAGCCAAGGTGCTGGTGGTTCAATAACTGCGGTTCTCGAGGCAACCTCAATGGACAATACGTACAAGGAGGATCCTGCTCGAACTGCAACTGTAACCGCTGGCAAACATTTACTTTTAGAAGAGGCAGTTGCCACTCACTAGAATTCACTGAAATAAAGTGTTGCTTATGTCGATGAAACTGATGTTCCATTTCAAAAATTTTCTTCCACGATTGGAGTTTATTTTAATTCAGTTGCTTTACTCTAACTGAAATTAATAATTTCGTTCAAATAATCATAACAATAATTTCAATCACAAGTAGGTACTATCATAAATTTTCACCCACACACACACACGCGCACACACACAGAAATATATATAAATATATATATATATATATATATATATATATATATATATATTTTATATATATATATATATATATATCAAGTTTTCTAGAATGGATTGGGAAAATGATAGACACATTACGAATCGATGCGCTAACAGATAACAGATGCTAAAGTGCTTGGTGGTTTAATCACTGAGATGCCATTAGTCACAGTATGGACTGATTTATTATAGGATATGAAACTGTCCAGAAACTAAATTTTACATTATGCCTAACAAAATAAAGAGGCAAGATAACAATCTGACTACTCACATACCACTATACCATTACCAAATGCATACTAGCATCAACCTTTTCAACGATACAACTACAACCATAGGGTTTCAACTCCAATGCTTTCAGCCTTATACACTTTGAACAAACAGACGCAAAACTACCAACCGATGCTTCTTTAGAACTACATGTGACACCTGACTGCTGAAAATCAACCCAAATAACACATCACATCCACATAACTTGGAGGGGAGAAGGGGGGTGATATAACGAAACAGACGTGAAACCCAACTGCAAATCTTCTTAAAGGAATAGTCCCATGGAAATTCATTTTGATATGGTAAAATATGATAGATGACAATAAAATAAACAGATTGTTAAAAAAACAAGTTGGTATCTTATTCCTACGAAGCATTATTGAACTTTAAAGATTGTTCTTGTCGTCATCAAATAGATTTGTTGGTGTGAGTGTAAGTCATCATTATGTTGTCATCACAGCACTTCTGTACTATTCTTTATGTATTTCTTTGAACATTAATTCGTATTTTATAAGTGATTGGAAACATTTTTTCTTCAAAAATTTAAAAGAATAGTGTAGAAAAGAAATTAAATTAATATTTTCCAATATGTTCTTGTAACTTATATCTGAATTATGAACAATTGGTGATTAAGTTTTAAAGATTAGTAAAGGACGTGCTGTGATGACATCATAATGGTGACTTAAACTCATTGCGAAAGTTATTTTTATACGGGAAAGACAAATCTTTAATGTTCAATAACATCTACTAGGAATAAGACATCCACATGGGTTTTGACGAATCTGTTTCTAATTTTTTTCTCTATTAGATACATGAAAATAAAATGAAATGGGGATATTCCTTTACTGTAAGAAAGTAGCATATTATGTCGCCTATTACAATACGGACAGATTGGGAGAAGTATCTATAACCACTCTGTTATTCACTCTACTACTTCGGGAAGAGCTCTGTGAGATTAATATCCTTGGCCATTTCAAGAACCTTGATAAGGAGACGCATTTGGTTGGAAATATCATAGGTTTTCTAACTCTCAGTTTGCAGCGCACCTGTTCTAAAGTGTTTACGTTTGTAACTATAATTCACATTGTGATTACGTGAATGAATGGATCAAACAGTTTTCAAAATTACCACCTGAATCAGAAAAGAAATTGAAATGAATCAAAAGGCTTTAATTCCCCTGCTGATTCAATTCAAAGTCATCGTGTTATGTGGAAATAATTACATATTATGTTTCAAAAGTATTTACATGATTATGAAACTGGCCATTTATTAAAAGAATCATGATAACGTCACATGCATTTCCGTGGGACTTTATTCTCTGCTGAAAATAACTGTGACAGTTTGTTTCATAACTATCTCAAAAATAAAGCATAGAACCAGGGGGTCATGTCGCTTTGAACTTATCTATCCACAATATCTCGGCCTACAGATACGTATTCCCAAGACTTAAACTCGGCTATGAATTAATTTGACCAGCGGGCTGAACCCATTCAGTGCTTTTAACATAATTTGCATCATACTATTCAGAAAAAAAGAAATCCTATTTAATCTTTTGCATCAAGTATTTAGTTCCCGCGTTTTATATTGAATTATTCTTTGCAGAACTTCCAAACAATTGCCAATTTGAATTTTGGGATATATATGTTACCCCCTGAAGTATAATTTCATGCACAGCCTAGACTATAATTTTGTAGATATTTGCATAGTTCATTTTACTGGACCATGCAAGACAAGCACTCTTACAGCTTAGTATGATGCTTGTGTATTCTCTAATATCAAAATTATTAATACCTTTTGATAATGTTACATATTGCTTACGACAATAAACCTGACATTTTTACATGGTATAGTAATAGATATTACCAAAAAGGATGACTTTGCTCATGCTCTTCAAATATACCTGAGTAAATGTCTTGATATATGCTTTATCATTAACAAATATATATTCTTTCGCAATATGGCTTAGCTGTTCTTCATTATGTAACTGCCGTTGAGGTAGGCATAGCCGCATACATTAAACCACCACGCACCTGGGAACCTCGTTGCACAGTGCCATGATGTTCTATCATTGTCTCGATCCCTGGTAGAAAACTGTTGGTTGTTGTTCCTACCGTAGATCATTACATCTGACTGCTGAAAATTAACCCACATAACGGGAGTGATATAACGACATAGACGTAAAACTCAACTACAAATCATTTTAATGGCAAAAATGTAGCATAATATGTCGCCTATTATAATACGAACAGATTGGGAGAAGTATCCATAACCATTCAGCTATTCACTCTACTACTTTGGGAAGAGCTCTGTGAGATTAATATCCTTGGCCATTTCAAGAACCTTGATAATGAGACGCCCTTTGTTGGAAGTATCATAGGTTTTCTAACTCTCAGTTTGCAGCGCACCTGTTCTAAAGTGTTTTCGTTTGTAACTATAATTCACATTGTGATTACGTGGATGAATGGATCAAACAGTTTTCAAAATTACCACCTGAACCAGAAAATAAATTTCAAAGAATCAAAATGCTTTAATTCCCCTGCTGATTCAATTCAAAGTCATCGTGTTATGTGGAAATAATTACATATTATGTTTCAAAAGTATTTACATGATTATGAAACTGGCCATTTAGTAAAAGAATCATGATAACGTCACATGCACTTCCGTGGGACTTTATTCTCTGCTGAAAATAACTGTGACAGTTTGTATCATAACTATCTCAAAAATAAAGCATAGAACCAGGGGATCATGTCGCTTTGAACTTATCTATCCACAATATCTCGGCCTACAGATACGTATTCCCAAGACTTAAACTCGGCTATGAATTAATTTGACCAGCGGGCTGAACCCATTCAGTGCTTTTAACATAATTTGCATCATACTATTCAGAAAAAAGAAATCCTATTTAATCTTTTGCATCAAGTATTTAGTTCCCGCGTTTTATATTGAATTATTCTTTGCAGAACTTCCAAACAATTGCCAATTTGAATTTTGGGATATATATGTTACCCCCAGAAGTATAATTTCATGCACAGCCTAGACTATAATTTTGTAGATATTTGCATAGTTTATTTTACTGACCATGCAAGACAAGCACTCTTACAGCTTAGTATGATGCTTGTGTATTCTCTGATATCAAAATTATTAATACCTTTTGATAATGTTACATATTGTTTACGACAATAAACCTGACATTTTTACATGGTATAGTAATATATATTACCAAAAATGATGACTTTGCTCATGCTCTTCAAATATACCTGAGTAAATGTCTTGATATATGTTTTATCATTAACAAATATATATTCTTTCGCAATATGGCTTAGCTGTTCTTCATTATGTAACTGCCGTTGAGGTAGGCATAGCCGCATACATTAAACCACCACGCACCTGGGAACCTCGTTGCACAGTGCCATGATGTTCTATCATTGTCTCGATCCCTGGTAGAAAACTGTTGGTTGTTTTTCCCACCGTAGATCATTACATCTGACTGCTGAAAATTAACCCACATAACGGGAGTGATATAACGACATAGACGTAAAACTCAACTACAAATCATTTTAATGGCAAAAATGTAGCATAATATGTCGCCTATTATAATACGAACAGATTGGGAGAAGTATCCATAACCATTCAGCTATTCACTCTACTACTTTGGGAAGAGCTCTGTGAGATTAATATCCTTGGCCATTTCAAGAACCTTGATAATGAGACGCCCTTTGTTGGAAGTATCATAGGTTTTCTAACTCTCAGTTTGCAGCGCACCTGTTCTAAAGTGTTTTCGTTTGTAACTATAATTCACATTGTGATTACGTGGATGAATGGATCAAACAGTTTTCAAAATTACCACCTGAACCAGAAAATAAATTTCAAAGAAATAAAAGGCTTTAATACCCCTGCTGATTCAATTCAAAGTCATCGTGTTATGTGGAAATAATTACATATTATGTTTTAAAAGTATTTACATGATTATGAAACTGGCCAAATAATAAAAGAAATCATGATAACGTCACATGCATTTCCGTGGGACTTTATTCTCTGTTGAAAATAACTGTGACTGTTTGTTTCATAACTATCTCAAAAATAAAGCATAGAGACAGGGGATCATGTCGCTTTGAACTTATCTATCCACAATATCTCTGCCTACAAATACGTGTTCCCAAGACTTAAACTCGGCTATGAATTAATTGGACCAGCGGGCTGAACCCATTCAGTGCAGTTTACATAATTTGCATCATACTTCAGTTTACTGGATCATGCAAGACAAGGACTTTTACAGCTTGCTATAATGCTTGTGTATCCTCTGTTATTAAAATTCTTAATATCTTTTCATAATGTTACATGTTGTTCACGACCATAAACCTGACATTTTTACATGGTATAGTAATAGATATTACCAAAAAGGATGACTTTGCTCATGCTCTTCAAATATACCTGAGTAAATGTCTTGATATATTTTTTATCATTAACCAATTTATATTTTTCCAAATATGGTTTAGTTGTTCTTCATTATGTATCTGCCGTTGAGGTAAGCATAGCCGCATACAATAAACCACCACGCACCTGGGAACCTCGTTGCACAGTGCCATGATGTTCTATCATTGTCTCGATCCCTGGTAGAAAACTGTTAGTTGTTGTTTCCACCGTAGATCATTACATCTGACTGCTGAAAATCAACCCACATAACGGGAGTGATATAACGATATCGACGTAAAACTCAACTACAAATCACCTTAATGAGAAAAGTAGCATATTATGTCGCCTATTATAATAAGGAAAGATTGGGAGAACTATCCATATCCTCTTTGTTTTTCTCTCTGCTACTTCGGGAAGGGCTCTGTGAGATGAATATATTTGGTCATTCTAAGAAACATGATAATGAGACGCATTTGGTTGGAAGTATCATAAGCTTCCTAACACTTGGATTGTAGCGCAACTGTTCTAAAATGTTAACGTTTGTAACTATAATTCACATTGTGATTACGAGGATAAATGGAAAAAAGTGTAAAAAATTACCTCCTGAACCAGAAAAGTAGATTAAAATTAATAGGCATTGATTCCACTGCTATGAATTCTTTTCATCATGTACGTGAAAATAAGTATATATTATGTTTCAAAAGTGTTTACACGATTATGAAACTGGCCCATACATATACAAAGAACCGCCAAAGCCACGTCCTTAATATGTGCAAGAAAACATAATCACGCCACAGGCATTTCTTTTTGACTTTATTCTCTCTTGCAAATAACTGTGACTGTGTATATCATATAGGCCGTCGGACATCCCTTTATTTTGTTTTATTCCGTGCAACAGAAAAAGGGACCACTCAAATTAAAA
The DNA here is from genome assembly GCA_020152595.1 of Chiridota heheva. NCBI lineage: Eukaryota > Metazoa > Echinodermata > Holothuroidea > Apodida > Chiridotidae > Chiridota > Chiridota heheva. The sequence continues at coordinate 14,420 of JAIGNY010001273.1, read as the reverse complement.
CAGATTCTATTTTCAAAATGGATTTCTAAAATCCACTTTCCCCAAAAAGTCATCACATATTGCTATTCTTATCAACAAATGAAGAAACAAGTTACAATTGACAGAAAGAGGAGGAAATGACAATAAAATACCAACACTTGTTTCTAATTGTATTAACATCAGCATTTATTTTCCATTCTTTTTCACTTGATTCAAAACTTATTAAGAACAAAAACTACAATATAACTAACAACTGTTATATTCTTTCAAACAAATTATCGAACCTACGACAAATTATTGAGTGATATCTGCAATTGGAATGTTGACTATACAAATTATCAAACGTACGACAAATGATTGAGTGATATCTGAAATTGGAATCTTGACTTCAAACAAATTGTCAAACCTACAACTAATGATTGAGTGATATCTTAGAGTTGGAATCCTTACTTCAAACAAATTATCGAACCTACGACAAATGATTGAGTGATATCTGCAATTGGAATCTTGCATATAACAAATTATCAAACCCACGTCAAATGATTGAGTGATATCTAAAATTGCAATCTTGACTTCAAACAAATTATCGAACATTCGACAAATAATAGAGTAATATCTAAAATTAGGATCTTCCATCTTGACTTTAAACAAATTATCGAACTCCGACAAATGGAAAGATAAGTAATACATGGGATGGCTTTCATTATTTTTTCTCAAGTGGTCGAATCTTCGACAAATAGTCTATACAGATATAAATCTGAAAATTGTAAGATTTATTTTGAACAAATTATCGATCATTCGACAAATGATTGAGTGAAATCTGAAATTGAAATCTTGACTTATCTTATCATCTTGTCGAATGTTCGATAATTTATTCAAAATCAAGAATACAATTTTCAGATGTAATTACGCCGCTTCCATCTATTAGCGAGCTTAGATTATCGCTTCCTTTTTCGACGTATTTCGATACGATCGACTTTCATTTTTTAACCACATTATCCTGAGAACTTACTTCCATGGGAATTCCGAGCTTGCTAATAATTTTTTTGAGATTTCTTATTTAATATTTTAGTTACCCCCTTTCGACGGCCCTTTTTCCAACTTCTATAGCCGCTTGTTTACCAGATTCGAGGCCTTGTTTGCCGAGTTTTATCGCCGTGCTTTTACCAATGCTGAAAATTTTACTTCCGACGTCTTTCGCCATTTCTTTACTTACGTCGCTCGTCACTTTTTCGGCTAAATATTTAGCCACGTCTTGAAAAATTTCGCTACCGCCGTACGCGTTTTCTCTTTTAAATCCTCTGTTTGTAGAAATAATCATTTTTTATTTGTACGAGACTTTTACATTTTTTATATAATTTTGCGAATTATTAATCATTTCTGACATGATGGCTTTGTATTGAACATTTCCGAGATTGCCTTTTTCTCTTAATTCGTCGCAAATTGATATAATTTCATTTCTTAATCCCGCATTTCCAGCCACTCTGCTCGCCATCAATATTTCGAGCCTGTCTACTAACCATTCCGCGTCGCAAGGAATGATTACCGTTCTCGATAATCCAGATCCTTTTTTATCCTTTACTTCCTTCCATATCGGCGCAAAATACGTCGTCCATTTATGACTCTTCGATGAAGCCGGTCTTCCGCTTTCCGTATACAGCGCGTTGGTATCGATCATTATTTCTTTTATAGTTTTTCTCGTCCTCGTCGCTTATGTAATCGCGTATCGGAACCTTCATTTGAATTAATTCCCACAATCTTTTAGTTCCTCTATATTTTTTTTTATCGAGAAGGATATCGTCGCCTTGAATCATGATTCTTTTTTTACCAATAAAATGTTCAATATTTCCATCTTTTTCTAGAGCGTGTACGCCAAAATTTGTATCTGATTCCCTTTCACTTTTGTTTTCCTTTTTTATTTAATGATTTAGCCAAGTATGAAGTAGCGAGCGGATTTATATGCGTAGTTATTAATTCATCTTTGTCATAATCATCATAGTCATCATCTTCTTCGACTTCTTTGATTCGAACTGGTTCGCCCGAGGGCCTCGGCAATCCCAACATTATCCCCGGCAATTTTCGCAATCCCATTTTTATAGGCAAAATTTGACTGGTTATATTTTTAGAAAGTGCTCCCAATGCCTCCGTAACGGGTTTGGACGATTTAAAATAATATCGGCCATCGTTTCGGATTCCCCGATTCTTTCCCTAATATTATTCTCTTGTATTTTTTTAACGATGGCGGTATATTCTTTGGAAATGGCCTCCAACGGAGGCCATTTCCACAATATCAAGTTAATATATACTTTATTCCATTATTGTCTTTCGAGAATTCCTTCATATCGACTAAATCGGCCGCCCATATTTCGTCTATCCCGTTAACGTGAACCCTGCACCTTTCAAATTTTCTCGTTGTCGGTTTATGAAGTTCATTAGCTAATTGATCGGACCACTTTAAATCTGAAGCTTGTTTTTTTCTGCCGAGGATTTAACGAATTGAGATTTTGGTTTTTGACATACGTCGCAAATTCCTTGTTTCATGATTCTTCCATTATTCGAAATGTGTATCCCATCCCTTGTCCCACATGGCATTCAACCATATCTCCCACATGGTATCGCACCCCATGTCCCACACGACATCCCATCCCATCCCTTGTCCCACCTGGCATTCCACAATATGTCCCACATGGCATCCCATTTTATGACCCACATGGCATCCCACCCTATGTCCCACATGGATCTCATCCCATGTGCCAAATGACATCCCACCCCATGTCCCACATGACATCCCATCCCATGCCTTGTACCACATGGCATTCTACCATATCTCCCACATGGCATTCCACCATACAGTATGTCTCACAAGGCATTCCACCATATGTCCCACATGGCATTCCACCCTATGACCCACATGGCATCACACCTTATGTCCCACATGGATCCCATCCTACATGTATGTCCCACATTAATCCAACCATATGTACCACATGACATCCGTTCATATGTCCCACATGGCATTCCTCCCTGTGTCCCACATGGCATCTCTCCCTATGTCCCCATGGCATCCCACTGTATGTCCCGCATCAGTGACTTCCCAACTGATATCCCATATGGCATCCCACCTGATGTTCCACATTGGATCCCACCATATGTTCACATGGTATCCCTCCCAATGACATCCCACTGTATGTCTCGCATCAGTAGCTTCCCAACTGATATTCCAAATGGCATCCCACCTTATGTTCCACATTGGATCCCACCATATGTTCCACATGGTATCCCTCCCAATGACATCCTACTATATGTCCCACATGGCATCACATTCCATGACCCATGGCCTCCTATCCTATGTCTCACATAGCCTCCTACCCTATGTCACACATGGCATCCCAACCTATGTCACACTCTGTGTTACTCGTGGCATTCGACCCCATGTCCCACATGGCATCGCACCCCATGTCCCACATGACATCCCATCGCATGGCATTCCACCCTATGTCTCGCTTGGCATTCCATATATCCTACATGGCATTCCACCCTGTTCCACATGGCATCGTACCCATGTCTCACATTACATCTCACCCCATGTCCCACATGACATCCCATAGGCTCCATAAGAAGTCTCATCCTAGCTATCACAATCCCTGATTGAGCATACTATGTATGAAAGTGTCAGTTCATATAATAACTTATGTGCAAATACCGTGATGAATAAGAAAAAAGGCGGAGTCAAATAATTATGCCTGATATAGCCCTTGGTATATACCACACGGTATATATTATATCATATGTCCCGCATGGCTCCCCATCCATGTCCCAAATGGCGTCCCTCCATATGTCCATATGCAATCACATCTTGTCACACTCCCTGGCTGAACATACTAAGTAAAAAAGTCTAGTCAGTTCATATACTGTAGCAACTTTATGCAAATAACCACAATAATAAAGGCGGAGTTTAATAATCATGCCTAATACAACCGTTGGTGCCCAAATATTTTGAAGAATTTTAAGAATTTTAAATCTTTAGGGTTACAAGAGAGACGCTTGATGATCTCTGAAGAATATTGGAATATTATATCATTTTCCAGTTATCTTCTAAGGAAATATCAATTATTTTGTAGACATTTTAAGGAAACTAGACTTCAATATTGTCTTAAGTGTCTCTGAAAAACTGTAACATTTTGTAAGGAAATTCGAACCTTCCATAAGGATACCTGAAGAAACTTTGACTTTTTCTTAGGAACTCTGAAGAAACTTTAACATTTTCTGAGGAATTCTCAAAAAAATGTTAATATTTCTGAGGAAATCTCAAGAAAAACTGTGGACGGCCGGAATCGCCATTACATAGGTTCGCATTATGCTTCGCATGCTCACCAAATATTAAATATATAATTTATGCTGGTAAAGTTTTTTTTTTATTGTGGGAGAATGTTGCCCATTCTGCTAGATAAGCAAGTTTTCCCATATTTTGAATTACCAAATGAAAATGCAGGCCTATTGAAAAATGCATTTTATTCCATCATGGCAACAATTGCACGTATCATTAAAATTCGAAGGACCATAACTTTGGATTCCTTTATCCAATTTCACTGTTTTTTGTTTGTTTTGTTTTGAATTTCTTTGGAAGAGCTCATTTCCAACCATGTAGCTTTGAAATCCATATAAAAAAAAATCATTTTTTCACCAATGGCAACCTTACCTATAGAGCTCACCAGAAATCCATATGTGCACTATCGTTACCTGGTTACGGTCACTAGGAGAAAACACGATTTTTGGTGATTTCAACCAAAATTGGAAATAATTCTCAAACTTCCAGAAATGTAATTATTGTCCGATTTGTTCATGATATTTCAGACAAAAAAAAAATTCCACACCCCGGAATGGCTGAAAACGGGGAAAGAAAACGTCACGCTATGAAAATACCTATTACGCGAAATTGTCATTTTCGCGCAATAGGTACTTAGCGTACAAAGTTAAGGCCTAATTTTTTCCACAAAAATACCTCATTTTCAGCTATTCCGGGGTGTAGGATGTTTTTATCTTTTGCTGAAATATCATGACAAATCGGACAAAAATTACATTTCTGGGAGTTTTTAGTTGAGGTTTTTGCAATTTTTGTCGAAATAACAAAACATCATGACCAACATGGCTTTAGAGAACGTCTTTCAACAGTTACCCAACTTCTAACCCCAGTTCATGATTGGGCAACTACGTTAGAACATCGTGGACAAATAGAGGTCATTCTGTTAGACTTCAGTAAGGCGTTTGACAAGGTATCACATCTAAATCTCTCCACCAATTCATCACGGGGAAACGTCACTTCGGGAGTACCTCAAGGTTCTGTTCTGGGACCAACCTTATTGCTACTCTATATCAATGATATCCAAGAGCACATCAGATCGGATATAAAGCTTCTTGCTGACGACAGCGTGAGATCCATAACAAAAACGATCACCTGATCCTCCAAGAAGATATTAACACCTTGGCAGATTGGGCAACCACATGGCTAATGGAATTCAATGTGAAAAAATGTGCGATCCTCCCCATCACTCGCAAACGCATCCCCAGCCTTTATCAATATTCCATTTTTAGGCAGCTCCTCTCCAGAGTTGAGCATCATGACTATCTGGGTATCTCTATAGCCAGTAATTTTCGATGGAACGCACAATGCCAAATTATTATCCAAAAGTCTAACAGGACTCTCGGCCTACTGCGCAAAACATTAACACCTTGTTCCAGAGCTGTCAAACAGAAAGTGTATGAATCCCTAGTCCTTCCTCGCATCCAATATGCTGCAGAAGCTTGGGATCACTATACTACAACACTAGTGGGCAAGCGTGAGCAAGTTCAGAAAGCCGCTGCACGTTTTATGCTAGTGAGATAACATCTCACTCTGTATGCCCTACATGCTACGCACTACATGCAATACAGTGTGAGACTCCGTACTATCTGTTTTAACGTGGAAATCGCCTCGGTCCTAAAATCGCGACTATACACCGTCTATTTACGTCACCGGTAACACTGTAATTACTGTACTTACGGCCCATAAAAATATATAGTTAATTTCTCATGTTATTGCTGTTAATCTTCTAAGTAATTAAAACATGCCGGTAATCCTGAAATGATTAAAAATGGGTACAAATGTAAGCAAATATTGTACCAGAGAGCGTGACGTCATTCGCTCTATACTACGTATAGGCCGAAGGCCGAGAGTCGAACCTCCTATATCTCAGTGCGTGATACTTTTTGGTTCGTCCTCCACTAATGTTGGTTCCAAGAGAGGGCAGTAGATATGTCGGTACATTGAAAATTGAAGTCAATAAAAAATAGGCAAACTGCAAATTTAACCTAAAAAATAAAAATTGAAATTCTTTACTTTCAAAATTTAATTATTATTTATATTCGTTTTAATCATAACTTGTCTTTCTAACCAAGATTAACGTTCATTTTATTTCTAACAAGAACACAAAAGCAACGATTTCTTTGTACAGTACATGCAGGGCGACAATACTTTAGCACAGCGTTAGATTGTAGAGGGGCATGTATCGCACTTATTAAATTAGGCCTAACTAATAAGTATATTTTAAGAAAAATACTACGCGAACAACCTTTCTGATAAGGGATAAATTATTAAAACTAGTAGATGTCTTTAACAATTTCGGTAAATCTAAAATAATCTTAATTGTGCCAGTTGTTGTTGAACAGTCTGAAGCTAGCTAACGCCGTATGTACACTGTTAGACCGACGTAAACGCTGACACATATTGGCAATAATTTCAGTTTTATTTAGGAAAAAGAAGAAGTTGCTTATCAAATCTTATTTTATTCAGACATGTATGTAACGATTGATAGCTTTCAAAAAGCGTCGCCGGGGTAATCATAGGTCATTGTGTTGCCTAGCCAGGCTACAGTAACGTTAGTGTAACTTAGGCCTACATTGTGTAAAACCACTTGCAGTTTGGTAGCATAACGTTAGGGCTATGTACATTACCATGGTATTGACTTGTAAATGTCTGTCATGATAAAAAGGCTATGCTTGAGACGCAGCATTACAATTGTTAGCTAGGGTGGGGTGGGCATGAGACCAATATAAGCCTAGGTCTAATTAGATTTATAGTTGGCTATCAACAAAACACCCATCAAACAAAATCTAAACAGACTGACCAACTGGCAGATAAGTGTGTATAAAACAAAGTAAAAGTAAGTTAAGTGCCAACTTGTTTAGATAGGTAGAGATACAGTGGATCAAATTGCTCACTCATTACTTTTATTTCGATTTTAATAAACTATTAAATTTTCAGTTTCATTCATATTCTTCTGTTCAACATCATTTACCAACAATTGCAGGCCCTAAATTCATAAAGTTTCAATTTAACTTAAAAAATAATCATACAACTCTTTGGAATAGGCCTATATGTTGTATTGCAGCCTACATGTTTTATTCTATGTGTATTACTTATTAAAGATGCTTTCAATTTGTTTGCAAAAGTTTCTGAAGCTTTGAAGTTGGGAAGATAAAAAAACTTGAAAATTTTGCTTTATTCAATTTCTCTTCTCATTGATAGGTAATCTTTAGTTCTGCTCTCATTTGTTTTTGCTTTGGTATCCAATAAACAAATTATTACAGTGCAATAGTATTCCAACTTTTATGTTGTATAAATTGTTAAAAATCATTGACTGTACTACAAAGTACGAATATTTTTTGCAATGTAAATTCATTTTGTACCAGATATTAGTGAGCTGAATACCTGTATATCATTTTGTAGTACACAATACCCTGCTCATATGTTTTCTGACTCCAGGCACATGTATAATGATTTTTCTTGGCAGTGGAATGTACTATTATTAGGTTATGAAGATATGAAATGGTAATTTTAGTGTACCCTTTTTATACATAAAACATTGTGAAAATTCAACATCAAAACCAGCAGACCAGGCTTTTATTTGCAGTAAACAGACATGAAAAATCCCTTTTTTTACTAGGCTTAACTCGCTTGAATATAGGCTACACTTTACAACCATGGGGATCTATAGTTGTTAGACTGCAAAGGAAGAACCTCAGATTTAGTTGATTTCTGTTTCTTTCTTAAAAACTCATATTGTGAAATAATAACATACTGTGGTATATCTATACCTACATCAACATCACTTCACAAAGTTTGCTGATTTCAGCTAAAGATGTAGCGATAAGTGGAGAACTTATGGCAGTACGTTCATCTACAGAAGATGTCTCATAAGGAAACTGTCAGGAATGTTTGTAAAGTTGATTACCAGTTGTTAAAGTTAAATTTATACAGGTGATCATTGCAGAAAATCAAAATTGTGATGTCAAAGCTTGTAAATTTGTTACCTCCACAATGAAGTCCCAATTCCTCTATCATAAATGTACATTAAAATTTATAGGAATGATTTTTAGAAGTTAATGGCAGAATAATATGTGTTGATCTGTTTTTAAAAACCTAAATTTACACACCATTTCATGTAACCTGTACCAGTTATTTAAGTCAATTGATGTATATTTCCTGTATTATTTACAAATTATACTTTCTTTACCCTACAAACAATTGAATTATTTAACTGTTTAATGTGTTCCCTTCAACACCAGAAGTTAATAGGTTTGAGATGGGCATGGCAAACTGCCAATTCATTAGGTTGAACCACATAAACAGATAATAAGAGTTAATAGCTTTTCCTGACAAAATGAGCCCAACTGTAACAATGGTTGCATGTGTCATAGAGCTAGTGTATGAGTTACATGCCTTCACCTTATGTTTGGCATATATAATGTTTCCTTCACAAATATGGGTTATTTCTTTTCCAGTATCCATGAATTCTTTGTCAAGTTTTGTTTAAATTCAAGCAGTATGCACAACAAATCATTAGGCGAATTAAGTAGGTTTGTGCAGCTAATTTGAAGAAAGTTATAGCCTAAATTCTTGTTAATGTTAGTCAAGTCCTAACTTGCATGTAGTCTTGCAAGAATGTAGCTATTAGTCATATCCCACAATACATTTTTTGACATTACTGGTGGCGTTCGTGACGCCGCACTGATTGTACACTCCTTTCAGTCCGGGAATTTTTTTTTTTAACTAGGGTGCACAACACTGATACGCGTACTAAAAAATATAACGCCAGCGAACTGGACGCACATGCCGCCGCGGCCGCGCCGGTGCGCGTCATGATTAATATAAGGCCACAGATGGCACTGCAGTTATTATTTTTATTATCAAAATGGATTAATTATGGATACCTGTTTTGTTGATGGAACAGTATTTCCCGAGCAGTATTTCTGAAGAACGTTTAATTTAGAAGGAATATGACAGTAAGATCTAAAGATACGGACACTTTTGCAAGAAATTATTGGAGTATTTGGTAAAAACTGACGCATTTTGGCCCGATGCAATTGTCACTGACGATATAGTATTGTACGCCACTGAATTCGTGAACGGGTGAGGAGATCGTGGTAAACACGCTGGCCCCACTTTTTTTTTCTCCAAAATTGCGTAACAGAAACCAGGACCCTTCGTAAAACAACAGAAAACTTTTTGGGACCTTCCATGATCCGTGCATTGCAGTTCTAACACAAATACCCACAATTGGGAAAACATAAGTCGGAAATGAGTCCCCAAATGCGTCCCCCGTCGGATTTGCGTCCCATTTAACACTCCCGATTTGTCAACCAAGCACAAGTTTGTAATCGTTGGGAATGATTCGCGATCGCGTCTTTCCTTGTCTATAGAATCAATACAAGTTGACAATAGCCCATTCAACTCAAGAGTCAATCATTGTCTTCATTGTTGAATTAAATTGCAATTGAGGTTTCAATATTGTTCAGGCTCAGTCAACATAATTTTTAAGATACGTGTCATGATTTACATTTCATAGTTGGTATTAAATATGATCGTAACACATTTGTGATCATACGCTTGCACCTATTGATTTTGCAGTGTATATTGATCCTTCAAAGGTAGTGGAAAAGCTTACTTTGAAGGATCAAAAATTTTACAATCATTATCCACAACTCAAATGAAAATAAGAAACCACATAATAGCAAATGAAAAAAGAATTAGTAATCAACTCCTGAAACAATGATTAAACTTATGAAAGATATTGAGGAAAATATGAATATATGTTGTACAGTCATGGGGAATAATTCTTGATATCAAAAATATCTATATAGATGTTGTACAATTTAAACCTGTATATGGTTCAAAATTTATTCCAACTCCAAAATGTATATATAATACAAATGTGCATTAAATATCCAAAATAAAGATAATAAATGTGTTCTTTGGTCAATTCTTGCACATCTTTATCCGGTAGAGATGAATAAAGTTAGAGTTTCTAACTACAGGAAACATAAACACAAAATAAAAATATCCAAGTTTCCCGTGACGCTAAGGGATATTCCAAAGATAAAAAGGGATAATAATATTGCTGTAAATGTGTATCAATGTCCAACTAGTATAAAATCACTGAATGATATACACCCCGTGTATTACAGTAAACAAGATCCTAGTATCAAACAAAGTAGTCTACTATTTTTATGCGACGAAGATGCATCGAAAGATAGTCCCATTGTACCCCGAGATGGCCACTATATTCTCATAGCTAAATTTAATTGTTTATTTCATTCTATTTCTAAAGCTGGTCAGCAAAAATATTTTTGCAATTTATGTAATCAACATTTCAGTTCTGAAAGAATATGAGTTGATCATCGTGAGAACTGTATAAACATAACAACTCCAGCTTACAAAGAACGTTACCCAACCAAAAAGAACTCAACAACGGGCATGCCAGAAAACATACTTAAATTTTCAAACTACAGAAATATGGAAAAAGCACCATTTGTCATTTATGCATATTTTGAATGCATTCTTCAACGGTGTCCCCCTGGCTCCCTTGAGTCGGAGCCAGCAGGCGACTCAATGACAGGCTCCAGCGCCAAAACTAAAATAACCCAGGAGCACAAGGTTTGTAGTTATTTTTATATGGTTGTGTTTAATAGTGAGATATTCTATTAGGAATTATTCACAGCTACAACAGAAGAGGAATCAGAAAATCTTGGATCAAAGTTTTTACAATCATTATCCACAACTCAAATGAAAATAAGAAACCACATAATAGCAAATACAAAAAGAATTAGTAATGACTCCAGAGGATGATAGAATACTCAACAAAGCAACAACTTGTAAGAAAATATTCTTTGGAGGTAAATTAGAACAAGACAGCCCCCACCGTCAAGTGGGAGATCATAATCACTTTACTGGTAAGTTCCGCGGTGCAGTAAATGATAGATGCAATAGAAAACTTCGTATAGAGAAAGATAAATTCAATATATCGGTATTTTTTTCACAACCTAAAAGGTTATGATTCTCACATTATCATTTCTTCTTTACAAAATGGAGAAGAAGTAAACTGCATTGCTCACAACTACGAAAAATATCTGGGATATAAAATTTACTGTCCAAATGGTGCACTGGTATTCAAAGACACTTTCCAGTTTATGTCATCTTCTTTGGACCAACTTGTTAAAATCCTGTATGAAAATGGTAAAGGTAAGAAGAAGTTCCATTTTCTTGATCAGTCTGACTTTGATAAGTTGAATTTATTGTACCGCAAAGGTATATACCTTTATGAATATATTAATTTTTCGAAAAACTAAACGAACATCACCTGCCTCCAATCGAAGAATTTTATGACGGTTTGAATAATAAAGAATGTAATCCAGATGACTATAAACGTGCAAAAAAAGTATGGGAAACATTATAATGTGTAACTTTGAAAGATTATTACGATCTATACCTAAAGACAAATGTTTATCTTCTAGCAGGTGTGTTAAAAATTTCAGGACACAGTCAATGAAGGATTATGAACTTGATCCTGCTCATTACTTTACAGCTCCAAGTTTATCGTGGGATTCATTACTTAAAACATCGGAAGTAGAACTTGAATTGTTCACAGAAGACCAAATAGATGTGTGTCATTTCATTAAACGAGGAATTCGAGGAGGTATCAGTACAGTATGAGCTTTTCTGTACTGTGAGGCAAAGAATAAGTATTTAGTTAAAAAACAGTGGACATGTCAAACTATATACAATACTATAATGTGAACAGTCTATACCCAACTGTTATGACCCGCAAACTACCTGTTGGCGATTTTAGGTGGGCAGAATTATCAAATGATGACGAAAAAAGAGTTTTTAGATAGATGTTATAAATGAGGTAGTTGTGATGATTTTCACACTGGGTGCATATTTGAAGTGGACCTGGAACCTTCTGAGGAGGTTCTAAAAAGTGGAAAACTCAATGATTATCCCCAGCTCCAGAAAAGATAAAAGTTAAAGCAGAATGGTTATCAGATTATCAGAAAAAATAATAGAGAAAAATAACATTCCCGTACTAACGTGTGCTAACGTGGAGAAATTAGTACCTCATCTAATGAAACGCGAAAAATACATTATCCATGAACAAACTTTATATAGATACAGGGACTTGTGTTTTAAAGTCACTAAAATACATAGAATTTTAAAACTCAAGCAAGTTGCATGGATGAAATCGTATATCGAAAGTAGTATTGCAAGAAGGGTTCAAGCAAAGAACAAATTTGAAAAAGGCAATTCCATGTTTGGTAAAACAATGGAAAACATTCGTAATAGGAGAGATATACGAATCGTTGAAACAAAAACAGAAGCTGGTAAGAAAAGAGCGTCGAAGCTTTTCAATAAATCCAACTGTGCTGGTACCAAAATATTCAATGATAATCTTTGCGGAATCGAGATGTACAAAGAAAAGCTCTTTATGAACAAACCAATTTATGTGGGAATGAGTATACTCGATCTCTCTAAAGAATATATGTATTGGTACTATTATGATATATGCAAGAAAATGTACCCCAACCCAATCGGTCAGCCACGTAGTTGTCAACTATCATACACCGACACAGATGTTTTTATCATGAATGTCTACACAGAAGATATTTATCGTGATATGCTTCCGAGTTCGCTGGAAGAGTACGGCATTCAATATATATATATATATATATATATATATATATATATATATATATATATATATATATATATATATATATATATATATATATATATATATATATATATATATATATATATATATATATATATATATATATATATATATATATATATATATATATATATATATATATATATATATATATATATATATATATATATATATTGAATGCCGACTCATTGAGACTCGTGACTCCCTTGAGTCATGTGGCTCCCTTGAGTCGCATGGCTCTGACTCAATGGATGGTTCCCTTGAGTTGCGAGGCTCCCTGGTAGGTGAATATTCTTTTGATTCATATTGTTTCAACTTTTCTTTCTGCTTTCTTTTTAATTCGACGAGCTTTTTACCTGCAGCAACTCTATTCAGATTCCTTTCCTTACCTGCTTTAGTAACTTTTTTAATCTGTATCTCCTCCCTGCATCACCTGTTTTATTAAATGTATTTTTTTATTTTTATTTTTTGATATATATATATATATATATATATATATATATATATATATATATATATATATATATATATATATATATATATATATATATATATATATATATATATATATATATATATATATATATATATATATATATATATATATATATATATATATATATATATATATATATATATATGACACAAGTGATTATCCCCCAGAACATTTTCTCTTCTCAAATAAAAACAAAAAGGTACTCGGTAAAATGAAAAATGAATGGCAGACTTATTCAGGAATATGTGGGCATCAGAAGATGTATAGTGTTCTTGTTAGAGCCTCACGACTCAAGAGAACGGATAACCTCAAGAAAGCAACAGGAGTTAAAAAATGCGTAGTCGATAGAAATCTTACGCATGAAATGTACAAAGAATACATCTTTAATTCAAAACAATTCACAAACAAACTAAAACAAATAAAATCAATTCATCATAATCTTCAGACAATAGAAGTTGATAAAGTCTCTCTCAACTCATTTGATAATAAACGCTATATTTGCGAAGACAAAATAACTACACTACCATTCAGTGTCGGATTTAGTACTGCAGGGCCGCAAATGTAATAATACCTAAGCCCAATGAAATGAAAATAATTTCTCTAATTTTTTGGTCATCGCTCGGAGTATAAAAATCACTCAGTTTTGGCTTATTCTTTGTTTCAAGTTGAGGTGGAAAATCAAATTGATTACCAATCATTATATAATATTCTTTTAAGGCGGTATCAATATTAGCAAAAGTGTGTTTTGCGTGAGCTTCTTTTTTTGCAATCCATTTAAATAATCGAGATATTCTGTTCTTTTTCTGCTCCATTCATTTGTTTCTTTGGTTAACTGTTCTAATGATAAATCATGTCTCTTTCTTTCCTCATCTGCTTGTTTTGAGCGTACACTGCTAAAT
>JAIGNY010001272.1:0-30407 GCA_020152595.1 Chiridota heheva | reverse complement strand
AATAATAATAATAATAATAATAATAATAATAATAATAATAATAATAATAATAATAATAATAATAATAATAATAATAATAATAATAATAATAATAATAATAATAATAATAATAATAATAATAATAATAATAATAATAATAATAATAATAATAATAATAATAATAATAATAATAATAATAATAATAATAATCATATTAATAATAATATTAATAATAATAATAATAATAATAATGATAATATTAGTAATAATAATAATATTAATACTACTACTAATAATAATGATAATGATAATTATAATCATAATAATAATAATAATAATAATAATAATAATAATAATAATAATAATAATAACAATGATGATAATAATAATAATAATAATAATAATAATAATAATAATAATAATAATAATAATAATAATAATAATAATAATAATAATAATAATAATAATAATAATAATAATAATAATAATAATAATAATAATAATAATAATAATAATAATAATAATAATAATAATAAATAATAATAATAATAATAACAATAACAATAACAACAACGATAAGAATAACAATAACAACAACAAAAATAACAACAATAACAATAATAATAACAATGATGATAATAATAATAATAACAATAACAATAACAATGATGATAATAATAATAATAACAATAACAATAACAACAACGATAAGAATAACAATAACAACAACAAAAATAACAACAATAACAATAATAATAATAATGATAATAATAATGATAAGAATAACAATAACAATGATGATAATAATAATAATAATAATAATAATAACAATAACAATAACAACAACGATAAGAATAACAATAACAACAACAAAAATAACAACAATAACAATAACAATAATAATAATAATGATAATAATAATAATGATAATGATAATAGTTATTATTATAATACTAATACTAATAATAATACTACTACTAATAATAATATATGGCTATATATCGCTTGATATTGCCGTACGTAACCAACAAGATGCCATTTAATAAAATGACAGCCTCTTGGCGTAACTAATTAACTGCTCCTCCCTGAGGTTTTGAAAATAATATACCAAGCTTATCAAGCTAAAAATTTAAGACGCAACATATCCAGCAGACAAACAGACCAATAAATTAATTCTGCCCCGGTCTATTTATTTGTTAATACCAACTCATTTAGATTCCTTGCAATGTTGGTTCTTTATCATGGTCCCTGTCTCAGTGATCTGGGATCAAATATGTGTACGATATCCGTAATCTGCATCCTGTACAGGGACAGCAAGCAAATTACTCAAGCTGCCTTGGAGACATTTTTGTATCCATTAATTGTTGCCAAATTTAAATCATGGAAGAAATCACATGCGCCTCGTAAAGTTTTTTTAATATATGTTACATCAATAACAATATTGTTTTCACTGATAAAGGTAATCTAATTAGTGTAACACTAAAAGTAACACAAAATTGCCAATTTTGCGTTGAAGCAAAATCACGCCAACATTTTTGCAATGAAAAACTAAGGCAATACAGAGTAAAGTTGTCGATAGCAGTTATTCAGCGTTCCACTAAGCCAAGAATTCTCACAGAAATAGATTACTTTCTGGGCTATAACTCTATAATCATGTTTTATTTCAACAATTGCCAACAAAGAAGAGAGAGACATAAAAAGGTAAACCTCGTGTAGAGGTAGAATATTTTTGGTTTTCCACCAAAAATGAAAAGTTGGATATAATTGGTTCAAATCTGGTAAGTCATACCCTAATCTAGTAGCGGAACAATAATTGGTCAGAATCCAAAAATCATGACTAGAGTGGCATGGGCCTACTAACAGTCCGTTTCACGCTCCTGATCGGGAGATCTCCTAATTGAGAGATTGAGACATGCGCAGTGACCAATAATTTAAACTGCAGCTTATAAGTTTAGCCTTAAAAAAAAAAAAATCGCTTTTCAAATTTGGTTTTTCTAAAGATGTGTACTTAAAAATTGAAGCTGAAAATAATATTTCTGCAACTTAAACATTTTCTTGTATGATTTGACCTTTTTTTGGCGACTAAGATTTTAAAATCTGCTGCTCAAAACTTACTTAAATGAATTTGAAAGATTAATTTGAAATTCTCTGGTGAAAATGGAGAAAATTATTGTACCGTTCTGTTACACCAATAAAACTAGAATCTTTGGCATGCATTTTTCCTACCTTTGGCTTAAACCTATTTTACCGTTATGAATTTTTTTAGAGATATTTTAATATGGAATGATGTATTATGGGTTATAATAACAACAATCTCCCGATTCGGAGATCCCCCGATTGGGACACTTTAGGATAAAAGGTAAATGGATAATTTGAATACCATTCAGATCTTTAACTACAATATACTAAGGGCAGGCTTACTAAAAGTGAGGCAAGGATTGTAAACAAATGAAAAACAGTAAAACAAATATTTTGTACAGCCTCAATGGAATTGAGGCAGGCCTAACCAGATATTGGGACAACAAAGCCAAAAAGTGTACACTATTCCCCGCCAGCTAAAAGGTAAACCTAGACCTTAGATCATAATGTTTTCAATACAAAAATTACATGACTTGCAGGATACAAGGATACAAAGTATAACAAAGATAACATGAAAACTAAATGATAACAAATAACAACACTATAAGCAGAAAGATATCAAATGATCAAATTCAACATAACAACAAAGACAAACTCAAAGCACAATAGTTAAACAAAAAATAAACACATGAATAGTTAAAACTAAACACAAAAGTAAGTAAATTTTGATCTAAAATCATGTAAGAACCTTGTCTAGCATATTTTTCCAAACCTGTCGATGTCAAGAAGGTAATAAGGTTTTTGTTAAAACCAATCTTCTGTGCGGATTTCCTTTTCCTTAAGAAGCTGGGACTTCCATTTGCTCAACGGGAATTTTATTTTGGTCAACTGGGGTGTCATTTTAGTCTACCGACAGACTTCATTGTGAATATGATTAAATACCTACTCATGATGTAAGGAGGGTAAAATTAATTGGAAGGTTTCTGATCCTTTTTTATACAAAACAGCTTCTCTAACACACACAAAAATTCCACTCATTTAAAAGCAAACTAACATTACGGTCCTCATCCCGCCTCTCTGTGGAGGTTGGTTTGGAACCACGGTTGACATAAAATAAAACTCTACTAATAAAACCATCATGCATTTGCAAGTTTGCCCAATTAGTGGAAATATGATAAGAATTGAAAATGCATGAGGAAATAAGAGCATGATTATCAGAGTCTGCCATAGTGACATTAATAGTCTCGGTGGTTAATGGACGACGAGAAACAGCATCGGCGTCACAATTATTCCTATAAGTCAAGGAATTGTTGTCTGCCAACACAGAGATCTTTTTCCCTAACTCATAAGATTTTTCATCCAGAGTCCATTTTAAACCCAGAAATTCAAATTTATGGGCGCTTATCTTTAGTAATTGAAATGTAGATGTGCTTCTGCTTCTAGCCTTTTTTTGTACTTTTTCTCCTGCATGCCTTCATTCCTGTTCACTCTATTTTCTGTCTGCACTCTCCCAGCTGTATGTGTAGGTAGCAATTAATGTCTGTCTGCCCATCATCGCCTCCTTACTCCCAACTCAACCCCTACCTTCTCATGGAACTACATGTTATACTCATGTTTGGGGAATCGAGGAACTGACTGCAGCTCTGGGTATGGAAAGAAAACCAGAAATAACCCCTGAAGATAGGCATCGTAAGCCTGGAAAGGTAACTTATTTTGGAGAAGGGAAACTCTGATTAAAATTCTGGTGGGACAAGCATAGCTTGCCTTTAGTGACGTTTTATCTAGGAAGTGTATACTTTGATTTAAACATGGATAGATGAGCCTCATCACCCCATAGAGGTAGCTGATCTAAGAGATAAAAAACTCCAAGTCTCAAACCCCCGGTACTCTAGGGTGGGGGTTCAGCTCAGGGCTAACAACTCTGACCAAGAAAAAATGAGAAATTATTTTACAACTGTGTGTAATGGCCTTCTAGAGTCACCTTAGTGGCTTATATGACTGGCAGTACGTGAATACCTAAGGAAAGCTACCGACATGAACAGATGAAGATGGCGACCTAAAGCCCTGATCAGCACCAAAACTATATAAGATCAGAATTGGTTTCTGAAATGTGCGCACTATCTATGACATTGGCAAGCTTGCTCAGATCACAGTTGAGATGAGACGTTATACAGATTACATATACTTGGTATCAGTGAATGTAGATGGATTGGATTGGGTAGAATAAGGACAAACATAGGAAAATTGTGCTGTTCTCTGGGAGAGGCGATGGCTAGCACCGGGAAGGAGTCTCTGTCATCCTAAAGAAAGGAACAGAGAAGAGTCTGATGGCGTGAAAACCTGTTAGCAGTAGCTTTTTTAATAAACTACTCTTAAAATACTCTGGTCAAATATAAATAGAATCGCTTCAAATTTCACCTCGGTTTGGGGTCCCAGGGGAACCAAACCGGTCCTGATCATTTTGATCCGGAATTTCAGTTAACATAAAAAGTGACCCCGATCCGGTTCATTCTGAGAAATGACCCGGATAGCCGGTTCAAATGTTTAAACAGAATACTGGTCAAATTTAAACTTTTGATTAGATCAACTGTTCAAAATGAGCCGCCCTCTGGTCACATTGATTTTTTTTAGTATACTCAATAATGAAACCTGTGATATTTTAACCATTTTCTCCACCTGCTCCAAACAGAAACAAGTTCATAATTCATAATACCAATGGATCCAACACAAGAAATGACTTAAAAGGAAAGAAATCTTATACTGTGTAATTAACTTTATTATGCATTACTAATCAAAACATGTAATGCTTTAATACATTAAATAATATAGTACAAAATAAAGACTCAGAAAAGTGAAAAACCATAAATGTATATAGCTTGACTTGCATTTACAAGAAAAATGTTTTAATAAATAACACTTCTTATGCAGTTCAGTGGAGGTTCCAATACAAAAAGACCAACAAGTAATGATTACCAAGAGTTGTTCTGTTCAAAAGGTGCAAATTTAACGAAAACAGGTGGAAGCTAGAATTTTAGCACTATGTAGAGCGCATACCTCCGCCCTCTCTTCATTCTCAATCCATAATACAATCTACCACAGAATTCCTAGGCCCACCAACTTATATCCATACACAATCTCTGTCTCACTGCTGATGTGTATTGCTATTTGCATTCTTAAAATTTCAGGATCTACCCTCTGATCATCGTTTTCAGTTTTATTCAAGCTAAGCATTCATTGTTTGAGTTCTGTTCAGCCAAGATTCACGTTGCATCATTTTCCTTTTGTGCAAGAAGGCAGTTGTTTTGATTCTCATTGAAACCAGAAACCGCTTGATCTGATTTTCTTAGAGCCAATCTTGTTTTTATTTCTTTTCAGGGCATGAATTCATTGTTAAAGCATTCCATTGGAAAGTTTCAACTATATAAGTCTTGACACTAAAATAAGATAGAACTCCATTTCTACCCCTCCCCTGTTCCAATCTGTCTTAATAATAATCACATCTTCCTTAAGTAATAATAAAATTACACGCCAAATTGAACCAAAATCCAATCATCCATTTTTCAGATATTTCTATGACTGTATGACTTGACAAACAAACGGATAAAACCGAATATATCATATATGCATTTCCCAATCGATTTTATTTGGTTCTTTTCTAAATAAACTATTTTTCACGAAAATTACCAGTCCCAGCCCATCAAATGGAAATATTTCATTGCTGCATTATGATGAGCAGCATAGATGTGATAAGCGTGTGCTGGTAATATTTCTGCAGCTACTATAGCTTGAGCTTGCAGAATTAATCGTCCCTCTTACAGTTTTCACGTCTTATGATACCATTCATTTGTCAAATTTTGAAAACCATGGGAAAATTATAATCTTTACTGCATTGGAAAATATTACATCGACAACCTCAACAAATTGTATCACAATTAATACAAACTAAGAAATAGCACTGTAAAATACAGCACAAGTAAGATATCCCAACAGTAACAGAACACCATGTTATGATACTTGTCGATAAAATTTGAAATAAGCCAGTAAATGTGGTATCAGGTCAGTAAAACTTAGAATATTAACCAAGACAGTTTGAAGCTGTTTCTGGTTATAAATTCAAATAAACCCCGAATAATTCCCAGTTACAAGCGGAGAATGACACTGGTAAACTCAATTTCCATTAAACATTGCTGTTAGTTGGAAAATCACTCGCAATTTTCATAAAATGTTGCCAAATTTTTTCAATAATTTTACCAAATTTCCCGTATTTCAAATAAATACAGAGCAGCAAAGATATGTGTTCCTTTTGGGATGCTTTTTTGGTAAAAGTGATGGACAGGTGCAGTAAACGGTGACTATATCTTTCTTCCCATTATGCTTGATTTTGATCATGTACAACGGTGACTTTAACTTTTTTCTCAATATGCTTGATTTTGATCAGCTTGATGTGACGTTCTTTGTTGTCAGAATTCAGTTCCTTTTGATGTTCATCACATCTGACTCTTTGGCGGTACGGTCTTTTCCGGAATCCTTGACTAGCCATCATGGTAATTTTGATCAAATCTGAAAAAAGGGGAAACCTTTGTCCTAATTTTGGTAACATAAAAATGTGGCATGAAGGCAACGCAAAGATTGAATATAGCAGGGAGCTGAAAGTTTGAACACCGAAAGGGGGAACAACCGGAATGTTGGTAATGGGGGCAGATTTTAAAGAAAAGGAGAAATGTCCATTTATAGTTGATCTACAGTTTCTTCTTGGGAGGGGCTAAAAGTGAAAAACTCCGCTATTTGCGTTCATTTGAACTGCTAAAAGGGGACACAATGTGTGCGAACTGCGCAGTGGCGGCTTTAGGGCTAGACGACCAAGGCGACTGCCCATAGCCCCACCGGTGCCCAGAGAGGCCCGCGCTTTGCATCATGAAAAAATCTTAATATAGGCCTATTCACCGGGCTCTAATCGGAATTGCATCATCGGTGAATAAAATGACGTCTGGCAAATGTCTTACCTAAGCTCAAATAAATTATCTTTGAATTTATCGCACAAACTTTAAAAAAGTAAGAAACATTAAGTAACATTACATTTACTTTGATCGAAATTAAAAATCCACTTTTTGACAAGTGCACGTTCATATTTTACGTACATATGTAAGCTGGTAAGTAGCTAGAGTAAAACAGACACCCAGCACAGTAAGAGAGTGCATACATGTATTTGAGGACATAGGACCAATGTGTTATGTTAATGAGAATAACGTGTAGCCAGGGGGTGAATCATATTGGTAGGCATGCGCATAGGAAGGGTCACCTCTCACGGAGGGGGAAGGGGGGGGGATCAATTGAGTTTCATCACTGATGTTGCTACTTATCGGAAAATCTTCAATTTTGGGGAAATTTTTGGGCACTTTTCCTAATAATTTGGTGAACTTTGTTTGCCAATTTAAGGAAACTTTCGTTCATTTGTGTGCAATTCTCTTCAATTTACCAGTCAGGGAGAATCCTGGACTTTTGGTGTAATAAGAAAATACACCAAAACTTGGATCTTCGTATACATTAAGATCCATGGAGGCCGCCATTTTAACGTGTGATAACGTTATAGCAATGGAACTTTTACTAACAGCACGGTTTGTGTAATGTACACGGTATCGGCGATGACTAAGCTAACACAGAATCATGTGTCGAGAGGGCTGTTTAAAAGGTCAACGGAAGTCTTGTTATTTTATCGCGAGGTTCACTTGGAAATTGGAAAGTCCGTGGCCAAATCTAATGAATATTTATTTGATATCGTTTTTTTCTTTTAATATCCCCGCGTTCTCATTAAAAATCTCTATTGACCTAACGTTATCACTAGTTAAAATGGCGGCCTCCATGGATCGTGTAATGATTAAGAAGCTCCAAGTTTTGGTGTATTTATTGGAAATCCCTGGCACTTTCCTTAGAATTCAAGTTATCGACAATTCATTGGCCGAGGAGCAATACTTCAAGTGGCGGGGCACGCACGTTTGAAACGATTGATCTGAAAGACGGAAATGCAAAATGAGTGAATTGGTAAATCATTATTCTCTTTGTTCCTTCCTAACTGAGTCCTCCCCACCCCCATCAAAGAAGAAGAAGGAGATAGTTTGGACGCGATATTGCTACAAATGTTTATATTGTTATATACATTCACTTGTTATGAAACATGAAAAACAAATACATGTGACTACGTCAGCGGCGTAGGAAGATATTTGACATTGGGAGGCCATATCTAATTTAGATATCAAAATATGCACTTCTAAACAACATTTTTTCTCTTCATTGGCGGCGGAAGCAGGGGGGGGGGGATTTCAATGGGAGACCAGGACCCCCCAATAATCATTTGTAATATTCATATTTTGGTATATGTTTAATCACCCCCGAAATTCAATTAATATGTTCTCTTTATATAATACCGGTAGCCTAGATCATGCAGTTCACAATTACAATATTCTTCAATTATACAAAACAAAAGCTTCGAAGTTTTTGTAACACATTTTTTGTAATGGACCACCATGACTAGAATGGAAAATGTCCAGTCATATGGTCATTAGCACTTTGATTACTGATCAATGACAACTCGCCTCCCTGGCCTGATTTTAACACGTTATAAGCGGGCTTTATTGGATGTTAAGTTGGCACTATTGACTATTGCTATATTGGCCTACACCGGAAAGCGGATTTTTTTTTTCTCTCCTAACATTCTGGAAAGTTAGGTTGCTCACTTGCATCATAATACATGGGTACAATCATAATTGTATCAAAACCGCCAACTGTTCTTTATAAGTTAAAAGCTGTCCGTTTCATTCTGTTAATTTTGCAATAACATTTTGTTTTCAAACAGCCTACATTTTGTTTTAAAATAGCAAACTTTTTTAGAGAATGCAGGAACTTTGAGAGGGGGTTCATTTTTTGTATAAAAGGGCACTTCATTCCTGCACCTCGAAAATTGTTTAAATGGAAACGCAACGTTCTACATCATGTGTTTTCCCCGAGAGAAGGCTATAGATTAGTCAAATGGTCAGAACCGTTCCGGTACTTCAACAAGCTTTCAAATTCCAAGTGCTTAGCAGCTTAGTGTTTTTAGATTTCAAAAGAGCACTTTCTCTCAAAAAGGGCGTTCCAAAGTTTGAAAATAAAAATAATATATTAGTAATATATTAACACTTTGTGTGCGATATTGTATTTAATACAATCATGAACTAAGACATCGAAATATAAAGGGTGCGGGATATAGAACAGGTTCGTTTTAAAAGTTTGACAAAATGTTCATAGTCAATTATTCGAAGCTTATCAAACATTTTTCTTTCAGACTACACATATTTCTCAAAGAGTGACCATAGATCTATATCCATGACCAGAAACGTGAATAATAAAACATTATATTTCCAAATGCGTTTTTGTATTCTCTCTTTGACACGAATTTTGACTTGTATAATATACTTTCTTCCTATGCGATGTAACGTACTTTACTGCCCTTCAAATATCAATTTTGCGAAAGCTTCCGGGGACTTTTCCCTTGGAACCCTACCGGAGTTTCGCCCCTGGATCCCACCAGGGGCCATTAAACGGGCCCTTGGATCCCACGCCGAAAAAGCGAATATATAGATATATATATATACATATATATATATATATATATATATATATATATATATATATATATATATATATATATATATATATATATATATATATATATATATATATATATATATATATATATATATATATATATATATATATATATATATATATATATATATATGTTTATGTTTATGTTTATGTTTATATATTTATATAGCGCTCAATATCTATACAATGCATATTCAGCGGCGCTGTACAGAAAATAAATACAACTGTTCATAAAGTTAATAAAGTTCATAGGAGAAAGATAAACACAAACAATTATAAAAAAGCCTGTGTGAACAAAACAGTTTTTAGTTCCCGTTTGAAATTATCGTAGTTATTAATGCAACGAAGAGAAGATGGCAAACTATTCCATGTGACAGGGGCAGCTACAGCAAACGACCTGTCTTTAAATGTTCTGCGTTTTGTGAGAGGAATGTCGAGGAGAATGCCCATGGTGTTAGAAGAAGAGCGTAAACCTGTTCGACCTGTACGTATAATGATGAGTTCTTTAAGATATGAAGGAGCCAGATCATGAAGACATTTGTAGACATATGTTGCAATTCTATATGTTATTCGGGATTTTATTGGTAACCAGTGAAGGGAGCGAAGAGAGTCAGTAGCACTATCAAACTTTCCTCTACCTAGAACCATCTTGGCAGTCATGTTCTGGACCCGTTGCAACTGTTTTATATCACAATCAGGAAGATCATAGTACAAGGTGTTTAAATAGTCGAGGTGAGGTAAAACCAGAGATGAGGCAAGTGTTTGGCAAATATCAATTGTCAAGTACTTCCTTATGCTCCTGATCCTACTGAGATTGAAGAGTGCAGTTTTACATTTAGCCTTAATCTGTTGGCGAAATGACAGTGATTCATTCCAGTAAACTCCAAGATATTTGATTGAGGTAGATTTTTTTACTTCGATACCACTCACCACCATGGAATGGGAGTTGCACTTTTGTAGTTGGTGGTTGCTACCAAACAAGATAAACTCTGTTTTACGAGGGTTGAGTTTTAATTTGTTTGAATTCATCCAAGAGTGGACTTCAGATAGGCAACTTTCCAGGTTTAAAATGGCATCTCTTTCAAGTTCTCCTTTGGGTGTAAATACTTTATAGAGAGCATGGTCGTCAGCATATCCCATGACATTGATGTCAAAGGCATAAATTACACCACCTAACGGGCTGGCATAAGTGGAATACAACACTGGCCCAAGAATTGAGCCTTGGGGTACAGAGAAGTTTGTGTTCTTGTAATCAGAAGAAGCATCCTGAACAGAAACATAAAATGATCTGTTGGACAGATAGCTTTGGAACCACGCCAGTGCGTCATCCTGTACTCCATACATGTTGCTTAAAGTCTTCAAGAGAATGGCGTGGTCGACGGTGTCAAATGCCGCGGACATATCGAGACCAACAAGTGCTATAACTTTTGATTTTCCATGGCTGCCAATATGTCACAATGTATTTTTATAAGTGCCGTCTCTGTACTATAATTGCTGCGGTAAGCACTTTGATATGACGGTAGAAGGTCACCATTTGAGAGATGATCATTGAACTGTAGAAGTGCGCATTTTTCCACTACCTTTGACACATATGTGAGATTGGATATGGGTCGATAATTAGCGGGATAAGATCCAGACCTTGCTTTTTAAGAAGAGGAGGACAACTGCCTTTTTCCAAGATGCTCCGAACACGCCAGAAGTAAATGAAAGATTGACTATACGAGTCATGAGAGGCACAAACGTATCCAAGTTGTCTTTAATCCAAGACGAAGGACACGGGTCAATCTCAGCCGTGGTTGGTTTGGAAGATCTCATAACATTTCGTACGGTGGTTTACGACACAGGTGAAAATGCACAAAAACGAGGACAAGTGCGAAACGGAGCTGAATATGATGGAAATTCCTTTAATTCCTGTCGGATTTTTACAATTTTCGAATGAAAAAAGTCCGCGAAATTATTTGCGAGTAAAGGCGGAAACACACCGGACGCGACGCGACGCGAATCGCGTCGCCTGTCGTCGCGTCGCGGTGGACTATACACACCAAACGCGTTTTTTGAGGCGATGAACTGTCAACTGGTCAAAAATTAATAACATGAAATAAACTGAGGAAGAAACGGGTGGTTTGCTTACGCATATGCGGTTTTTAAAAATATTTTGTGCTTGGGGGGAGGGAGTGAGGGGGGTTAGGGAGGGAGGGGGCGAACCGAAAAATAACATAACTTATCGAATTGACGCATGATGGGGGTCGGAAAATAACTTTAAGAATTGATGCATGACGTATTCACATTGGAAAAAGTATACCACTTTTAAATTTAAAAGACCAGCGACAGTTGAATCAAATTTTAATTTGAAACACATCAACCAAATGCAGTGCCAGTGGGAGAACAGTCACGTAAACTCGGTCTAATAATAGGTGTCCCAAGGTTGAATCACGAGGCTCCAAATACCGTTACAGCTCCGGTAAAATCATGAAAACAAAGTTCTCATTATAAGCGTTTTTTCCCGACACACTGTAAATGACAAGAAGGGAACTGGAGGCATTTCTGAAAGTGTTCAGCCCTGCAGCCATGGTGTGTGTGTGTGAGGGGAGGGGGGAGGGGGGAGAGGGGGAGGGGGTTCGTCCGAATCCCTTTTTTTGAAAAATTGCCTTTTAAATCTAAAAATAATAAGCACCCAGAATTTCAAGATTAACTGCCCTTTATACGAAAAACTAATCCTCTTTCAAATTCTGGCTAAGGACCTGGTGTTTGTTAGTAGACCAAAAAGCTGGGCCTATTATTTATATGAAGGGCATTTTCAAATATTGAAAAAAAGAGGTTTTTATAACGAAACCAAGTAGGCCTACCCCCGATCTGCAGACTATACAGTGCACATGAACACCGAAAGTACCCCCCTGAAACTGATTACCATAAAGAACATATCTCATGACTGCATGATGGGATTAATTTTAAATTTGGATTGATAACTCGTTACACGAGCCAGGGATGATATGATGTCACTTTGGTAACATATGTGGTGCGTGGGAGAAGCACAGATGAGTGATAAAAAAATTGCGGTTTATCGGGAAAATCATGCCGTTTTGTAGGGGAAATTGTTCCAGTTTTCAAAAGTTTTAAGCCTCGTCGGTGGAGATGATCCATCCAGGCTATCACCTGTCCGGTATATTTTTCTTCGCCCGCTTTGTCTGGAAAGAATTAGCAGTATCATTCTACAGTAAAATTCGGTTTAAAAAATGGCACAACTACTTCTTCTATTTAGCTCCGCTCCGACATGCTCCAACATTCGACCATAGTGGTTATGTTGAATTGTGTACTCTGTATATACAATAATACAAGCTACTCAGTGGCGTGTCTAAAGGAGGGGTAGTGAATAATGAAATGAAGTATGCAATTTTCAAGAAATGTTGCAAAATTTCCCCAACATTTCTATTTCAATAAGTTCCCAATTTCACCTTCAAAACATGAAGGAAGCATGCAACCAGGCAGGTGAAATCCTCTCCGGGAAAAAAAAAAAATCCCGTCCCCGCTTCTGGAATCACTGCTTCAGAAACCTGTCCGGACAGCTATAGATTTTTGTCAGGTTTAAAATTCAGCACCTTCCCCGTCCCTCTTAAGTCTTCGAACCTTAGTGACGCACATGTAGGAATTTGTTTAATGGGGGCCGAGATTTTAACTGCGCCTCTCCAATATCCCTTATTATGGCAGCACCTTTCTCTTTTGGGGATATTTTTTGGGGCGCTTCTAACACATTTGAATTGCTTACAACAGTGCACAAGTCATATTTGGGTAACATATTCGTTTTGCTGTTTTGCATGTTTTGGTGTTTGGAATATGCACATAAAACCGTGCAATCACAAAAAAAAAAAGTGCCAATGATTCAGTGCATGTTGTGAATTGCCGATTTCAGAAACTGGGAACTTTTTCAACAGCCGTCAATTGGTCTATTGGCAGATTTTTTTTGCTCTGAAATGTGGAGGCTAAACTATAGGCTATACTTGCTGGAGGTCACTGGGATAAAGCACACTGAATCTCTATGGATTTTACCTTCTGGAGGAAATTTGCAGTGTTTTTTAACCAGCAACAAAATCATTTTTCTTTGAAAAAATGGGAGGGGTTGAAGTATACCTCACCTTCTTTAAAAAAGAAGAAAGTGATTTGCAGCATACGCTGCGTAACACATGAGCAAATTATGAAATTTGATCAACTGATGCATTTCAATGGTAGTAGTCTGCTGTATCTATTATACATTCTAAAAGTTTTACAAGCTGCATGGACAGTTTTAAACCTTTTTATCTCTTTACTTGGATGAAATCTTTGATTTTTTTACAATTCACATGGAGTCTTTCAAATATGAATTAATTGTCATCTTTCATGGGCTATTATAGATTGCTGCTGGGTTCAAAATATTGATACATTTACAAAAGATACCTAAGGAACTGGCTGCCAAAACGTGAGAGCATCTTGAATATCATGATACTCAAAACACACTTTTCGTGCAGTTGACTGAAAACTTTTGATAAAAATGTTGAAATTAGTCATAACTAATTCTTATAAATACTTACATAATTTTCCAATGACTTATTTCAAATTTACCTTGTCAAAAAAGACACCCCTACTTCTTGACCGAGACCTTTAAAAGAATGTTAGTAATATATTCTGGTCTAGTGGTAAGTGGTCCTAAAATAGTTTCAACATTTTAGTATGAAATACAGTTTAAAACTAAGAGTGAAAAGGAATTCTCAAATATAACTATGTATTTTTTTAAATAAATATTACAGTAATTTTACACAATGCACCAAAACAGGATGCACAAGGATAAAATATAATTTTTGAAGTCCTGTTTCATTTAAATACATGCAAACCAGCTTCTGTCTATACTGGTTGATCAACACATCTTAAAAATAAAATTCTTTGCTCAACACATTTTAAAAGTGAAATTTATTATTGAGTACATACATCAGTCTGAAGCAGCTAAAATATATTTCTTTCAGCAATTAATCAAAATTCCTAATAAAACTGCCATCTGATATCCTTTTATACCATATCTCTTTATAATAATCTGTCCATCCTTCCCTGAATCAAATCTCCATAACTATTTCTGTAATGTCATTATTCTATCCTCTTTCATTATTCTATCCTTTAAGAATACCTTACCTCAAAAGATAGTGTCAAAATAATTTGTTGTAATGATATGTGAGTTCTGCGCAACATACTTTCTTGTGGTAGCTAGACTAAGTGGATGAAGTTCTGAAGTGAGAAAGAACATTCAATCAGACTGGTTTTGTCTTTTCTTTTCATGCAGTTTTTTTCTTTTGTCTTTAAAAATATAACTTTTCTACTGACTGGATTGCTACTCCTAAAGAACTAGTGGTACAAAATGGACAATATTGGTACAGCTGCCATTGAAATATGCCAGGATTGTCGATGGATGTTGATTCAGCAGTTTATCTCTAGGAGGTAGTGTGTCCTGTGTTATGTTAAGTGTTGATGATAGATGCAACATCAATCTTCTATTTGAAGATGCACTGTGAAAGAAAAAGAAACACAAATTAAATTATGTCACACAAGCATGACATACTATTTTCCTCCTATAATTCATATTGTCATGACATATTTTCATCCTAATACATGTGCCAGGAAGTAACAATCTACTGGTCCCTGTATGTCATGTATGTACTTCTTCTTTAAATGTTTTCATTCAAATTTAGCCATGACTGAAAAAAACACCTTTTACATTGAATCAAATCAGCTTCTTTCCTGCAAACTACAGTATTAGAGCATTAAAAAACAACAAAATTAGGAACAGAGGTCATTATACATTTGCATGTTTATTTTTGGATGTAAACAAGACTTCCAATTTAATAGCTTTTAAACCAGGAGTTGTCATGGCTAAGCTGTCAACTATACAAATTTTAATGAGAACTTCAGGTGTTCACATGTTTAAATATATCATAATTGTCATAAAGCAATCTGGTTAATATTACCCATCAGCATAGGTGTCATTATTCCTTGAAGAACTTTACCATTACGTATTTCTTATTGGCTGTAATAAAAGGCTTTCCTACAATATATGTATATATATATATATTGGTATAAGTACTCTTAAATTAGCTTGCTGTTAAGTATTAAATTTTCATTTTAGTCTCACTATTTTCCACATACTTATTTGTAAAAGGTGATATACAGTATATATATATATATATATATATATATATATATATATATATATATATATATATATATATATATATATATATATATATATATATAAAATATATATATATATGTATATGTATATATATATATATATATATATATATATATATATATATATATATATATATATATATTTGTATATTAAATTTTTCATTAAGTTGTAAAAGCACCAAATGTCATTTACTTATTATCTTTTGTGGAATACAGAAGATGATCTGAACTAATTTTTTTCACAATACTTACAATACTCAAACAGGCTAAAGATCGTCCCATGGTATTGATGTCATGATATTTCTGTTACAGTGATAACTCTTTTTTTGTGCTCCTTTTCTCCCAAGTGTTTTTAATCTTCTCGATGGCAGCCTCAGTTCCACACTGAAAAAATGACAAAATAAAAGTGTAAGACTAGTGACATCTATATAAAAGATACAATTTGCATGATTATTTTTCAGGTGTTCACAAGTTTAGATAAATAACAATCATCTTGATATCAGATAGCAACAGAGCAATCTGGCTAATATTGCCCATCAGCATTTATGTGTCACTAGTCCTTAAACTATCGAAGAACTTGACCATTTTGTATATTTTTTCTTGTTGGTTATAATAGAAAGGCTTCCCCAAAAATTAATATTTAATTTGCTCATTTGATTATAAACGTTATAAGTATTTTTGCTAATTCCTTTTTCTTCACTCAATTGTAACTCGAAAATTTCATCTAGTATTATTTGGGGTATCATCTTTTCGAAGTGATCTAAAGAGATTATTTCACAATACCTTACTTAAACAGGGTAAAGATTGTCTCATGGTATCCAAGTTATGATACATCTAATACAGTCATCCATCTTCCATGCTCCTTTTGTCCTTCTGCCAGTATCCCAAGCATTCGTTCATTTCCTCTTGATGGCTTAGAACCACACTGAAAAAGATACAAAATAAAAGTGTCAAACTAGTAACATCCATATAAAAATATAAATCACCTTTCACAAATAAGTATGTGGAAAATAATCGCTGAGACTAAAATGAAAATGTTATACCTAACAGAAAGCTAATTTAAGAGTACTTATACCAAAACACCAAAAAAATAGCTACAGTATATTCAAGTTCAAATTTCTTTATAATGTTAATTTGAGTAACTAGGTAACTGAAAAAGCCTTTCAATTTAGTTTTTATTTTCTCTTGAAAGAAAGTACAGTACTATTAAGTATCCGAAAATTGTATGTACCATTTCCAATGCAATATTTGCAGTGAAACTATAAGGAACCAGTGCTTTTAGTAAATACTGTACAAACTTGTGGCTTTTGACCTAATAATGGATGGTGCTTATTGTGGGATAATACAAAATAAACTGAACATTATGTCAAATATACAATAGTGTGTAGGAAATGCGATCTAGTTTTATGCAGAATCTTGTCAGAATTAATAAAAAATCTACTTAGCAATTAGCAATCCTAACTAAGGTTGGGGAATGATGCATGGTGTATTGGTCATATTAGTCAGGAGTATTGGGGACTACATTAGTCTCCATGCTAGAAACTGTAAATTTACCCATTGATCAGATCTTTCACATGCACATTAAAACCTAGCATACTGTAGCGCCAAATATCACACCCAGATAGCCCTGCAATACCAATCAACCATGCATAGTACAATGTACATCTTAATTTAAACTATGGGACTAACAGCCTATTTAATAATTTAAATAATTCTGGTTTTAATTCAAATATGCTAACATATACTTCAAAATGTACATTTATATTTAAGCCTTGAATTCCAGATGATACTCCAAGTTCCAGCTAGGAGTGGCTGACAGTACTCACCTTTTTGCAATATCAACCTCCATTCCACCCACAGACATCAATCATACTGTACCAACCATCTATAGCCTTTGTCTAAATTCCAAGCTCAAAATGTAATCATATTTCTGCATGCACGTTGGTGCAACACTGCAAGGCCCCTTCCCAACCCGTTATACTGCTAACCCCACCTCTACAACTCCCCCCCAAAAAAAAAGTACAAATCAAGGACATTAACATGCACTGCTCTAAAAATGATGTGTTAGTCAGTATAAACTATAAAGACCAAACGAGTAGTGTATGTGTGTGTTAGGAGTACCAAATTACCAATAACAACAAACTTAATGATCATACTTATAGCCTGACGTTATGACCCCAAAACTTCAAACGGAGGCAGAAGTAAATGGCCTAGCGTTAGCGTCTGAGCTTAGCCAATGTAAACCTTATTCTGACAGGCATAGCTTAGGCCTAGGCCTATATCAAGTTTGCACACCTAAGTTTTGCACAGTTTTAACGTTAGTCAACAGACAACATGATCCAATGAAAACTATGGAATGATTTTGACTGCAAATATTTGTAACTTCCGTTAATGGTGGTAGGCTATAGTTTTTCCAGTGAGATAAATGTCACACTCAATGCGCGACAACTTGCAATTCAATGTAGCCCAGCTAGCCTAACTGACTTCAGCTGCAGCCCTAAACCGACAGCCGGCACAAATGACCAGCCTAACTGACAGTAGACACAGCCTTACCGCGCCGACAGCAGGCACAGATGACGAAACGAATAAGTATCCGTGCCCATGGCAAACGTAGAAGCTTCTTTAGGTTAGGCCTATCTTAATACTCCCCGTAGTACCGTAGGACTGATGCCAGCAGTGTTAGTATGGCTGCTGTTGGTGATGGCTGGCCGTCCGTTCTCGTACAGCAATCACAATGCCAACTCGTATTGAGCTGAGTGATGTGTATAATAACTAGGCCTACCCAGCTTTCCTTGAAATTTTGGTAACGTAAGATCGGAAAATTGTAAGTGTGTCATGGTATAACGATTTAATAGCCGACAGTAAAAAGATTAATAAAGCCATTTCTTCAATCTTTAAATTTTTATAATTCAAGCAGGCCTAAGACGCCTACATAGGCCTACGTTTACTCCATATTGGTACGGCTGGTTAACGCAAATGTATCACACTCGAGTTTAGTTGATATTTAGCTTGCAAAGAAGATAAAAATTAACCTTTATCCTTACCCTTATGACTCATTTCTAAAAGTATTTCACTTTTGCGTAACACATATCCTTATAATATTGATATTTTCTATGAAACAGCTCTGAATGATTGAAAATGCAGATGATTCAATGTTCTTCGTCCATTATTTCTTGTGTCGCCGTCAAATTTTGTTAATCCAGTAGTATTTTCACGGCCTGTGATTGGTTGATCCAACGCGATTTTTTTCGCGTCGCGAATGAATTCGCTACGTGAGCGTTTTTATTTTCATCGCGCGGCTAAAAAAAAACGCGTCGCGCTCGATATGTATGTACTAATGCATAATGTGTGTACGCGTTTTTTGGGATCGCGTCGCTCTAGCAAAATCGCGTCGCGTCGCGTTTGGTGTGTCACGGCCTTTAAAGATGCAAGATCTTTGTTTAGACCTTCTGTTATGGTTTGGTATTTGAAGATGTACATGAGTTCAGCGGTTTTTCTGTCTTTATCAGACCTAAAACCACCTGCTAAAATGCAGAACCGTAAGTCAGTAATGTTGTGATGGTGTGTGTCTGTGTTAAAGTGTTTAGCAATAGGAAGGCCCTGTGTGTTGTTCCTGATGGAAGAGAGATGATTATTATATCGGAAGCGAAATTTAGTTTTAGTTTCTCCAATGTAGTTTGCTTGATGCATTTTTTGCAGTATAGTAAATAAACCACATTGGATGAATCGCACGTGAAGGGTCCCAATTTTACAATGTGTAATTGTATTCCTGGTGTCCATATGTTTACAAAGATTACATCTGGTCTTGTTGCAGGTCGTATTACCTGACTGTACTTGCATGGTAGGGAGAATGCTACGCACTAACAGCCTGTGCAAATTGGGGGGCTGCCTTCGAGCGTACACAGGAGCAGCGTCAAAAACTTTAGCAATTGTGGGGTCGCTTTTAAGCGAAGAATACGCTTCCTTAATATCCTTAACCAGGGGTTCAATTTGTGAATTGAACCTGGTTACAAGGGGGATGCGTTTGAGTAAGGGTTCCCTGGGACGATACATTAGCAAAAAATTCCTGTCCAGTGGCTGTACGCGGCGAAAGGAGCGCAGCAGCAGCTTAAAGGGATAGCCTCTAGATTTGAACTACCTAAACAAATTTCTGTACCGCAAGAATTGGCTGTAAACAATTGATTGTTTAAGGTGTTGTGGATGGAAACTATTGTAGTTGAGGTATGTGTGTCTATCTGTGGGTTTAGTGTATACTGATGTTTCTAAGTTGTTGTTAACGATTTGTATTTTGACGTCCAAAAATTGCACGCTTTTTGTGGATTTATCACAAGTGAACTTAATTGTTGGATAAAAATCATTAAGTGCAAATACAAATTCATTAAGCTTTTGAAGGCCATGGGTCCATAAGAGGAAGATGTCGTCGATATACCTGAAGTAACACAGGGATTTGCAAGTGCATTGAGCAAGAAATTTATCTTCAAGATTGGCCATAAAAATATTAGCGTAACATGGGGCCATTTTGGTACCCATGGCTGTCCCATTTATTTGCAAATAGAGGGCGCCACTGAAAGAGAAATAATTGGATTGAAGGATAAATTTGATCAACTTGCCAAGGTCCTCGCCTGAAGTGACGGAGGAAGAATTACGTGCAATGATATCTTCACAAGCACGGACACCTTCCTCATGTAGAATATTAGTGTACAGACTGTTAACACCTAGGGTGACCAGTAGACAGTCTTCTGGTAAATTAACAATCGGCTTCAATTTCCGTAAAAAGTCACTTGTATCCTGAATGTAACTAGGTATTGAGCAAAGGAGAGGCTGCAGCTCTCTATCCACGAAGGCCGATAAAAACTCCGTGAAAGTGCCTGTTCCGAAAACAATGGGTCGTCCTGGAGGATTGACTCCGAGCTGACGGGCCGTCTCAATGGGGTCATCATTGTTGACTGAATAACCTTAAGCACGCACAATAGATTCCAGCTTGTGTATCTTCGGTAAGGTGTAAAACCTGCCAACAACAGGATTCGGTGGGATCAAATTCTGCACCTTGTCTCTTGTTTCGGGCTCAAGTTCGAGCAGTAGGGACCGCAATTTCTCGGTTAAAAGCTTAGTGGGATCATTATCCAGAGGTTGGTAAAACTTACTGTCATGGAGTTGTGTATGAGATTCCTCTATATATTTATCTCTGTCCAGTATAACTGTCGACCCTCCCTTATCAGCAGATTTGATAATGATGTCCTTATTGTTTCGAAGAGATTGTAAAGCAGTATGCTGTCCTTTGGATAAGTTACCACGTAATTTTCTTTGTTCGTTCTTTACCGCAAAAAGATAATCGTCAAGCTGTTTTTCAATGTTCTTGATATGGGCGTCGAGGATGGCGTTTCTTCCAGAAGGGGGTGTCCAAGAAGATCTTTTCTTGAATGGTGTCGGTATGTGTTCTTGGCCAATATTTGTATCACGTGATTGAAAATACTCTGCTATGCGAAGACGTCTTGTGTGTTCATTGATGTCTTGGCAGAGTTCAATTTCATTAAGTTTCTTAGTGGGACAAAATGATAGTCCACGATTAAGCAATCTGGTTTCCTCAGCGAAAAGTACACGCTTGGAGAGATTGAAAACCGTTTCACCTTCCCTGGCAGCAATGTCCAAAAAATAACTGTCTGGTAGCAACTGTTCAAGTTCTAATGCGTTAAGAATCCGTGACTTTTTGATCAGTTTGTCTATTCTAACTCTCTTCTTTTTGATGCAAATTTTTGTTTCTTTTACTAGTAATTGGTCCAGGTATTTCAAAGTTTCTTCCAATACAGAGTCGGAAATGGTGTTGGAAAGAGCTTCGCAAAATGACTCAATGCTTGACGATAAAACATTCTGTTTAGCATAAGCTTGATGCAATGCTTGGTTCCTTAGCTTACTGGACGTGCAGTCAAGCAGAGCTTGGGAATGATTGTGTGCACCTTTGTGTAAAATAGGATTTTTTAGACGAAGCCCTTTAGGAATAATAACAAGCGTTTTGCATTTTGAAAGAAATAAGATGTCCGATCGAACTTGAGCAAGCTTCTATAAAAGTTTTTCGTGTTGGCGTCTTACGCGGAGAGCAACGACAACATATAAATAGGTCCATGCAGCATGCTGCATGGACCCTATATATATATATATATATATATATATATATATATATATATATACATATATATATATATATATATATATATATATATATATATATATATATATATATATATATATATATATATATATATATATATATATATATATATATATATATATATATATATATATATATATATATATATATATATACATATATATATATATATATATATATATATATATATATATATATATATATATTTATATATATATTTATATATATATATATATATATATATACATATATATATATATATATATATATATATATATATATATATATATATATATATATATATATATATATATATATATATATATATATATATATATATATATATATATATATATATATATATATATATATATATATATATATATATATATATATATATATATATATATATATATATATATATATATATATATATATATATATATATATATATATATATATATATATATATATATATATATATATATATATATATATATATATATATATCGCCCAGCAGGTGCTTTTTTGCTCCATTTTTGTAGTGCAGGTGTCTTTTTTTACTATAAAAATGTAATTAAAAAAATTTACTAAATTTTTTTGTGTAATAAAATGAGGTTTTACTGTGTTAATTTTGTACTGCTCGTCATTTTTACAATATTTTCGTTGAATACTGATACTGCAGGTATCAAAATTTGACTTTATACTGCGGGTATCAAAATTGTATAATTTCCTACTGCAGTTACCAAAAAATATGTCATACTGCAGGTATGTTTTTCGGTTGGTGGGCTGCACACCCCTACTACTTTTAGTATGAAGTGCCTCCCCCCCCCCTCTTCCCCTCACCCTTGGGAGTATGCCCCAATGTCTACCTCATATTAACAAGATGACAATATAAATGCTGAAAGTGTAAACTTAGAAAAAGAATGCACAAGACCTTAATCTTAATATGCATCAGATCTAATCATAAAAAAAAGCCTGGTTCCAACTTTACACTAATTTTTCGCGTAACTTAGCATGGTAATTACTGTATATTACACTTAACAATAATGAAGAAATTTGGTAAACAATTTGTCCAAAGATTTTGTCATGTTGTCATCGAATGAGGTATGTATCGACTGCATGCAATGTCACCTACACGATTGTAGCCCTAAAATGTGATAATTTGTGTCAACTGAGTCAGGAACACGGCAAATATAGACCGCTTTTTGCACCTTATACATTTTAGGTGTTCCGCGAAAAATTAAATTTCTACACAATGCGAATTCCAATCTAGCAGAACCCAGTCACGTGACCTAATTAAGGGGGCGCTGGAGACTGACTGTACAGCATAAATTATGTAGTAAACTTATATTTCTCTTTTAAACGATAACTCAATTGGTACGCTTTAACTTTTCCAAATTAGTACACAAAAACATACTAATGACACATGGTCATTATCGATAGTTCTGATAACTTCATGCAAGCACAACACTAAGCAGCTCGCCATATGGGCAAGGGTGGAAATCCCCACCCCCCATTCCCCCTCCCCCCCTCTCCGCACCGAAGATTAGTCAAGCATTTTTATAACTTGAAGAATACAAACATGCTGAAAATGTATGTTTACAAAAAAAGGAGCTGATTTACCGTCCTCAACCATGTTTTGACCCTTCAACCATCCAACTCAAGTCTCTTCATTATGCAGCCCAGCACAATTATGTGCATACAGAATATCGTACGCCTATGTAAGGCGCTATAGTTTGAACGTCATATCTTGACAACAACAATGCCCTTCAATTTAGGGCATGGAGTTTTTGTTCTTTCTATCCGAGAATAATTATTTTTTTTAAAATACTATCAATGGTTATGTCCTCTTGGCCTACAAGCCAAAGACATTAGATATTC
Source organism: Chiridota heheva (assembly GCA_020152595.1). Lineage (NCBI taxonomy): Eukaryota > Metazoa > Echinodermata > Holothuroidea > Apodida > Chiridotidae > Chiridota > Chiridota heheva. Next base: position 6,451 of record JAIGNY010001272.1, on the reverse strand, counting down.
TGACTTGCCAGGAAACTGATGCCAATTATCGGGATATACTGTGAAAATGGAGAAAATTGTGTTGCAATTTGAACTTTTTATTCTGTTAAAAGTTTACAATAGATCAACAAACTATCATCAAATTAATCCTTGTGACTGACAAAACAGGACTGTAGAAGACCACGGATTATTAAGCTATAGTCTTTGCGTCACATAAAGCATCATGTCTATGAAATACATATGAATTCACAATACAACTTGGCAAATTATTGGGGCCAAGCCCTCCCCCCCCCCCCTCTGACAAAACACTGACCGTTGGAGACTCTAGCCTTAGCATCACATAAACACAAGGGCGTAGATCTCAGGGGGTATATATCCCAGGGGGTATATATCCCCCGCTTTTTGAAAATGGGAATAGTATGTACAATTTTCCCCCACTTTTGCCGATGATACCGCCCCAAATTATCAATTACTAAAATAAATGCTTTTTGCCACTTCTGTTATTTGATTGAGAAATTGGGAACGATTACCGTATATCACAAACTTACCATAAATCAAGAAAATATATACTTTCATTTCAATCACCACAATATAATAGTTATCCTGACTAACGTCACGTGATACGATTTTGTAAATTCCGATTTCCTAAGTTTCTTGATGTGACCTTAAACTAACGATTGATACTTAACAACTCAAGAGCTCTTGTGTTTCATGCAAAGATACAATACGCAGCGTTAATTTCTATGACAACTTGTGATGCATTTGCTCATCACCGCAACGACCAGTATTATTTTACCCAGGCCTGCCAAGGGGAGGATGTGTGAGTGGGGGTGGGGAAGGGGGGGGGTATTTATCTCGCATTCGAAGGCTAAAATTGAATAAACCTGTTATTAAGAATAACATTTAATACAGTGGACTCGAATTTCACCCCAAGAGTACAGCCTACTACTATTTTCTACGGCTTTTAGAGGTAAATGTGTTTGGACCTTAGCATGTTTTGATGTTATTTTGGGGCCAATTTTAGCCCTAAAATATTGAATAATCTAGGAGCTTTCGAGGCCTTCAGCCCCTGGACCCTCACCGAGTTTCGCCTCTGGCCCCACGCCTGTCGGCAAGTGCTTCACGCGAGTGGATTTCCCCTAACGCGGAAAACTGGTCCTCCCACAAAACACATACCACCCACTTCAAAAAATAGATCTGTACGCCCCTCCCCCTCCCCCTCCCCCCCCCCCCCTCTACCCCCGCTCCATAGGCTCCTACAGCCTTGCAAAAGACTGCTAAAACATGGTTCTGTCATCCGAGGAAATAATAATGGTTACATACCACCTTGCATGTTTCGGCGTGTTTGACTGACTGACAGTACAGTGCATATACATGATTAATACTGCTTACAAGTTTACAACTTACACTTACAGGTTACACAGGTTAAAAGTAAATTAAGAAATTACTTTAGCCCAACGTTAGGTGCTTAGAGTCAGGACAGAGAAGCTGAAGACAAGAGGCGATCATGGCTGGAAAAGACAAGGTAAACAAGCAAGCGGTGCCATTAGTCAGATAAGCATTATTAGTTCTTGGTGACTGTTTAACGCCGACTGACTGAACAGATCCTGTTTGTAAATTGTATACAGTAAGATTAAGTTTAACACTAATGTTACATAGGCCTAGGCCTACACTGTATAGTTAGTCGTAGTCGTAGCCAGTGTAGTTTTACTAGTTTCTGTAGTCTGTACTGTCAAGACTACCGTAAGTTACGTTAAACTGTAAAATATTAGTTCAGTGCTCAAGCAAGTTGTTGTTATATAAAAGAGGACTAAAAGAAACATAATCGTGAAGAAAATTATTATTATATAAAAGAGGACTAAAAGAAACATAATCGTGAAGAAAAATTTCAAAAACCGTATTCCTTTTATGCAATTGTCAGTTGTATGACTCACCCCTACCCTGGCAATGTGAGTCAAAGATGGGTCATTGTCATATGAAACAGTGACTCACATGTGTGTCATTAATTGTACCAAATTGTCAGTCACCAGAGTGACTCTGGGGTGAGTCAATCTACTTCAGACCCATTGACTTTGTACAGCGATAAGTGATTTTGGGCAAGTCAAGCTTTGAGTGATTTTGGGCAAGTCAAGCTTTGAGTGATTTTGGGCAAGTCATTTGCACAAGAATTGGGCCGCATCAATGTACATGTTTTGACCACCCACCTTGGTGCAATGACTCACCTTGTCCAGGGGTGTAGGGGTGAGTCACACAATTGATAAGTGCATTACTTTTAGGAGATATTTTAAGTTTAGTTTGGTATCATTTGGAAAAAAGTTTTGGCAAGAAATTACTGAAAATGTGAAATCAAACTAGGCTGTACTTGTGATGGCACAAGCCTCAGATTCCTCACAAGCCTTATTTTACCCTGCGATTTTATGACTTAAAACCATGGGATTGGGCCTATGTCAGGAGTTGAAATGGCAACCATAGTGAATATGCAGCCTAGAAAAAAACCTAAAATTTCGTTGATTTTTTTATTCTTATTTAAAAACTCTTGATTTCCTGGTCATGAAACTTGTAAAAATTGCAAGATAAATTCCATAACAATCCATTTCCTGCAAAAATATTCAAAAACTTTCCTCCTTTGTTGCAAAATCTGGGAAAATTTGAGACACTTTTTGAGGCCTTAAAAATGAACTCCCAAGTTCCATTTCCATTTCCAGTCATTTTTAGCTCAACCAAAATGGTGTTGTGTTGAGATTGTAAAATCATACAAAAATTTCGCTTTTTGGCCTTTAAATTGTTTAGACTTTTTGTTTTGACATCTCTGGTCTTAAAATTTTGGCTCATACCAGATGTTTAATATCTTCATTTCTCAAGCTTGTAATTTGTTTACTGTACGTTTAATCATTGTAATTTTGTTTTGTAGTTATCTACTATTGTCTGGTGAGTCCTAAACTGCTACTGGTAACCATGTATCCAGTACTACCAGTCCATGGGTTGAGTGGTCGGCGACTAAACAGGCTCCCCCATTTAGCGTGCTGGATGAGGAGGGTAGTGGATCCCCAGCAGGACCAAAAATAAAACCTGTCAAAGGGCGGGTGAACTTTTTATGAGTCAACGGCCAACCAGGAATACCTGCTGCCTTCGCAGGAAGATATTGGTTCGTCAAAGGCTATCAGAGTAAACTGTATGCAAACCGGCAGAAGGCAAGGGGAAACCACTGCAGCATTTTCTCAAGTATAATCATGACGCTCCAAACGCAGAATAAGAGTAACAACATGAATGGGTTTTTTAAAATAGAACACCTTGATCAGTAGGGGCAGCCATATGCGGTAGGTGGCACCCGATCATCATCCAATGTCTAGCCGTAACAGTTTGCCAAAAAGTATAGCAACATGGAAGTGAGAACAATGATGCAGAAAGGTAAACTAAACAAAGTAAAGCAGGAAATGAAAAGGATGGATATCAATATACTAGGTCTCTCAGAAGTTAGATGGAAGGGTGCTGGGTCTTTAACTTTAGACGGTTACACCCTGGTGTATTCTGGAAGAGACCATCACCAAAAAGGCGTTGGTATTTTGTTCGATTCTGCAACTGCGAGATGTATTAAAGGGTTCTGGCCAATATCTGATCTTGTCATAGTGCCAGTGGTGAGAGACAAGGTACACCATTTAACATTGGCATTATTTAGGTATACGCATATGCGCCAACAGCTGAATATGAAACAACAGAAATAATACAATTCTATAAAGAAGTAGAAAAAGCTAAACAACAACTCAAATCACAGGAAATAAAGATTGTGATGGGCGATTTTATTGCCAAAGTTGGAAACTGCAAAGTGAAAGATATTGTAGGACCATTTGGACCAAGAGAAATAAATGACCGCGGAGAAAGACTGGTTGAATGGTGCAGAGACATGACTTCATAGTTGCCAACACTTGCTTCAAAACCACCCAAGAAGATGTTGGACATGGAAGAGCCCAGGAGACAAAATCAGAAATCAGATGGATTTCATACTGATTCACAAACGATTTCGACATTTGATCAAAACAGCTAAGCCATGCCCGGTGCTGATTGTGACAGTGATCATACACCTGTCAAATGTAAAATCCAAGTAAAACTTGTGATTCTCTGTTTCAGAGAAAAACAAATTTCAAGTTCTGGAAAGCCTCACTAGGGCTGATGAAATGTGGCAAAAAATAAAAGATTCAGTTTTCAAAGCAATGAGTGAACAGATTCTAAAACAGGCAAAGAAGGGTCACAAAAAGTGGATGACCCAAGATATCCTGGGCTTTATGGAAACAAGACGGTTAGCAAAGGATGATGATGATGAAAGATATCGTGAAATAAACAGAGTTGTAAAGAAAAAATGCAATGAAGCCAAAGAAACCTGGATCAATAAACAGTGGAAAGGAATTGAGAATACACGTAACATAAACAGTAATTACATGCATGAAAAAGTCAGAGAACTAACAGGAAAACGTACCTGTACACAGACAGGTTGCATTAAATCAAAAGGGGGTACCATCCTCATGGACAAAGAGGACATCCTACGCCGATGGTCAGAATACATCGAAGAACTCTTTGATGATAACAGAGGAGAAAAACTTACCATAAAAAGAACATAGAGGGCCCACCAATAATTAAGGAGGAAGTGTAAAGAGCCATCAGTAACATGAAACATGGCAAAGTATCAGGACCTGACAAAATGCCAATTAAAGTTTTTGTGGCTCTTGATAATGTAGGCTATGAAATTATAACTACTGTAGGTTTTAGATATGAAATATGATACAGGAGAGATACCACCAGATATGAGCAAATCTATCTTTTAACTTTACCCAAGAAACCAGGAGCAACAGAATGCGAATTACACAGGACCATTAGCTTGATGAGCCATATCACCAAGGTCTTACTTCATGTTCTAATGTCCAGGATGAGAAATAGTATCCAGCCAAAAATTTCATAAACACGATTAGATTTTGTTGTAGACAAAGGCACTAGGAATGCAATATTTACACTATCAATGATCATGGAAAGGTGCATAGAAGTACAGAAAGATTTCTATTTATGTATCATTGATTACTCCAAAGTCTTTGACAAAGTCAAAGATGAAGATCTCTTTAAAATATTCAGTAATTTGAACATTGATGGAAAAGACCTAAGAGAAAAAAGGCAGGGGTGTGTTTTGTCACCAGATCTTTTCAACATTTACAGTGAAACAATACTTTGTAACATCAACACTCTTGAGGGGCTGAAAGTTGGAGGCTATAATATGAATAACCTAAGCTCTGCAGATGACACGGTACTTATAGCAGTTGGAAGAAAAACTGCAGTTTCTTCTGGATAAAGTTGTAAAGGAAAGTGAAAAGAGAGGGCTGTCTCTAAATGTAAAGAAAACAGAATTTATGGTGGTTTAAAAAAAAGCCATAAACCCATTATGTAGTATATGAAGCCAAGGAGAAATAATTAAACAAGTACAACAGATAAAGTACTTGGGCTACGCACTAACATCAGATAGTCGGTGCATTAACGAAGTCAGAAAACGCATTGCAATTGCCAAAGACATGTTTACAAAAATGAATCCAATTCTGAAGAATACAAATATTGTAGAATGGACACGAAAGTTTGTGTCTTGAAGGTATATGTATGGTCTACTCTTCTCTATGGCTGTGAATGCTGGACAATTACCAGTGACATCAAGACAAAATTAGAAGCTATGGAAATGTGGTTCATTAGGAGAATGTTGAAAATATCTTGGACAGAAAGGAAAACAAATGATGATGTCCTGATAGCTTCAGGCATGGACAGGTCCCCACTCAATGCCATCAGAAGGAGACAGATGGAATTGTTCGGGCATGTTTATCGGGAGGGTGGGTTGGAACAGCTTGCAGTATGTGAAAAAAATGAGGGCAAAAGAAGCAGAGAAAGGCAGTGAGTTAAATATGTCCAAAGCTTAAACAACTGGGCAACCAACAACAGCCTAAGTAACAATAAGTTTATGCATTTAGCTCTAAAAAGAAGTTACTGGAGGGCCATGATCGCCAATGTCTGTTCCAGACTCGGCACCTAGAGAGATAGAGTTATCTAGAAAACGATGCAATTTTTTCAAATTTTGTTGATGTGCTGCATGGTGTCATCTTTCACACTTAGTAAGCACAGGCTCCCCTCAGGCATTTTCTTTCATGATCAAACTGCCCATAAAGCTTGCACGTTCTACACAAAACCGGTTTTGCAAAACTGCTGTTCCGGTCTGATTCATATTTTATAAAAAAAACTGGAAGTACCAAAAATAACAAATCACTTAAAAAAACTGCAAAAAGATGGTAAAAAACTTATTTTATTTCAATGAAAGAAAGTGCTTTGTGTCAACAAGTTTTTTGTAGTATCTTTTGGGAAAATATGTGATATTTATGCAAATTCAATCAATAAAAATTTATTTTTTTGGTAGAGAGGTTGTTCTTAATTTGTATAAGCAGTTAGGCCTTAC